>CM050520.1:87478993-87693993 GCA_027563665.1 Antrozous pallidus
ACCTAGGAGTACCTGATGGTGGAGACTCCATCTCCTGGGAGTACCTGATGGGCAGATGAGTCCACGTCTCCTAGGAGCACCTGGCGGTGGAGTCCCTGTCTCCTAGGAGTACGTAATGATGGAGTCCCCATCTTCTAGGAGTACCTGATGGTGGAGTCTCAGTCTCCTAGGAGTGCCTGATGGTGGAGTCCCTGTCTCCTAGGAGTACCTGATGGTGGAGTCTCCATCTGCTAGGAGTACCTGATGGGCACTTGAGTCCCTGTCTCCTAGGAGTACCTGATCGTGGAGTCCCTGTCTCCAAGGAGTACCTGATGGTGGAGTCTCCGTCTCCTGGGAGTACCTGATGGGCAGGTGAGTCCTCGTCTCCTCGTAGTACTTGATGATGGAGTCCCCTTTCCTAGGACTATCTGATGGTGGATTCCCCGTCTCCTAGGATTACCTGATGGTGGAGTCCCCGTCTCCTAGCATTACCTGATATTGGAGTCCTTGTGTCCTAGGAGTATCTGATGGTGGAGTCCCCATATCGTCGGAGTACCCGATGTTGGAGTCCCCTTCTCCTACAATTGGCCGATAGTGGAATCCTCGTCTCCTAGGAGTACCTGATGATGGAGTCCCCGTCTCCTAGGAGTACCTGATGGTGGAGTCCCTGTCTCCTAGGAGTGCCTGATGGAGGAGTCCCTGTCTCCTAGGAGTACCTGATGGTGGAGTCTCCATCTGCTAGGAGTACCTCATGGGCACTTGAGTCCCTGTATCCTAGGAGTACCTGATGGTGGAGTCCCTGTCTCCTAGGAGTACCTGATGGTGGAGTCTCCGTCTCCTGGGAGTACCTGATGGGCAGGTGAGTCCTCGTCTCCGAGGAGTACGTGATGATGGAGTCCCCTTTTCTAGGACTATCAGATGGTGGATTCCCAGTCTCCTAGGATTACCTGATGGTGGAGTCCTTGTCTCCTAGGAGTATCTGATGGTGGAGTCCCCGTCTCCTAGGAGTACCTGATGGTGGAGTCCCTGTCTCCTAGGAGTACCTGGTGGTGGAGTCCCCGTCTCCTAGGAGTACCTGATGGTGGAGTCCCTGTCTCCTAGGAGTACCTGGTGGTGGAGTCCCCGTCTCCTAGGAGTACCTGGTGGTGGAGTCCCCGTCTCCTAGGAGTACCTGATGGTGGAGTCTCCGTCTCCTGGGAGTACCTGATGGGCAGGTGAGTCCTCGTCTCCGAGGAGTACGTGATGATGGAGTCCCCTTTTCTAGGACTATCAGATGGTGGATTCCCCGTCTCCTAGGATTACCTGATGGTGGAGTCCTTGTCTCCTAGGAGTATCTGATGGTGGAGTCCCCGTCTCCTAGGAGTGCCTGATGGTGGAGTCCCCGTCTCCTAGGAGTATCTGATGGTGGAGTCCCCGTCTCCTAGGAGTGCCTGATGGTGGAGTCCCAGTCTCCTAGGAGTACCTGGTGGTGGAGTCCCCGTCTCCTAGGAGTACCTGATGGTGGAATCTCCTTCTCGTGGGAGTACCTGATGGGCAGGTGAGTTCACGTCTCCTAGGAGTACCTGGCAGTGGAGTCCCCGTCTCTGAGAGTACGTGATGATGGAGTCCCCATCTTCTATGAGTACCTGATGGTAGAGTCCCTGTCTCCTAGGAGTGCCTGATGGTGGAGTCCCTGTCTCATAGGAGTATCTGATGGTGGAGTCCCTGTTTCCTAGGAGTACCTGATGGTGGTATCCACATCTCCTAGGAGTATCTGATGGTGGAGTCTCCGTCTCCTAGGATTACCTGATGGTGGAGTCCCTGTGTCCTAGGAGTATCTGAGGGTGGAGACCCATATTCTCAGAGTACCCGATGTTGGAGTCCCTGTCTCCTAGGAGTGCCTGATAGTGGAATCCCCGTCTCCTAGGAGTACCTGATGGTGGAGTCCCCGTCTCCTAGGAGTACCTGATGGTGGAGTCTCCATCTCCTGGGAGTACCTGATGAGCAGGTGAGTCCACGTCTCCTATGAATACCTGGCGGTGGCG
This sequence comes from Antrozous pallidus, assembly GCA_027563665.1. Taxonomy (NCBI): domain Eukaryota; kingdom Metazoa; phylum Chordata; class Mammalia; order Chiroptera; family Vespertilionidae; genus Antrozous; species Antrozous pallidus. The sequence continues at coordinate 87,480,997 of CM050520.1, forward strand.
TCCCCGTCAACGAGGAGTATGTGATGATGGAGTTCCCATCTTCTAGGAGTACCTGATGGTGGAGTCCCTGTCTCCTAGGAGTACCTGATGGTGGAGTCCACGTCTCCTAGGAGTACCTGATGGTGGAGTCCTCGTCTCGTAGGTGACCCTTATGGTGGTGTCCCTGTCTTCTAGGAGTACCTGATGGTAGAGTCCCTGTCTCCTAGGAGTACCTATGGTGGAGTCCCCGTCTCCTAGGTGTACCTTACGGTGTAGTCCCCTTATCCTAGGAGTACCTGATGGTGTTGTGACCTTCTTCTAGGAGTACCTGATGGTAGAATGCCTGTCTCCTAGAAGTACCTATGGCGGAGTCCCCGTCTCCTAGGTGTACCTTATGGTGTAGTCCCCGTATCATATGAGTACCTGATGGTAGAGTCCCCGTCTCCTAGGTGTACCTTATGGTGTAGTCCCCGTATCCTAGGAGTATGTGATGGTGGAGTACCCGTCTCCTAGGAGTGCCTCATGGTGGAGTCCCTGTCTCCTAGGAGTATCTGATGGTGGAGTCCCCGTATCCTAGGAGTACCTGATGGTGGTATCCACATCTCCTAGGAGTATCTGATGGTGGAGTCTCCGTCTCCTAGGATTACCTGATGGTGGAGTCCCTGTGTCCTAGGAGTATCTGATGGTGGAGACCCATATCCTCCGAGTACCCGATGTTGGAGTCCCCGTCTCCTAGGAGTACCTGATGGTGTAGTCTCCGTCTCCTGGGAGTACCTGATGGGCAGATGAGTCCACGTCTCCTAGGAGTACTTGGCGGTGGAGTCCCCATCACCTAGGAGCACGTAATGATGGAGTCCCCATCTTCTAGCAGTACCTGATGGTGGAGTCCCCGTCTCCTAGGAGTGCCTGATGGTGGAGTCCCTGTCTACTATGAGTACCTGATGGTGGAGTCTCCATCTGCTAGGAGTACCTGATGGGCACTTGAGTCCCCGTCTCCTAGGAGTGCCTGATGGTAGAGTCCCCGTCTCCTAGGTGTACCTTATGGTGTAGTCCCCGTATCCTAGGAGTATCTGATGGTGGAGTCCCCGTCTCCTAGGAGTGCCTCATGGTGGAGTCCCTGTCTCCTAGGAGTATCTGATGGTGGAGTCCCTGTATCCTAGGAGTACCTGATGGTGGTATCCACATCTCCTAGGAGTATCTGATGGTGGAGTCTCCGTCTCCTAGGATTACCTGATGGTGGAGTCCCTGTGTCCTAGGAGTATCTGATGGTGGAGACCCATATCCTCCGAGTACCCGATGTTGGAGTCCCTGTCTCCTAGGAGTGCCTGATAGTGGAGTCCCCGTCTCCTAGGAGTACCTGATGGTGTAGTCTCCGTCTCCTGGGAGTACCTGATGGGCAGATGAGTCCACGTCTCCTAGGAGTACTTGGCGGTGGAGTCCCCGTCACCTAGGAGCACGTACTGATGGAGTCCCCATCTTCTAGGAGTACCTGATGGTGGAGTCCCCGTCTCCTAGGAGTGCCTGATGGTGGAGTCCCTGTCTTCTATGAGGACCTGATGGTGGAGTCTCCATCTGATAGGAGTACCTGATGGGCACTTGAGTCCCTGTCTCCTAGGAGTACCTGATGGTGGAGTCCCCGTCTCCTAGGAGTGCCTGATGGTGGAGTCCCCGTCTCCTAGGAGTACCTGATGGTGGGATCCCCATCTCCTAGGAGTACCTGATGGTGCTGTCCCCTTCTTCTAGGAGTACCTGATGGTAGAGTCCCTGTCTCCTCGGAGTACCTATGGTGGAGTCCCCGTCTCCTAGCAGTATCTGATGGTGGAGTCCCCGTCTCCTAGGAGTGCCTGATGGTGGAGTCCCCGTCTCCTAGGAGTACCTGATGGTGGTATCCCCATCTCCTAGGAGTACCTGATGGTGTTGTCCCCTTCTTCTAGGAGTACCTGATGGTAGAGTCCCTGTCTCGTCGGAGTACCTTTGGTGGAGTCCCCGTCTCCTAGGTGTACCTTATGGTGTAGTCCCCATATCCTAGGAGTACCTGATGGTGTTGTCCCCTTCTTCTAGGAGTACCTATGGTGGAGTCCCCGTCTCCTAGGTGTACCTTATGGTGTAGTCCCCGTATCCCAGGAGTATCTGATGGTGGAGTCCCTGTCTCCTAGGAGTGCCTGATGGTGGAGTCCCTGTCTCCTCGGAGTACCTATGGTGGAGTCCCCGTCTCCTAGCAGTATCTGATGGTGGAGTCCCCGTCTCCTAGGAGTGCCTGATGGTGGAGTCCCTGTCTCCTAGGAGTATGTGATGGTGGAGTCCCCGTCTCCTAGGAGTACCTGATGGTGGTGTCCCCATCTCCTAGGAGTTCCTAATGGCGGAGTCCCCATCTCCTCGGAGTACCTGATGGGCAGGTGAGTTCCTGTCCCCTAGGAGTACCGGATGGAGGAGTCCCCATCTCCTAAAATTACGTGATGGTGGAGTTCCCGTCTCCTAGGAGTATCTGATGGTGGAGTCCCTGTCTCCTAGGAGTTCCTGATGGTGGAGTCTCCATTTGCTAGGAGTACCTGATGGGCACTTGAGTCCCTGTCTCCTAGGAGTACCTGATCGTGGAGTCCCTGTCTCCTAGGAGTACCTGATGGTGGAGTCTCCGTCTCCTAGGAGAACGTGATGGGCAGGTGAGTCCTCGTCTCCTAGGAGTATGTGATGATGGAGTCCCCTTTTCTAGGACTATCAGATGGTGGATTCCCCATCTCCTAGAATTACCTGATGGTGGAGTCCCTGTCTCCAAGGAGTATCTGATGGTGGAGTCCCCGTCTCCTAGGAGTGCCTGATGGTGGAGTCCCCGTCTCCTAGGTGTACCTGATGGTGGAGTCCCCGTCTCCTAGGAGTACCTGATGGTGGAGTCCCCGTCTCCTAGGAGTACCTGATGGTGAAATCTCCGTCTCCTGGGAGTACCTGATGGGCAGGTGAGTTCACGTCTCCTAGGAGTACCAGGCGGTGGAGTCCCCGTCTCTGAGAGTACGTGATGATGGAGTCCCCATCTTCTATGAGTACCTGATGGTGGAGTCCCTGTCTCCTAGGAGTACCTGATGGTGGAGTCTCCGTCTCCTGGGAGTACCTGATGGGCAGGTGAGTCCTTGTCTCCTAGGAGTACGTGATGAGGGAGTCCCCTTTTCTAGGACTATCAGATGGTGGATTCCCCGTCTCCTAGGATTACCTGATAGTGGAGTCCCTGTGTCCTCGGAGTACCTGATGGTGGAGTCCACGTGTCCTAGGAGTACCTGGTGGTGGAGTCCAATCTCCTAGGAGTACCTGGTGGTGGAGTTCCTGACTCCTAGGAATATCTGGTGGTGGAGTCCCCGTCTCCTAGGATTACCTGATGGTGGTGTCCCTGTCGCCTAGGTGTATCTGATGGTGCAGTCCCCGTCTCCTCGGAGTACCCGATGTTGGAGAGCCTGTCTCCCTGGAATGCCTAATGGTGGAGTCCCCGTCTCCTAGGAGTACCTGATGGTGGAGTCTCCGTCTCCTGGGAGTACCTGATGGGTAGATGAGTCCACGTCTACTAGGAATACCTAGTGGTGGAGTCGCCGTCTCTGAGGAGTACGTAATGATGAAGTCCCCATCTTCTGGGAGTACCCGATGGTGGAGTCCTCGTCTCCTAGGTGTACCTTATGGTGTAGTCCCCGTATCCCAGGAGTATCTGATGGTGGAGTCCCTGTCTCCTAGGAGTGCCTGATGGTGGAGTCCCTGTCTCCTAGGAGTATCTGATGGTGGAGTCCCCGTCTCCTAGGAGTAGCTGATTGTGCTGTCCCCATCTCCTAGGAGTACCTGATGGGCAGGTGAGTTCCTGTCCCCTAGGAGTACCGGATGGAGGAGTCCCCATCTCCTAAAATTACGTGATGGTGGAGTTCCCGTCTCCTAGCAGTATCTGATGGTGGAGTCCCTGTCTCCTAGGAGTCCCTGATGGTGGAGTCTCCATTTGCTAGGAGTACCTGATGGGCACTTGAGTCCCTGTCTCCTAGGAGTACCTAATGGTGGAGTCTCCGTCTCCTGGGAGTACCTGATGGGCAGGTGAGTCCTCGTCTCCTAGGAGTACGTGATGATGGAGTCCCCTTTTCTAGGACTATCAGATGGTGGATTCCCCGTTTCCTAGAATTACCTGATGGTGGAGTCCCTGTCTCCAAGGAGTATCTGATGGTGGAGTCCCCGTCTCCTCGGAGTGCCTGATGGTGGAGTCCCCGTCTCCTAGCTGTACCTGATGGTGGAGTCCCCGTCTCCTAGGAGTACCTGATGGTGGAATCTCTGTCTCCTGGGAGTACCTGATGGGCAGGTGAGTTCACGTCTCCTAGGAGTACCAGGCGGTGGAGTCCCCGTCTCTGGGAGTACGTGATGATGGAGTCCCCATCTTCTATGAGTACCTGATGGTGGAGTCCCTGTCTCCTAGGAGTACCTGATGGTGGAGTCTCCGTCTCCTAGGAGTACCTGATGGTGGTATCCCCATCTCCTAGGAGTACCTGATGGTGTTGTCCCCTTCTTCTAGGAGTACCTGATGGTAGAGTCCCTGTCTCGTCGGAGTACCTTTGGTGGAGTCCCCGTCTCCTAGGTGTACCTTATGGTGTAGTCCCCATATCCTAGGAGTACCTGATGGTGTTGTCCCCTTCTTCTAGGAGTACCTATGGTGGAGTCCCCGTCTCCTAGGTGTACCTTATGGTGTAGTCCCCGTATCCCAGGAGTATCTGATGGTGGAGTCCCTGTCTCCTAGGAGTGCCTGATGGTGGAGTCCCTGTCTCCTCGGAGTACCTATGGTGGAGTCCCCGTCTCCTAGCAGTATCTGATGGTGGAGTCCCCGTCTCCTAGGAGTGCCTGATGGTGGAGTCCCTGTCTCCTAGGAGTATCTGATGGTGGAGTCCCCGTCTCCTAGGAGTACCTGATGGTGGTGTCCCCATCTCCTAGGAGTTCCTAATGGCGGAGTCCCCATCTCCTCGGAGTACCTGATGGGCAGGTGAGTTCCTGTCCCCTAGGAGTACCGGATGGAGGAGTCCCCATCTCCTAAAATTACGTGATGGTGGAGTTCCCGTCTCCTAGGAGTATCTGATGGTGGAGTCCCTGTCTCCTAGGAGTCCCTGATGGTGGAGTCTCCATTTGCTAGGAGTACCTGATGGGCACTTGAGTCCCTGTCTCCTAGGAGTACCTGATCGTGGAGTCCCTGTCTCCTAGGAGTACCTGATGGTGGAGTCTCCGTCTCCTAGGAGAACGTGATGGGCAGGTGAGTCCTCGTCTCCTAGGAGTATGTGATGATGGAGTCCCCTTTTCTAGGACTATCAGATGGTGGATTCCCCGTCTCCTAGAATTACCTGATGGTGGAGTCCCTGTCTCCAAGGAGTATCTGATGGTGGAGTCCCCGTCTCCTAGGAGTGCCTGATGGTGGAGTCCCCGTCTCCTAGGTGTACCTGATGGTGGAGTCCCCGTCTCCTAGGAGTACCTGATGGTGGAGTCCCCGTCTCCTAGGAGTACCTGATGGTGAAATCTCCGTCTCCTGGGAGTACCTGATGGGCAGGTGAGTTCACGTCTCCTAGGAGTACCAGGCGGTGGAGTCCCCGTCTCTGAGCGTACGTGATGATGGAGTCCCCATCTTCTATGAGTACCTGATGGTGGAGTCCCTGTCTCCTAGGAGTACCTGATGGTGGAGTCTCCGTCTCCTGGGAGTACCTGATGGGCAGGTGAGTCCTTGTCTCCTAGCAGTACGTGATGATGGAGTCCCCTTTTCTAGGACTATCAGATGGTGGATTCCCCGTCTCCTAGGATTACCTGATAGTGGAGTCCCTGTCTCCTCGGAGTACCTGATGGTGGAGTCCACGTGTCCTAGGAGTACCTGGTGGTGGAGTCCAATCTCCTAGGAGTACCTGGTGGTGGAGTTCCTGACTCCTAGGAATATCTGGTGGTGGAGTCCCCGTCTCCTAGGATTACCTGATGGTGGTGTCCCTGTCGCCTAGGAGTATCTGATGGTGAAGTCCCCGTCTCCTCGGAGTACCCGATGTTGGAGAGCCTGTCTCCCTGGAATGCCTAATGGTGGAGTCCCCGTCTCCTAGGAGTACCTGATGGTGGAGTCTCCGTCTCCTGGGAGTACCTGATGGGTAGATGAGTCCACGTCTACTAGGAATACCTAGTGGTGGAGTCGCCGTCTCTGAGGAGTACGTAATGATGAAGTCCCCATCTTCTGGGAGTACCCGATGGTGGAGTCCTCGTCTCCTAGGTGTACCTTATGGTGTAGTCCCCGTATCCCAGGAGTATCTGATGGTGGAGTCCCTGTCTCCTAGGAGTGCCTGATGGTGGAGTCCCTGTCTCCTAGGAGTATCTGATGGTGGAGTCCCCGTCTCCTAGGAGTAGCTGATTGTGGTGTCCCCATCTCCTAGGAGTACCTGATGGGCAGGTGAGTTCCTGTCCCCTAGGAGTACCGGATGGAGGAGTCCCCATCTCCTAAAATTACGTGATGGTGGAGTTCCCGTCTCCTAGCAGTATCTGATGGTGGAGTCCCTGTCTCCTAGGAGTCCCTGATGGTGGAGTCTCCATTTGCTAGGAGTACCTGATGGGCACTTGAGTACCTCTCTCCTAGGAGTACCTGATCGTGGAGTCCCTGTCTCCTAGGAGTACCTGATGGTGGAGTCTCCGTCTCCTGGGAGTACCTGATGGGCAGGTGAGTCCTTGTCTCCTAGGAGTACGTGATGATGGAGTCCCCTTTTCTAGGACTATCAGATGGTGGATTCCCCGTCTCCTAGGATTACCTGATGGTGGAGTCCCTGTCTCCTCGGAGTACCTGATGGTGGAGTCCACGTGTCCTAGGAGTACCTGGTGGTGGAGTCCAATCTCCTAGGAGTACCTGGTGGTGGAGTTCCTGACTCCTAGGAATATCTGGTGGTGGAGTCCCCGTCTCCTAGGATTACCTGATGGTGGTGTCCCTGTCGCCTAGGAGTATCTGATGGTGAAGTCCCCGTCTCCTCGGAGTACCCGATGTTGGAGAGCCTGTCTCCCTGGAATGCCTAATGGTGGAGTCCCCGTCTCCTGGGAGTACCTGATGGGTAGATGAGTCCACGTCTACTAGGAATACCTAGTGGTGGAGTCGCCGTCTCTGAGGAGTACGTAATGATGAAGTCCCCATCTTCTGGGAGTACCCGATGGTGGAGTCCTCGTCTCCTAGGTGTACCTTATGGTGTAGTCCCCGTATCCCAGGAGTATCTGATGGTGGAGTCCCTGTCTCCTAGGAGTGCCTGATGGTGGAGTCCCTGTCTCCTAGGAGTATCTGATGGTGGAGTCCCCGTCTCCTAGGAGTAGCTGATTGTGGTGTCCCCATCTCCTAGGAGTACCTGATGGGCAGGTGAGTTCCTGTCCCCTAGGAGTACCGGATGGAGGAGTCCCCATCTCCTAAAATTACGTGATGGTGGAGTTCCCGTCTCCTAGCAGTATCTGATGGTGGAGTCCCTGTCTCCTAGGAGTCCCTGATGGTGGAGTCTCCATTTGCTAGGAGTACCTGATGGGCACTTGAGTCCCTCTCTCCTAGGAGTACCTGATCGTGGAGTCCCTGTCTCCTAGGAGTACCTGATGGTGGAGTCTCCGTCTCCTGGGAGTACCTGATGGGCTGGTGAGTCCTCGTCTCCTAGTAGTACGTGATGATGGAGTCCCCTTTTCTAGGACTATCAGATGGTGGATTCCCCGTTTCCTAGAATTACCTGATGGTGGAGTCCCTGTCTCCAAGGAGTATCTGATGGTGGAGTCCCCGTCTCCTCGGAGTGCCTGATGGTGGAGTCCCCGTCTCCTAGTTGTACCTGATGGTGGAGTCCCCGTCTCCTAGGAGTACCTGATGGTGGAGTCCCCGTCTCCTAGGAGTACCTGATGGTGGAATCTCTGTCTCCTGGGAGTACCTGATGGGCAGGTGAGTTCACGTCTCCTAGGAGTACCAGGCGGTGGAGTCCCCGTCTCTGGGAGTACGTGATGATGGAGTCCCCATCTTCTATGAGTACCTGATGGTGGAGTCCCTGTCTCCTAGGAGTACCTGATGGTGGAGTCTCCGTCTCCTGGGAGTACCTGATGGGCAGGTGAGTCCTTGTCTCCTAGGAGTACGTGATGATGGAGTCCCCTTTTCTAGTACTATCAGATGGTGGATTCCCCGTCTCCTAGGATTACCTGATAGTGGAGTCGCTGTCTCCTAGGAGTACCTGATGGTGGAGTCCACGTGTCCTAGGAGTACCTGGTGGTGGAGTCCAATCTCCTAGGATTACCTGGTAGTGGAGTCCCTGTCTCCTAGGAGTATCTGGTGGTGGAGTCCCCATCTCCTAGAAGTACCTGATGGTGGAGTCCCTGTCTCCTAGAAGTATCTGATGGTGAAGTCCCCCTCTCCTCGGAGTACCCGATGTTGGAGTCCCTGTCTCCTAGGAGTGCCTAATGGTGGAATCCCCGTCTCCTAGGAGTACCTGATGGTGGAGTCCCCGTCTCCTAGGAGTACCTGATGGTGGAGTCTCCGTCTCCTAGGAGTACCTGATGGTGGAGTCTCCGTCTCCTAGGAGTACCTGATGGTGGAGTCTCCGTCTCCTAGGAGTACCTGATGGTGGAGTCTCCGTCTCCTAGGAGTTACCTGATGGTGGAGTCTCCGTCTTCTGGGAGTACCTGATGGGCAGATGAGTCCACGTCTCCTAAGAGTACGTAATGATGGAGTCCCAATCTTCTAGGAGTACCTGATGGTGGAGTCCCAGTCTCCTAGGAGTGCCTGATGGTGGAGTCCCCGTCTCCTAGGAGTACGTAATGATGGAGTCCCAATCTTCTAGGAGTACCTGATGGTGGAGTCCCCGTCTCCTAGGAGTGCCTGATGGTGGAGTCCCTGTCTCCTAGGAGTACCTGATGGTTGGGTCTCCATCTTCTAGGAGTACCTGATGGGCACTTGAGTCCCTGTCTCCTAGGAGTACCTGATAGTGGAGTCCATGTCTCCTAGGAGTACCTGATGGTGGAGTCTCTGTCTCCTGGGAGTACCTAATGGGCAGTTGATTCCTCGTCTCCTAGGAGTACGTGATGATGGAGACCCCTTTTCTAGGACTATCTGATGGTGGATTCCCCTTCTCCTTTGAGTACCTGATTGGCAGGTGAGTTCCTGTGTCCTAGGAGTACCTGATGGAGGAGTCCCCATCTCCTAGGAGTACCTGATAGTGGAGTCCATGTCTCCTAGGAGTACCTGATGGTGGAGTCCTCGTCTCCTAGGTGACCCTTATGGTGGTGTCTCTGTCTTCTAGGAGTGCCTCATGGTGGAGTCCCTGTCTCCTAGGAGTACCTGATCTTTGAGTCTCTGTCTCCTGGGAGTACCTGATGGGCTGGTGATTCCACCTCTACTAGGAGTACCTGACGGTGGTGTCCCCGTCTCCTAGAGTACCTGATGGTTGCGTTCCTGTATCCTAGATATTCGTGATGGTGTAGTCCCCGTCTCCTCGGAGTACCTGATGGGTAGCTGAGTCCCCGTTTCTGTGAGTACCTGATGGTGGAGTCCCGTGTGCTAGGAGTATCTGATGGTCAGGTGAGTACCCGTCTCCTAGGAGTACCTGATGCTGGTGTCCCCATCTCCTACGAGTACCTGGTGATGGAGTCTCCGTCTCTTAGGAGTACCAGATAGTGGAGTCCCTGTCTCCTACGAGTACCTGATGGTGGAGTCCATGTGTCCTAGGAGTACCTGATGGTGGGGTCCAATCTCCTAGGAGTATCTGATGGTGGAGTCCCCGTCTCCTAGGAGTACCTGATGGTGGAGTCCCTGTCTCCTAGGAGTACCTGATGGTGGAGTCCCCATCTCTTAGGAGTACCTGATGGTGGAGTCGCCGTCTCCTAGGAGTACCTGATGGTGGAGTCCCTGTCTCCTAGGAGTACCTGATGGTGGAGTCCCCATCTCTTAGGAATACCTGATGGTGGAGTCCCCGTCTCCTAGGATTACCTGATGGTGGAGTCCCTGTCTTCTAGGAGTATCTGATGGTGGATTCCCCGTGTCCTAGGAGTACCTGATGTTGGAGTCCCTGTCTCCTAGCAGTGTCTGATGGTGGCGTCCTTTTCTCCTAGGAGTACCTGATGGTGGAATCTCTGTCTCCTGGGAATACCTGATGGGCAGGTGAGTCCACGTCTCCTAGGAGTACCTGTTGGTGGAGTCCAATCTCCTTAGAGTACCTGACAGTAGATTCCCTGTGTCTTTGGAGTACCTGATGGTTGAGTCCCTGTCTCCTATATTTTTGTGATGGTGGAGTCCCCGTCTCCTAGGAGTACCTGATGGGTAGGTGAGTCCCCGTGTCCTAGGAGTACCTGATGCTGGAGTCCACGTCTCCTAGGAGTATCTGATGGGCAGGTGAGTCCCCTTCTCCTAGGAGTACTTGATGGTGGATTCCCTGTCTCCTACGTGTACCTGATGGTGGAGTCCCCGTCTCCTAGTTGTATATGATGGTGGAGTCCCCTTCTCCTAGGAGTACCAGATGGTGGAGTCCCCGTCTCCTAGGAGTACCTGATGGTGGATTCCCCATCTCCTAGGAGTACCTGATCGGCTGGTGAGTCCCCGTCTCCTAGGAGTACCTGATGGATGGTGCTGGGTGAGGCTGGCTGCAGATTGGACCAGCCGTCCTTCCCTCCTTGGATGTCCCGGGAAAGAGAAGGACATCAGGACAGCAGCCTTGTCTTCCCAGGCCACCTGCCAGCCTTCGCCCTGGATCCTTGGCAGATGCTCTCTGTGTTGGATGGGCAGTCGTCTGGTTCTCAGAATAATACAGAGAGGAACAGACCCCATCTAAGCGGGGACTCTGGGCCAACATATCAACAATGAAAGCCCTGCATCCAGACAGCCAGGACGTCCAAGCCACCCGACACTCCTCAGCCAATTCAGCAAACGGGGTGAATCCCATGAGCGTGTGTTCCAATCCTGCGGGCAGCGTGGGAGAGCAGCAGGTCACCCACAGAAATCTGCTCTGCCCCCCATAAGCCGCTGCTGTATTGGGTAGAAGGACAAAGATGACGTGGGAAAAGAGGAATTACAGGCACGGGAGAGTGGGGACAGGTAATCAGTACAGGGTACAAGCCATGGGGGCGCCCCAGCCCGGATCCCAGGCCGCAGGGGCTGGGGCTGTAAAGAGCAGGCGCCTCCAGGACCAGGTTGTCTCAGCCCGAGGCTGTCCCTCTCCCCACAACGACAGGCAGCTCTGGAGGGCGGCCCACTCCCATGTGAGCGCCAGGTCCTGGCCCGCAGCTCCCAGCCCGGGAGGAGGCGCTTTCTACACAGAACCGACCCGTCGCGCTAACAGGGCAGGATTGGTAGTTCTCATCATTGTAGCTAGTCCCCACGTTCCATTTCTGCCCCAAACATAAATGCATTCCCCTGGTACATGGGATGGTGCCCGAGGTGGTTCAAGGTAGTTCTGTGTCTGGGCACCTGGTTAGGATAGAAATACTGTGGACTAGGTGGCTCACAGTCAGCATATCAGAGCACGAGGGGGCGCCCCACTACCGGTCACTCAGCGGGAAACAGTCAGTCCCCTTGGGTGAGAGGGAGTGGAGCTCCCCATTTCCTGTGGCTCCTGGAGACAGAGTTGAATACCCTGCTCCTGCCTACACCCTGCTCACAGCTGCCCTGAAGTAGGGGTAGGGTGGGGGAGGCAGCCTAGCTGAGCACTTGGCATGCCCTTGACCCTGACTGTGAACTGTGAGGGACATTTGTCTCTAAGTCACTACCCCAGAGGCATAGGTGGGTCCCCTATTCCTTAAGGAAAAGTGGGGGGTTCTATGCCAGGACAGCCCCAAACTGCTCTCTGTTTCTCTGGGAGGGGAGTTCAACGGAACACAAATAAGACAATTTATTCTGAGAAACCAACCCCTATTTCCATTTAAATTAAACTGTAAGGCAGCAGAATTGGAAGTAGTGGCCGGTAAAGTGCACCCTGTAAGGCAAGTAGGTTAGCAGCAAAGATTACAGAAACATTAACCAGTAAATTACATCCTGCCCCCTCTTGCAGAGTGGGAGCGCCCAGGGGTAATGATAGGAGAACAGGATGCTTGACCAAGAATGTGAAACTGAGATTGTGAAACTGAGATTAATGTAAATGTCACGGTTTGGGGAAAAACAAACTGTAAAACTGTAACAAGTCCCCCTGACGACATCTGTATGACTCTGTTAATTGTTTCAGGGTATTTAAGCCCTGGCTCTGCACTGTCTCGGGGCTCTCAGCCTCTACTCTGACTTCAGGGTAGGTTGTGAGCCCCAGCATGCTTGGTGAATAAACCCTTTGCTGTTTGCATGAGAACGTCTCTTGGTGCCTTTGTGAGAGCGGCGGGCGTCCCGGGCTTAACAAAACAATTTAAAACACCGTCACTCAATTCCATACACTCATCCTGTTGGATGGGCAGTTCAACTCTATGGAGAGCACCATCCTGGTGGTGGGGAGGGGCTTAGTTACACTCCCCCTGTAGGGGGGGGGCTGGGGAGGGAGCTCTTGTGTCTCTAGGGCAGATGCCTGGTTTAGAATGGCAGGAAGCAGGGAGGAATGAGGGCTGTGATATAAGTGTAAGAGGTCCCCTACTCTCCAGGGAGCATCGTCTTTGGGGCAATTGCACGCCTCAGCCAAAAGCAACATCCACCTTGGACCTGGTCCGGAGGCCAGGCTTACAGCTCTCACAGACTGGACCTCTGACGACTGGGAAGAAGGGGAGGGAGAGAAAGAACAGGCTTCCTCAGCCGGCACCTGCGACCCACCAGCGGGCCAGGCAGGCCGAGTGCTGGGACTAGAGAACAGTCCTGCTCTCCTCACTGGCTGGTCCATTCAGGCAGGCCCCATTCTGGGGTTCAGGCTAATGGATAAAAGCACCCCTCCCCTCACTGCATAGATTCACAGGCCATTCATTCTGTGAACTTGGGGATTGCGCATTAGCCATCGAAGGGGGTGCAGTGTGGCTGGGATAACAGAGGGGCTATTGAGGGATGATTCTCATCCCTACCTGGGGGTGCTTTGTGGATGCTTCCCATTCGATTTAGGGTGTCAAGAACTACACAATAGGGACCTCCTATTTCATCAGCTAACTGACTGAGCAAAGCCATCCCCTGAGTTGCGTCCTGAACTAGTGTTAGGGCGTTAGAGGCACCTCAAGATCCAGCCCAGACAGGCCTTCCTCAGATACCTCTTGCTCAGGTCAGCCCAGGCCGAGGGAAGCTCAGTCGCCAGTGTGTGTAGCTGTGGGCAGGGAGGCCAGCAGCCAGGGGGGTACCATTGGTATTAGATTCTGGCTCAAACACACTGGCAGTTTGATTTTTTAAAGTGAGGGTCTAATTTCTCTGAGCCTCCGTTTCCTCATAAAATAGAGCACTCAATTAGATGACCTCCAAGGGCCCCTGTGCGTTTGGAAAGGCTGGCTCTGCCGTCGCCGCTGTGCACTTGGTAAGCAGAGAGCAGCACAGGTGTCTGCCCTGATGGGAAGCGCCGGTGGGATCGCATTCTAATTAAATATTTAATGGGATGTGTCTGTGTTAAAATTACCGCCACATCTTGGGACTGGGCCTCGCTGTGTGTTCCTATTTGCAGTGCGGAATTACATGCAGGGCCCATGCCAGCTGGGAATCTGCTTCCCCCCGCCCCCCACACCACCACGTAGGCCGGCGGGGTTCACCTAGATCGACCAAAGCTTAAGAATGGGAGGTTTCAGGCTCTGCACCTGCTCTTCCTCCCCCATGTCCCAGGACCTGCTGTGGGTGCCCAGGGGACCCACGAAATGGCTCAGCGCCGTGTTCAGGCTACTCTTCACCTGCCGCTCGCAATCTGAGAGCCGGGAGAGCGTGTGCTTTTGCTGGATGTGAATAACAGCTGAACCCAGTGCTCATTAAGAGCTCCATCGAGCATCCGCGCTGTTCTCCGCACTCATTAGCTGGGCTGTTCACCAGCATCGCCCGCCCCTCCCGGGGCCCCGCCCCTCCCGGGGCCCCGCCCCTCCCGGGGCCCCGCCCCTCCCGGGGCCCCGCCCCTCCCGGGGCCCCGCCCCTCCCGGGGCCCCGCCCCTCCCGGGACTGGTGTGCTGCTCTCAGGCCTGGACCTGCTGAGCTTCCTAGATGAAGGCCTGGTATGTTACTCATCAGCCTGGTCAGGCCATTTTCTTTGGGGAATTGCCCGTCAGACTTCTGATGGCTCAGAGCCTGTGCGAGGATTTAGAGTATCTAGGGAGAAGTTCTTCCTCTTGCTTAGCTGCCCTCTCTTGCAGCGATGAGGGCCAATCGGAACCTTTGCTGGATGAGGAACATCTTTTTTTTTCTGAGGACATCTTGCTTTCTTTCTTTGGCTGAGTTCAGGTCCATGGTTAATTTTTAAAAATATTTTTTATTGACTTCAGAGAGGAAAGGAGAGGGAGAGAAAGATAGAAGCATCAATGATGAGAGAGAATCATTGATCGGGTGCCTCCTGCACGCTCCACATTGGGGATGGAGCCAGCAATCTGGGCATGTGCCCTGAACAGGAATCGAACCTGGGACTTTTCAGTCGCACGCCAATGCTCTATCCACTGAATCAAACCTGACAGGGCAAGTTCTCACCTTTAGCCAGAACCCCAACAAGTGGGCACACTGGTACCATTCTGTGAATAAAAACTGAGCCTCAAAGGGGTCAGGTCCTTGGTCACATATGTGGTCAAAGTAGAGGCAGAGGCCAGTCAGTCTCCTGCCTTCAAGGGGAAGACACAGCCCATGTTACCAACCATCCTTGTCCTTTCACCTTTCAGGGCCCAAGGTACGATTAACCAACAGAAGAAAGGGCAGGGTCCCCTCGAGCAGCCACCTGCTGGTGTGACAGGAATGGGTGGGCCTTCAACGCAGCACCTGGAAGACCTGACAGGGATACCAATCATGTCACATTCTCAGCACCTCTGGACTCTGCTTTGGGAGTTCATGGCAGATGGTCTTGAATATTGGTGAATATTTATCTTTTATTTTTATTTTTTTAAATATATTTTATTGATTTTTTGCAGAGCGGAAGGGAGAAGGACAGAAAGTCAGAAACATCGATGAGAGAGAAACATCGATCAGCTGCCTCTTGCACGCCCCTTACTGGGGATGTGCCCGCAGCCAAGGTACATGCCCTTGACCGGAATCGAACCTGGGACCCTTCAGTCTGCAGTCCAACGCTCTATCCACTGAGCCAAACCGGTCTCTGCTGAATATTTATCTTTTAAAAATATATTTTTTTATTGATTTCAGAGAGGAAGAGAGAAATAGAAACAAAATGATGAGAATCATTGATCAGCTGTCTCCTGCACGCCCCCTCCTGGGGATCAAGCTTTGAGCCAGGCATGTGCTCCGCAGCCTGACACTATCCACTGAGCAACACCAGCAACATTTATCTTTTTAGGGTGAACTGTATCTTTGGAAATACCCCAAAGTCATTTAAATTCAAGTCTGGAGAAGAAGGTGAGGCTCCCAAATAGGTGATTCTGTTTTGGGTCCAAAATCTTTTAATCCATGGCTCAGCGGAGGGTCGTATAGATGCTTCCTGTTCCCCAGGTCCCGCCTTTGTCTTATTCAGAAGAGTTCTCAGATGTTTCAGAACCTTGACTTGTGAAATAAAGCTTGATTGGCTATTACCTGGGGAATGGGGTGGGGAAAGGTGGGCTCTGATGTTCAAAATCAAGGAGCTCATGATTTTGAGCCAATTTTTTAAGTCCGGGAGTTGGACTTCCTCTGGAAGAAACCCTGGCTCTCTGATGCTGGGTTAGCTGTGGCATCAGCAGCTCATCGATGACCACATTCCTGCCAATGGTGTTGCCTGTTCTGGCTGTATCAGGAAGACAAGGTAAGTGAAACACTCTCTTCTGTCCATCCAGAGTCTCTCAGCCTCTTACAGCCCGATTTCCTGTTGTCTGTGGGAGTCTGTTTCTGTGCCCTTGCTGAACTCTTCAGCCATCATTCTCTCTCTTTCTTAAGTAGTATTAGACATTCAAAGAGGAAAGTTTTTGCAAGACATTTTATTTTTAAAGTATATTTTTTATTGATTTCATAGAGGAAGGGAGAGGGAGAGAGAGATAGAAACATCAATGATAAGAGAGAATCATGGGTCGGCTGCCTCCTGCACACCCCACTGGGGATGGAGTCTGGACCCAGCCGTGTGCCCTGACTGGGAATTGTACTGGTGACCTCCTGGTTCCTGGGTTGATGCTGAGCCACGCCGGCAGGATGGCATATGTCCATCTTCCCTCCCCTGCTTTCAGGGAGAAACTGTCTGGTGGAGTTATTGTCATGAAACATGTACAAGCCAACAAGAGCCCCTGCATTAGGTGCCCTTGTCTTTTTTTTTTTTTTTTTTTTTTTTTTAAGACAAGCTCAGGGGCAGTATTGAGCTTTCTGAACTTTGGTTTTGTCCATTGTAGAGTAAGAATAACAGCTGTTCCTGGAGCCAAAGAGATGACTCATACAAAGGATCGGCTGGTGACTGGTGCCGAAGAGCTCTCAAAATGGAAAGCCATTGTTATGACAACTTAGTGCCTCTGACAGGCTGTGGCAGGAGCTGATTTTACTCAGGCGAACTGATTGATCACAGAGGGAGAGGAAAAGGGGCCAGAGCTGTCCATGGTCCTGCACTGTTCCGCCCAAAGTCATTGGGACTGATCAAAAAAGTCAGAGATGACCTATGAACCCAGAGGTCAGGGCTCCATTCTCCGTCAGGACACGTGCCTGGGTTGCGGGCTCAGTCCCCAGTAGGGGGCGTGCGGGAGGCTGCCAATCAACGATTCTCTCTCATCATTGATGTTTCTCTCTCTTCCCGTCTTCCGTCCTCTTTGAAATCAATTAAAAATAAACGAAACACAAACACCAGAGATCACCCATTCTGTGTCAGACACTCTTTTCAGTGCTGGTACTCAGGCAAAGGAAGGTATTTATTTATTTATTTATTTATTTATTTATTTATTTATTTGGTTAAGTCCTCACCTGAGGATATTTTCCCATTGATTCTTAGGGAGAGTGGAAGAGAGAGGGAAAGGCAGAGAGAAATATCTATGTGACAGAAATACATCTATTGGTTGCTTCCTGCACACACCCTGATCAGGACCCAGGCTGGGGAGGATCCTGTAACCAAGGTGCATGCCCTTGACCGGAATTGAACCTGGGACCCTTCTGTCCACAGGCTGACGCTTTATCCTCTGAGCCACTCTGGTGAAGGCAGAAAAAGCCTTTTATCTAGACTTGCAGGCAGCTTCGTGTGGACAAATGCAGGAGTGTGTGCAGCCACCTCTGTGAATAAGATGGGCAGTCTTTTGTGCATGCATATGTAGGCATTTTAAAAAACACTGGAGTCATGTGAGTGTGCTATGTGTGTCATATGAGTGTGCTGTGTGTGTCATGTGAGTGTGCTGTGTGTCATGTGAGTGTGCTGTGTGAGTCATGTGAGTGTGCTGTGTGTCATGTGAGTGTGCTGTGTGAGTCATGTGAGTGTGCTGTGTGTCATGTGAGTGTGCTGTGTGAGTCATGTGAGTGTGCTGTGTGAGTCATGTGAGTGTGCTGTGTGTCATGTGAGTGTGCTGTGTGAGTCATGTGAGTGTGCTGTGTGAGTCATGTGAGTGTGCTATGTGTATCATGTGAGTGTGCTGTGTGTCATGTGAGTGTGCTGTGTGAGTCATGTGAGTGTGCTGTGTGAGTCATGTGAGTGTGCTATGTGTGTCATGTGAGTGTGCTGTGTGTCATGTGAGTGTGCTATGTGTGTCATGTGAGTGTGCTGTGTGTCATATGAGTGTGCTGTGTGTGTCATGTGAGTGTGCTGTGTGTCATATGAGTGTGCTGTGTGAGTCATGTGAGTGTGCTGTGTGAGTCATGTGAGTGTTCTATGTGTGTCATGTGAGTGTGCTGTGTGTCATGTGAGTGTGCTGTGTGAGTCATGTGAGTGTGCTGTGTGTCATGTGAGTGTGCTGTGTGAGTCATGTGAGTGTGCTGTGTGTCATGTGAGTGTGCTATGTGAGTCATGTGAGTGTGCTGTGTGTTTGAGCTGGGATGCGGGATACGTGGGTGGGATGAAATGGAGGAGATACCGCTGTAATGCAGCTCAGGGGTAAATAGCTGATGAGCGGCCCTACTTGGCCACAAGGAGGGGATGGCCTCCCAGAACTTCCTGGGGAGACTGAAGGAACACTGGCCCAACCCTATACTCCTCCTGGCCCCCCAGAGCAGAGCAAACCTGAGGCGAGAGCTGAGCTGCTCTTCTGCTGGACACTCCAAACCCATTTCCTGGTACATTAGACAGTTGGCCTTTCTAACAATCAACAACCTTCAATGCTGTTTTACTCCTGTAGCTAAATTGAAGAGACATGAGACATATCCATGTGGCTGATGTGGCTGGGGAAGGGAGGGAAGAGAAGAGAAGAGAAGGGAAGAGAAGAGAAGAGAAGAGAAGAGAAGAGAAGAGAAGAGAAGAGAAGAGAAGAGAAGAGAAGGGAAGGGAAGGGAAGGGAAGAGAAGAGAAGAGAAGAGAAGAGAAGAGAAGAGAAGAGAAGAAGAGAAGAGAAGAGAAGAGAAGAGAAGAGAAGAGAAGAGAAGAGAAGAGAAGAGAAGAGAGGTGATAGTTGCCTGGGGATCTCTGCTTCACTGAGGGAGGGCAGGGAGCCTGGAGGGGCCTTCAGCTCTGAGAGAACAAGACTTTAAGAGCTATTGATGGTTGTTAGTCAGATTCCTGTTGGTCTCAGTGCAGCCCACTCACCATGCTCTCTCTCCCCAGGAGCTGAGCTCAAGTAGGAAGGACTGGAATGAGAACCAGGATTCAGAGGGGGTCTAGCCCTTGGTGTGGAGGTCCTAGAGCCCTCGGTGGAATGGTCTGGTGTGGGTGCCATTCTGGGGGTAGATTTGGAGCATCAACCCCTAGAAGCCCTGAGAAGGTACCAGGCAGGGAACTAGGGTTCCAGCCCAGGCTTGGGCTGCTTGGAGGAACCCACAGTGGGATCAGCCTTGCCTGGGCTCAGCCTGTGGAGGGGTGTGGAGAGGTGGACTGACTGTTTCCCAGGAGGGTTGTTCCCAGGGAAGAGCAGCAGAGACGGCCCCTCAGGGCCTCTGCTCTCCAAGGGAAACGCCCTGGAAGGACAGTGAGCATCTCAGTGGCCCCTGCTGCCCACATCCAGCAGGGGGCGCACCCAGGGACCCCAAACCTTTGCTTCTCTCCACCCTCCAACTTAAGACCACTCAGAGAAATGAGTTGGGGGAGCCCAGGGCTAGGTTTCCTCACCTCTTTCTGGAAGTAGATGATGTCTGGAGAAGGCACGTGGAGAACGAGGCCTCAGTTGGGCCCAGGAGTGGGAGCAATGGCATTCATGATGGAAAGTCGATCACCAGTACTTGGGGAGGTATGTGGGGTTGGGAACACATCTCCCCAGAGGGTTGTTTGGGGGTGGTCTCCATGAGGAAGGTGTCTGGGTGCAGGATGGGAAGGGGGAGGTGGCAGCTCTCTGTCCCTGGTGCTGAAGTGATGCTACCTTGTACCTGGCTCTGGGGATGGAACCCCCTCGCTGCCTGTCTGCCTCTCCGGGCATCTGCGTGCCTAGGCTGCTGCTGGTCGCACAGGTGACACACAGCCCAGGGGCTGTGGAGCAGGGACAGGGGTCAAGGCTAAGCAGGGGCTATCAGCTGCGAGGGCAGAGGAGGCACGGGAGACGGGGCAGGAGCTGACAGAGGGGCCTCAAGAAGGGCAGCTGGAGGCTGACCTGTGAGCAGTGAAAGGAGAAGAGAACCAGGCTCAGCATTCGCCAACCTGTGGGAGCCCCTCTGTCCCAGCTCTCTCGTGGGAGACCTCCTCCTCACAGCCTGCCTGGGGCTCCCCTCACAGCCGGCCCGCCCGCTCTGCTTGGCTGGAGTGCTGCTCCTGCTCCTGGGTCCAGGGCAGCTGGGCCGCTTGGGCGCAGCAGCTCGCAAGGGCAGGGCTGCACACTTCCGTGATGATAATTATGCTTTGAGCATGTTCTACGGAGACGCATGGCTTGTCTGACAAGGCACCGTCTTGTTCCTATTGCTGAGGCAGCTGGGGAGCTGAGCAGAGAGGCCAGGGACTGACAGATGTTGCTACATGGAGACTCAGCATGGATAATGAGCTGCTGATCCCTGTGGCGCCCATCATGGGGCGTCTCTGCCCATCCCTCCGCCAAAGGGAGGGCAACCAGAGAGGCTGGGCTAGAGGGTGCTGTTGCACACGCATGGCAGTAGTGATGGTAGCACTCACTCTGAATTTTTACAATAGCAGACACCTGTCAGTTACGTAAAGTCCTCTGCTGGAGGGTCAGCTCCAAATCCCCATTTGGATGCTTAAGAAGCTGGGACCCAAGAATATGAAGCGGCTTGGCCAGGATGGCAGGATGGAGCCAGGTCTGGAGCCCTGTGGCACCCAAAGGTTGGGGGTATGAGGTCCAGGGTGGAGCTGAGAGGCAGTTGGGAGGGAAAAGAGTCCCTGGTCCTCAAATTGGGCCACTTCCACAGTAGCAAAGGCTGCTCATCAGAGGTGGAGTGAGGTTGAGCCGAAGGCACAGGTGAGCAATGAGATGGGCAGGGGAGTGTGTGCACAGGTGAGCAGTGGGAGGGGCAGATGATGGATCCCCACAAAAATGCCCCCAGTCCAGGAAACTGTGACCCCGTTTGCCATCTGTGTGCATCCATAAGGCTTACATGACATTGTATGATAAGCAGCCCTTTCTCCCCTGTGGCAATGACACCCTGTGGGTTTTGCCCAGAAAAGATGTCAGGATCACTGAGGAGAGTTGGCTGGGGAAACCAGAGAAGGCTTCCTAGAGAAGGCAGTTCTGAGCAGAATTTTGAGGGAACAAACAAACATGTGACATCAGAGGCAAAATGGAGGACCTGGCCAAAGGGGTAGAAGGACTGGGGGGGGGGGGCATATGTCAGCTTGATAGGGTCTATAGCGGGAGGCTTAGGGAGAGGAGGGGCCTGGAAAGCTGATGGTTGAGGGAGAAGGTCATATGTGTCTTTGACAAGCTAGAAATTAAGGAGCTCTTGAGAATCACTAGGAAAGAAGAAATATAATCAAAACAGCATGAATACAATTCTGTTTCTTTGCAGGGCTCTGTGTAGGATCAGGATGAGAGGAGACCGGAGGTAGGCATGGGGGCCCTTGGATGGAGCATGTCCCACTGTGACAAGGGATTCCAGCGCAGGCTGTGGAGCCTGGATGCTGGTGGCTGCGGCTTTAGGACTTTGCACATTCTAAGCCCGCTTGGCTGTGCAGTAGGTCTGGATTCTGGAACTTGGAGCATAGGCATCACCTACAGCCATTGTCTCTCCCCCACCACCACCCCCCCGGGCAGCACCTTCCTCCCAAACAAGGCCCAGCCTCCCCTTGACAGATTGCCAGTTCAAAGCCCAGTTCTGCCTTGGGCCCCAGGAAGATCTTGCTGGTCTGGCACAAGGCCCTACTGCTCCTGTTCTCCCCGTGGGTGATATGTGGCTGGGAAAGTGTGGGAGTGGCCTTTCCTCCCAGCTCCATTCAGATGGTTGGAGACGGTGGGAAGTAGGTTCCCAGAGCATCCAAAGAAAAAAGGGAGGGAGAATAGGCCCGGGATATGATCCAGAGGCTCAGAGGAGTGAGGGACTCAGGGAGGGTGGCTCAGAGAAGTGTGGGGTGCAGGGAAGATGGCTCAGAGGAGTGAGTGGTCCAGGGAGGATGGCTCAGAGGAGTGTGGGGTCCAGGGAGGATGGCTCAGAGGAGTGTGGGGTCCAGGGAGGGTGGCTCAGAGGAGTGAGTGGTCCAGGGAGGATGGCTCAGAGGAGTGTGGGGTCCAGGGAGGATGGTTCAGAGGAGTGAGTGGTCCAGGGAGGATGGCTCAGAGAAGTGTGGGGTCCAGGGAGGATGGCTCAGAGGAGTGTGGGGTCCAGGGAGGATGGCTCAGAGGAGTGTGGGGTCCACGGAGGGTGGCTCAGAGGAGTGAGTGGTCCAGGGAGGGTGGCTCAGAGAAGTGTGGGGTCCAGGGAGGATGGCTCAGAGGAGTGTGGGGTCCAGGAAGGATGGCTCAGAGGAGTGTGGGGTCCAGGGAGGGTGGCTCAGAGGAGTGAGTGGTCCAGGGAGGGTGGCTCAGAGGAGTGTGAGGTCCAGGGAGGATGGCTCAGAGAAGTGTGGGGTCCAGGGAGGATGGCTCAGAGGAGTGTGGGGTCCAGGGAGGGTGGCTCAGAGGAGTGAGTGGTCCAGGGAGGGTGGCTCAGAGAAGTGTGGGGTCCAGGGAGGATGGCTCAGAGGAGTGTGGGGTCCAGGGAGGATGGCTCAGAGAAGTGTGCGGTCCAGGGAGGGTGGCTCAGAGGAGTATGGGGTCCAGGGAGGGTGGCTCAGAGGATTGAGGGGTTCAGAGAGGGTGGCTCACAGGAGTGAGTGGTCCAGGGAGGGTGGCTCAGAGGAGTGAGTGGTCCAGGGAGGATGGCTCAGAGGAGTGAGTGGTCCAGGGAGGGTGGCTCAGAAGAGTGAGGGGTCCAGGGAGGATGGCTCAGAGGAGTGAGTGGTCCAGGGAGGATGGCTCAGAGGAGTGAGTGGTCCAGGGAGGGTGGCTCAGAGAAGTGTGGGGTCCAGGGAGGGTGGCTCAGAGGAAGTGAGGGGTCCAGGGAGGATGGCTCAGAGGAGTGAGTGGTCCAGGGAGGATGGCTCAGAGAAGTGTGGGGTCCAGGGAGGGTGGCTCAGAGAAGTGTGGGGTCCAGGGAGGATGGCTCAGAGGAGTGAGTGGTCCAGGGAGGATGGCTCAGAGAAGTGTGGGGTCCAGGGAGGATGGCTCAGAGAAGTGAGGGGTCCAGGGAGGGTGGCTCAGAGAAGTGTGGGGTCCAGGGAGGATGGCTCAGAGGAAGTGAGGGGTCCAGGGAGGATGGCCCAGAGGAGTGAGTGGTCCAGGGAGGGTGGCTCAGAGGAGTGTGGGGTCCAGGGAGGATGGCTCAGAGGAGTGAGTGGTCCAGGGAGGATGGCTCAGAGAAGTGTGGGGTCCAGGGAGGGTGGCTCAGAGGAGTGTGGGGTCCAGGGAGGATGGCTCAGAGGAGTGAGTGGTCCAGGGAGGGTGGCTCAGAGGAGTGTGGGGTCCAGGGAGGATGGCTCAGAGAAGTGTGGAGTCCAGGGAGGATGGCTCAGAGGAGTGTAGGGTCCAGGGAGGATGGCTCAGAGGAGTGAGTGGTCCAGGGAGGATGGCTCAGAGAAGTGTGGGGTCCAGGGAGGGTGGCTCAGAGGAGTGTGGGGTCCAGGGAGGGTGGCTCAGAGCATTGAGGGGTTCAGAGAGGGTGGCTCAGAGGAGTGAGTGGTCCAGGGAGGGTGGCTCTGAGGAGTGAGGGGTCCAGGGAGGATGGCTCAGAGAAGTGTGGGGTCCAGGGAGGGTGGCTCAGAGGAGTGAGGGGTCCAGGGACGGTGGCTCAGAGGAGTGAGGAGTCCAGGGAGGATGGCTCAAAGGAGTGTGGGGTCCAGGGAGGGTGGCTCAGAGGATTGAGGGGTTCAGAGAGGGTGGCTCAGAGGAGTGAGTGGTCCAGGGAGGGTGGCTCAGAAGAGTGAGTGGTCCAGGGAGGGTGGCTCAGAGGAGTGAGGGGTCCAGGGAGGATGGCTCAGAGGAGTGAGTGGTCCAGGGAGGATGGCTCAGAGGAGTGAGGGGTCCAGAGAGGGTGGCTCAGAGGAGTGTGGGGTCCAGGGAGGGTGGCTCAGAGGAGTGAGGGGTCCAGAGAGGGTGGCTCAGAGGAGTGTGGGGTCCAGGGAGGGTGGCTCAGAGGAGTGAGGGGTCCAGGGAGGGTGGCTCAGAGGAGTGAGGGGTCCAGGGAGGATGGCTCAGAGAAGTGTGGGGTCCAGGGAGGATGGCTCAGAGGAGTGAGTGGTCCAGGGAGGATGGCTCAGAGGAGTATGGGGTCCAGGGAGGGTGGCTCAAGGAAGTGTGGGGTCCAGGGAGGATGGCTCAGAGGAGTGAGTGGTCCAGGGAGGATGGCTCAGAGGAGTGAGTGGTCCAGGGAGGATGGCTCAGAGGAGTATGGGGTCCAGGGAGGGTGGCTCAGAGAAGTGTGGGGTCCAGGGAGGATGGCTCAGAGGAGTGAGTGGTCCAGGGAGGATGGCTCAGAGGAGTATGGGGTCCAGGGAGGGTGGCTCAGAGAAGTGTGGGGTCCAGGGAGGATGGCTCAGAGGAGTGAGTGGTCCAGGGAGGATGGCTCAGAGGAGTGAGTGGTCCAGGGAGGATGGCTCAGAGGAGTATGGGGTCCAGGGAGGGTGGCTCAGAGAAGTGTGGGGTCCAGGGAGGATGGCTCAGAGGAGTGAGTGGTCCAGGGAGGATGGCTCAGAGGAGTGAGTGGTCCAGGGAGGATGGCTCAGAGAAGTGTGGGGTCCAGGGAGGATGGCTCAGAGGAGTGAGGGGTCCAGGGAGGGTGGCTCAGAGAAGTGTGGGGTCCAGGGAGGATGGCTCAGAGGAAGTGAGGGGTCCAGGGAGGATGGCTCAGAGGAGTGAGTGGTCCAGGGAGGGTGGCTCAGAGGAGTGAGTGGTCCAGGGAGGATGGCTCAGAGGAGTGTGTGGTCCAGGGAGGGTGGCTCAGAGAAGTGTGGGGTCCAGGGAGGATGGCTCAGAGGAGTGAGTGGTCCAGGGAGGATGGCTCAGAGAAGTGTGGGGTCCAGGGAGGATGGCTCAGAGAAGTGAGGGGTCCAGGGAGGGTGGCTCAGAGAAGTGTGGGGTCCAGGGAGGATGGCTCAGAGGAAGTGAGGGGTCCAGGGAGGATGGCCCAGAGGAGTGAGTGGTCCAGGGAGGGTGGCTCAGAGGAGTGAGTGGTCCAGGGAGGATGGCTCAGAGGAGTATGGGGTCCAGGGAGGGTGGCTCAGAGAAGTGTGGGGTCCGGGGAGGATGGCTCAGAGGAGTATGGGGTCCAGGGAGGGTGGCTCAGAGAAGTGTGGGGTCCAGGGAGGATGGCTCAGAGGAGTGAGTGGTCCAGGGAGGATGGCTCAGAGGAGTATGGGGTCCAGGGAGGGTGGCTCAGAGAAGTGTGGGGTCCAGGGAGGATGGCTCAGAGGAGTGAGTGGTCCAGGGAGGATGGCTCAGAGGAGTATGGGGTCCAGGGAGGGTATCTCAGAGAAGTGTGGGGTCCAGGGAGGGTGGCTCAGAGGAGTGAGGGGTCCAGGGAGGGTGGCTCAGAGGAGTGAGGGGTCCAGGGAGGATGGCTCAGAGGAGTGTGGGGTCCAGGGAGGATGGCTCAGAGGAGTGAGTGGTCCAGGGAGGATGGCTCAGAGGAGTGAGTGGTCCAGGGAGGGTGGCTCTGAGGAGTGAGGGGTCCAGGGAGGATGGCTCAGAGAAGTGTGGGGTCCAGGGAGGATGGCTCAGAGGAGTGAGGGGTCCAGGGACGGTGGCTCAGAGGAGTGAGGGGTCCAGGGAGGATGGCTCAAAGGAGTGTGGGGTCCAGGGAGGGTGGCTCAGAGGATTGAGGGGTTCAGAGAGGGTGGCTCAGAGGAGTGAGTGGTCCAGGGAGGATGGCTCAGAGAAGTGTGGGGTCCAGGGAGGATGGCTCAGAGAAGTGAGGGGTCCAGGGAGGGTGGCTCAGAGAAGTGAGGGGTCCAGGGAGGATGGCCCAGAGGAGTGAGTGGTCCAGGGAGGGTGGCTCAGAGGAGTGAGTGGTCCAGGGAGGATGGCTCAGAGGAGTGTGGGGTCCAGGGAGGATGGCTCAGAGGAGTGAGTGGTCCAGGGAGGGTGGCTCAGAGGAGTGAGTGGTCCAGGGAGGATGGCTCAGAGGAGTATGGGGTCCAGGGAGGGTGGCTCAGAGAAGTGTGGGGTCCAGGGAGGATGGCTCAGAGGAGTGAGTGGTCCAGGGAGGATGGCTCAGAGAAGTGTGGGGTCCAGGGAGGATGGCTCAGAGAAGTGAGGGGTCCAGGGAGGGTGGCTCAGAGAAGTGTGGGGTCCAGGGAGGATGGCTCAGAGGAAGTGAGGGGTCCAGGGAGGATGGCCCAGAGGAGTGAGTGGTCCAGGGAGGGTGGCTCAGAGGAGTGAGTGGTCCAGGGAGGATGGCTCAGAGGAGTATGGGGTCCAGGGAGGGTGGCTCAGAGGAGTGAGTGGTCAAGGGAGGGTGGCTCAGAGAAGTGTGGGGTCCAGGGAGGATGGCTCAGAGAAGTGTGGGGTCCAGGGAGGATGGCTCAGAGGAGTGAGTGGTCCAGGGAGGATGGCTCAGAGGAGTGTGGGGTCCAGGGAGGATGGCTCAGAGGAGTGAGTGGTCCAGGGAGGGTGGCTCAGAGGAGTGAGTGGTCCAGGGAGGATGGCTCACAGGAGTGAGTGGTCCAGGGAGGGTGGCTCAGAGAAGTGTGGGGTCCAGGAAGGGTGGCTCTGAGGAGTGTGGGGTCCAGGGAGGATGGCTCAGAGGAGTGAGTGGTCCAGGGAGGGTGGTTCAGAGGAGTGTGGGGTCCAGGGAGGATGGCTCAGAGGAGTGAGTGGTCCAGGGAGGATGGCTCAGAGAAGTGTGGGGTCCAGGGAGGGTGGCTCAGAGGAGTGTAGGGTCCAGGGAGGATGGCTCAGAGGAGTGAGTGGTCCAGGGAGGATGGCTCAGAGAAGTGTGGGGTCCAGGGAGGGTGGCTCAGAGGAGTGTGGGGTCCAGGGAGGGTGGCTCAGAGCATTGAGGGGTTCAGAGAGGGTGGCTCAGAGGAGTGAGTGGTCCAGGGAGGGTGGCTCTGAGGAGTGAGGGGTCCAGGGAGGATGGCTCAGAGAAGTGTGGGGTCCAGGGAGGGTGGCTCAGAGGAGTGTGGGGTCCAGGGAGGGTGGCTCAGAGCATTGAGGGGTTCAGAGAGGGTGGCTCAGAGGAGTGAGTGGTCCAGGGAGGGTGGCTCTGAGGAGTGAGGGGTCCAGGGAGGATGGCTCAGAGAAGTGTGGGGTCCAGGGAGGATGGCTCAAAGGAGTGTGGGGTCCAGGGAGGGTGGCTCAGAGGAGTGAGTGGTCCAGGGAGGATGGCTCAGAGAAGTGAGTGGTCCAGGGAGGATGGCTCAGAGAAGTGTGGGGTCCAGGGAGGGTGGCTCAGAGGAGTGTGGGGTCCAGGGAGGGTGGCTCAGAGCATTGAGGGGTTCAGAGAGGGTGGCTCAGAGGAGTGAGTGGTCCAGGGAGGGTGGCTCAGAGGAGTGAGGGGTCCAGGGAGGATGGCTCAGAGAAGTGTGGGGTCCAGGGAGGATGGCTCAAAGGAGTGTGGGGTCCAGGGAGGGTGGCTCAGAGGATTGAGGGGTTCAGAGAGGGTGGCTCAGAGGAGTGAGTGGTCCAGGGAGGGTGGCTCAGAGGAGTGTGGGGTCCAGGGAGGGTGGCTCAGAGGAGTGAGTGGTCCAGGGAGGATGGCTCAGAGGAGTGAGTGGTCCAGGGAGGATGGCTCAGAGGAGTGAGGGGTCCAGGGAGGGTGGCTCAGAGGAGTGAGGGGTCCAGGGAGGATGGCTCAGAGAAGTGTGGGGTCCAGGGAGGATGGCTCAGAGGAGTGAGTGGTCCAGGGAGGGTGGCTCAGAGGAGTGAGTGGTCCAGGGAGGATGGCTCAGAGAAGTGTGGGGTCCAGGGAGGATGGCTCAGAGGAAGTGAGGGGTCCAGGGAGGATGGCTCAGAGGAGTGAGTGGTCCAGGGAGGATGGCTCAGAGGAGTGAGGGGTCCAGGGAGGATGGCTCAGAGAAGTGAGGGGTCCAGGGAGGGTGGCTCAGAGAAGTGTGGGGTCCAGGGAGGATGGCTCAGAGGAAGTGAGGGGTCCAGGGAGGATGGCTCAGAGGAGTGAGTGGTCCAGGGAGGGTGGCTCAGAGGAGTGAGTGGTCCAGGGAGGATGGCTCAGAGGAGTATGGGGTCCAGGGAGGGTGGCTCAGAGAAGTGTGGGGTCCAGGGAGGATGGCTCAGAGGAGTGAGTGGTCCAGGGAGGATGTCTCAGAGAAGTGTGGGGTCCATGGAGGATGGCTCAGAGAAGTGAGGGGTCCAGGGAGGGTGGCTCAGAGAAGTGTGGGGTCCAGGGAGGATGGCTCAGAGGAAGTGAGGGGTCCAGGGAGGATGGCCCAGAGGAGTGAGTGGTCCAGGGAGGGTGGCTCAGAGAAGTGAGTGGTCCAGGGAGGATGGCTCAGAGGAGTATGGGGTCCAGGGAGGATGGCTCAGAGGAAGTGAGGGGTCCAGGGAGGATGGCCCAGAGGAGTGAGTGGTCCAGGGAGGGTGGCTCAGAGGAGTGAGTGGTCCAGGGAGGATGGCTCAGAGGAGTATGGGGTCCAGGAGGGTGGCTCAGAGAAGTGTGGGGTCCAGGGAGGATGGCTCAGAGGAGTGAGTGGTCCAGGGAGGATGGCTCAGAGGAGTGTGGGGTCCAGGGAGGATGGCTCAGAGGAGTGAGTGGTCCAGGGAGGATGGCTCAAAGGAGTGTGGGGTCCAGGGAGGATGGCTCAGAGGAGTGAGTGGTCCAGGGAGGATGGCTCAGAGAAGTGAGTGGTCCAGGGAGGATGGCTCAGAGAAGTGTGGGGTCCAGGGAGGGTGGCTCAGAGGAGTGTGGGGTCCAGGGAGGATGGCTCAGAGAAGTGAGTGGTCCAGGGAGGATGGCTCAGAGCATTGAGGGGTTCAGAGAGGGTGGCTCAGAGGAGTGAGTGGTCCAGGTAGGGTGGCTCTGAGGAGTGAGGGGTCCAGGGAGGATGGCTCAGAGAAGTGTGGGGTCCAGGGAGGATGGCTCAAAGGAGTGTGGGGTCCAGGGAGGGTGGCTCAGAGGATTGAGGGGTTCAGAGAGGGTGGCTCAGAGGAGTGAGTGGTCCAGGGAGGGTGGCTCAGAGGAGTGTGGGGTCCAGGGAGGGTGGCTCAGAGGAGTGAGTGGTCCAGGGAGGATGGCTCAGAGGAGTGAGTGGTCCAGGGAGGATGGCTCAGAGGAGTGAGGGGTCCAGGGAGGGTGGCTCAGAGGAGTGAGGGGTCCAGGGAGGATGGCTCAGAGAAGTGTGGGGTCCAGGGAGGATGGCTCAGAGGAGTGAGTGGTCCTGGGAGGGTGGCTCAGAGGTGTGAGTGGTCCAGGGAGGGTGGCTCAGAGGAGTGAGTGGTCCAGGGAGGATGGCTCAGAGAAGTGTGGGGTCCAGGGAGGATGGCTCAGAGGAAGTGAGGGGTCCAGGGAGGATGGCTCAGAGGAGTGAGTGGTCCAGGGAGGATGGCTCAGAGAAGTGTGGGGTCCAGGGAGGATGGCTCAGAGAAGTGAGGGGTCCAGGGAGGGTGGCTCAGAGAAGTGTGGGGTCCAGGGAGGATGGCTCAGAGGAAGTGAGGGGTCCAGGGAGGATGGCTCAGAGGAGTGAGTGGTCCAGGGAGGGTGGCTCAGAGGAGTGAGTGGTCCAGGGAGGATGGCTCAGAGGAGTATGGGGTCCAGGGAGGGTGGCTCAGAGAAGTGTGGGGTCCAGGGAGGATGGCTCAGAGGAGTGAGTGGTCCAGGGAGGATGGCTCAGAGAAGTGTGGGGTCCAGGGAGGATGGCTCAGAGAAGTGAGGGGTCCAGGGAGGGTGGCTCAGAGAAGTGTGGGGTCCAGGGAGGATGGCTCAGAGGAAGTGAGGGGTCCAGGGAGGATGGCCCAGAGGAGTGAGTGGTCCAGGGAGGGTGGCTCAGAGAAGTGAGTGGTCCAGGGAGGATGGCTCAGAGGAGTATGGGGTCCAGGGAGGATGGCTCAGAGGAAGTGAGGGGTCCAGGGAGGATGGCCCAGAGGAGTGAGTGGTCCAGGGAGGGTGGCTCAGAGGAGTGAGTGGTCCAGGGAGGATGGCTCAGAGGAGTATGGGGTCCAGGGAGGGTGGCTCAGAGAAGTGTGGGGTCCAGGGAGGATGGCTCAGAGGAGTGAGTGGTCCAGGGAGGATGGCTCAGAGGAGTGTGGGGTCCAGGGAGGATGGCTCAGAGGAGTGAGTGGTCCAGGGAGGATGGCTCAGAGGAGTGAGTGGTCCAGGGAGGGTGGCTCAGAGGAGTGAGTGGTCCAGGGAGGATGGCTCACAGGAGTGAGTGGTCCAGGGAGGGTGGCTCAGAGAAGTGTGGGGTCCAGGGAGGGTGGCTCTGAGGAGTGTGGGGTCCAGGGAGGATGGCTCAGAGGAGTGAGTGGTCCAGGGAGGGTGGCTCAGAGGAGTGAGGGGTCCAGGTAGCATGGCTGCAGAGGAGCCAGGAGATGTTGCAAAGGACAACACTGTTAGCTTAATAATGGAGTTTCCTCTGTAGGAAGAAGGTAACATTTGATACCTAAGTTCTTGGTTTCTGAGGGGCCCCTGGTAGGCCCTGGAAGACCATGAAGCTGGGGAGGGAGAGCTTGCAGTTGTCTTCAGGAAGAAAGTGAAGTGCACAGAAGGTTCGCCCTGACAGAGACTGAGTCCACTGCTGTGCTTCCCTCAGCCCCTCTCTCTGGCTGTGTAGGAAGTTTCTCCTCTTCCCTCTGTCTCTGCTAGACCTACCTGGGGAATTTTAAGAGGACAAATCCTCTTCTGAGAATGGGAGGTGGGGGAACCCCAAGAGCTACAGGCACCTGTAAAACCAATTTAAAAATCAGTCTAGCCAACCAGCCTCCGAAAGACCTAAAGGGAGCTACAGAGTAACTCAAAGCAGACACTAATGGAAGAGAAAAGAAATGTCGTTACATATTCAGCAGCTTTTAAATATTCATGAGGATTGTAAAGCAGGTTAATTTTCTTTTTTTTCTTTTCTTTAATCTTTATTGTTCAGTTTATTAATTACATTGTTCCCTTTTCCCCCCTATAGCTCCACTCCACCCGGTACCCATCCCACCCTCCGCCCTCACTCCTCCCCTGTCCTCTCCCATAGTTTCATGATTTTTGTCCAGTTTCTTGCTGCACTTCCCACACCCCTTTTGTCCCCAAGAATTGTCAGTCCATTCCCTCTCTATGTCTGTGATTCTGCTACATTCACCAGTTTATCCTGTTCATCAGATTATTAATTCACTTGATTTTTAGATTCATTTGTTGATAGATGTATTTTTTGTTCATAATTTACACTTTTATCTTTTTCTTCTTCCTCTTCTTAAAGAATGTCTTTCAGCATTTCATATAATATTGGTTTGGTGGTGATGAACTCCTTTAGCTTTTTCTTATCTGCGAAGCACTTCATCTGACCTTCAATTCTGCCTGATAGCTTTGCTGGATAGAGTAATCTTGGTTGTAGGTTCTTGCTATTCATCACTTTTAATATTTCTTACCACTCCCGTCTGGCCTGCATCATTTCTGTTGAGAAATCTGCTGACAATCGTATGGGTGCTCCCTTGTAGGTAACCATCTGTTTTTCTCTTGCTGCTTTTAATATTCTCTCTTTGTCTTTTGCTCCTGGCATTTTAATTATTATGTGCCTTGGTGTGTTCCTCTTAGGGTTCCTATATATTGGGGTTCGGTGTGCTCCTTTGACTTCTAAGTCAATTTCTTTCACCAGGTGTGGGAAGTTTTCGGCCACTATTTCTTTAAATAGGTTTTCATTTTCTTGCTTTCTCTCTTTTTCTGGCACCCCTATAATTCGGATGTTGGTATGCTTTAGGTTGTCCCAGAGGCCCCTTACACTATCTTCAATTTTTTGGATTCTTTTGGTTTCTTGCTTTTTCAGCTGAATGGATTTTCCCTCTTTGTATTTGAAATCTTTAACTTGGTTCTTGGGGTGCTCTAGAGTACTTTTAGGTCTTTGTATAATATTTTTTATTTCAGTCAGTGTATGCTTAATTTCTGGTTGGTCCTTTTTCATATCCTTGAGGGTCTCGTTCATATTCTTGTAGGTCTCATTCATTTCCTTGTTGGTCTTGTTCATTTCCACGTTGGTCTTGTTTATTTCCTTGCAGATCTTGTTCATTTCCTGGTAGGTCTTGTTCATTTCCTCATAGGTCTTGTTTATTTCCTTGTAGGTCTCGGCCTTTTCTAGGAGCCTCTTGAAAAGCCCTATAACCGTGGTTTTGAATTCCATGTCCAGTCGTTTTTTTTCCTCCATTTCTTTCACATGTGATTTTTTTCCATGTCTCTGCACAGTGGCTGCTTCCCTGAGTTGGTCAATTAGCTTTGTGTGGTAGATGTCCTACAAGGGACAGTGGCTCAGCCTCCCCAGTTACCTGAGGTGGATATGGGTTGCACAGTCTTGTTGAAGTTAAGCTCATGTTAATCGTTGTTAGCACTAGGAGCGGTTGACCTCCAGGCCAATTGTCTGTGATGTTCAGCTGTGCTCAGGTTGGATGGGCAGAGTCTCCAGGCCAAGCAGACAGCATCAGCTCTGCCCTATGCAGCCCCAGGGTCTCTGAGAGAGAGCCGCTGCTAAGCTCCACTCACTGCCGGAGAATTCAGACTCTCCCCAAATGAGTCTGCACACCCAACGTCTCACCCAGGGTCGCAAAACAATGCAGTCTGACGGTTTCCCGAATGAAAGAGCAAGTCACAAGTGCTCTCTGTGTGGTCACGCAGCTGTGCTGTTCCCAAGCTCACACGCACTCTGCACAAGCTTGCCCTCTCCACAAGCCCGCCGACCCCTGCAGCAACCGAGCCTCGGTGTGCCCTCCCACTGTCCAGTTTTTACCCCGTATGATAGTGGGTTCCCTGGACTTTGCCCAGAACTGGAGAATCAGTCCAGTGGGACGTCTTTGTCTCCCCCGTTCAAGAAAACTGGCCGGTTTTCAGCCGCCCGCCCTATCGGCTGGTGCATGCACTCCTCCAAACCTCTGACTCCACGCATATCTTCAACGCTGTCCGCCGCCACTCCTCCGAGTCACAGTGTCTTATCTTCACTTTTATTTGTGGAATTTTCACTTAGTCAGCTTTCCAGTGATTCTGGATGGTGTTTGTTCTTTCGTTAAGTTGTAGTTTTGAAATTGCTGTGTATGGCAGCAAGATAGGTGTTTGCCTATGCCGC
This sequence comes from Antrozous pallidus, assembly GCA_027563665.1. NCBI lineage: Eukaryota > Metazoa > Chordata > Mammalia > Chiroptera > Vespertilionidae > Antrozous > Antrozous pallidus. The sequence continues at coordinate 87,513,756 of CM050520.1, forward strand.
CATCTTGGTTCTCTCAGCAGGTTAATTTTCATGCCTCATTTCTCCTGTGGTTTCCACTGTCTGTAGTTTACAGCAGCAGCAGAAGAAAAAGAAGTTATGGGTCAGGTTTCTGCCCTCACATTACTTAAGAAGCAATGTGCATGTGTGTGTGCGTGAGCACGTGTGTATGGGTGCATGTGTGTGTGCATGATCATGTGTGAATGGGTACGTGTGCATGGGCATGTGTGAATGGGTGTGTATGCATGTGTGAGATGCCCGAGGCAGGGGAACAGAAGGTGAAAGTGTTTTTCCCTAAGGGGCTGGTGTCTTTGACCAGGTCAGATGGCATGGGACCAGAACAGCAGGACAATATAGGGAGGATGGAGGATCTGGATGTGTCTGAGGGAGGGGAGCCTGGGAGCCTGTCAGGGCCAGCCTGATGGTTGAACTGGGCTGAGGTAGGGAGGTAGGAATTAAGAAAAAGAAAGAATGATAGGAAAGCGGGATCAGGAGATCCGCAAGCCCTTTGTCGGACTGTGGCAACTTTATTAATTGCATGATTCCTTTTATGCACAAACTAGTGGCCTGGTGCACGAAACTTATGCACATTAAAAGGGTATTAGAGGAAATATTTTAATAGTGCTATTTGCCCTTTCTCTATAATAAAAGTGTGAGAGATAAAAGGTAATGAGTACAATGTATATGAAAATAATACATAATTTCATTAATAAATAAATAATAACAAAATCATATAACAATAACAAACTCATGATATGAAAACAACATTGATGCAAATAATGACTGATAAAGTGATTAAACTTATTCTAATATCTCCCTCTATACCACATTAACAGTGAAAACACTTTCAGAGTGCTTGACTAATTTCCCTTGGGATAAAATATTTACAACTTTAACTTTAACATCACATGCTGTTCGAACTTGAAAGAAATGGGTTCAGGTAGGAATATTCTTACTCTGTCTAGAGTTTGTCCTTGTGATTTATTAAGAGTCATTGCAAATGCTGGCATCACGGGAAACTGTCGTTGAATTAATTTAAATGGGAGGCCAGTGTCAGATGGGGACAAATCAATTCTTGGAATCAGAACAACCTCTCCCTCTGCAGATCCTCTTAATACTTCAGCTTCAATAATGCTAGGTAGTAATCTTTTGAGAATAAATCTGGTACCATTACAAAGACCCCATTTACTATTAAGATTTCTCAATAGCATGATGATTGCACCCACTTTCTTTCTTTTTTCTTTTTCTTTCTTTGATGGGGAAAGGGAAAAAAGAGGGGAGAGGGAGCCAGCCCTTGGCCCCCCTGGGCAAGGAGCCCTGTCCACCTCCATCCATCCCCGCTTCTCCGTCCCAGTCTGCCCGCCCCCATGTCCCCATGGCCCCAGCGGGGTTTCGGGGAGAGGAGGCAACGGCTGCCGGGCCATGCATACACAAAAGGAAGGGTGAACAGACGCCTCCCTCCCCCACCCACCCCCTCTGCGCCGCCAACCGCGGCAGGTGGTCCTCAGTTCCTCCTTCCTCGTGGGGAAGGAAGCCGAGAGGCCGAGGAAGAGAGAGGGAGAGGAGACAAACCCTTGTGTCGAGGGCTGACTTTCAATAGATCGCAGCCAGGGAGCTGCTCTGCTACGTACGAAACCCCCACCCAGAAGCAGGTCCTCTATGAGTGGTTTAGCGCCAGGTTCCCCACAACCGTGCGTTGCATGAAGGGCGTGGGGGTGGTCACCTTTCTGGCTGTGCTCTGTTTCCCAGGATGAAGGGCTCTACGCACCGGACCCCGGTCCCAACACTCAACACTCGAGCCAAAGCCACCACGGTGAAGGGGTTGGGCGCTGCAGTGGTGGCCCCGGTCTGGCGGGGGACTGTGGGGGACTGGCTTTCGAGGCCAACCAAGGCTTCTGCAGCACGCTGCTGGTCCTTCCGCCTAGGCGGGATTCTGAATGCTCATTACCCAAGGTGCCCCTGGCGCTCATTTGCATGTCCCATGCAACAGGTAAACCCCACAGCTCAGTCGCAGCCTAACTATCGGAGCAACCTACATGCAAGCCTGTTAGGGTTAGGGTTAGGGTTAGGGTTAGGGTTAGAATGACCTTCATTGTCTTGCCACTTCTCTATAGGGCCACTGTTTAGAAGCCAGTGAGCTAAGCTTATGACAGAAATATCTGCTCCTGTATCTAAAATCCCTGTAAATCTTTTCCCTTGTATAAGTAGAGTTCTCTCAGGCCTTGTATGAGAAATAGCTTGTACCCAGTATACCTTGTCCGAGGAGCCTAATCCCCTGGACCCCCGAGACTCTATGGAAAGTAGATTGCCTGTGGTAAGCAGAGGGAGCAAAACCAATTGAGCAATTTTCATGTCTGAGGTGATGCTGATAATATTTCTGGGAGCAGAGGCCATAATTTTATCTATTTATTTATTTATTTAAAATATATTTTATTGATTTTTTACAGAGCGGAAGGGAGAGGGATAGAAAGTCAGCAACATCGAGCAGCTGCCTCTTGCACGCCCCCTACTGGGGATGTGCCCACAGCCAAGATACATGCCCTTGACTGGAATCGAACCCGGGACCCTTCAGTCTGCAATCCGACGCTCTATCCACTGAGCCAAACCGGTCTCGGCTGGAGGCCATAATTTTAATTTCCCCTTCATAATCAGCATCAATTACTCCTGGAAAAACTTGTAATCCTTTTAAAGTTAAGGTGCTTCTACCTTTAGGAGTAGGTCCATACATTCCTGTAGGGATGGCCTGTGGTCCCAATTCTGGAGTTAATACATATCACCCTATGGATCCAAGGTCCAATCCGGCACTTACTGGGTTTGCTCGGAATAACTCTGGTATCCGTCTTCCTCCCTGGGGCAGGCTGGGTGCTGTGTAGCCAGCTGGCCTTGAGACGGCACAGGGACAGGAGGGTAAACAGACAATGCCCCAATTATTTGTCGGGGCGGGGCAGGCCCCCTTCGGGAGTTTCCAGACTGCTGTTGAGACAAGGAATTTCCCTGGACATCTGCCTTAGATCTACACTCATTTGTCCAATGTTTTCCTCTTTTACATTTAGGGCACAGTCCAGGTTGTTTAAGACCTCTGCTATTTCCTTTATTTACCTCTTTATTGGAGGGACACTGCTTTGCCATCTGTCCTGCTCCTCCACAAGTGAAACACTTGTGTGTTTGACTTTTTCCGGAGCTAAACTGTTGCTGAAGAATTCCCTCAGTGGTGGTTCCCTTTAAAGCGGCTGCAATGGCGACTCCTTGCATATATGAGGGACCAATATCTGTGCAAATGCGGATATAATCTGAGAGTCCCTTTTCTTTGATAGGGCCACAATGCAGCTTGACAGGCAGTGTTGACATTTTCATACGCCAACTGTTTGATATTAACATGCCAGCCTCTCCATCCACTACTACTCTGCCAACAGCCTGTAAGAGCCGAGAGACAAAATCCTGATACTTTTTGTCTGGCCCTTGAATAATTTTTGAGAGCTCCTCTGTTTTCTCACCAGAGGTGGGCAACTTTTTTCAGGCTCTGATCCAAGCTCCATTAATTTGCCCTTAAGCTTCCTGGGGGTATTTAATTTGATTATGGGTATCAGCATAGGCTCCTTCTTCTACTAGCATTTCATAAGAAAAATTAATCTGGGCAGCTCAATTATGAGTAGCTTGTTCCTTAGCCTTTTCATCATATTCTGATTTCCACAAGAGGTGATCCCTTCCTGATAAACAGGCTTTGGCAATAGCTCTCCAATCATTGGGTGGGAGAGCCTCTGGGGCCATAGTTTCTAAGACAGTTAAAGTATAAGGGGAAGTAGGCCCATACTGAGCACAAGCTGTTTTAGCTCCTTCAGGGTTTTAAAAGGCAGTGGGTCATAAGTATGCTCACGCTGTCCCCTGTGTTCACCCATTCCATAGCGGGGAAGGCGTGAATGCCCAACTCCTCACCATTCTTTTGTGCCTCCTGCAAGGCTGCCTGGAGAGGGGAAAGTGGAACTGGAGCTGCACAAGGCAGCGGAGAGCGGCCAGAACTGTCCCCACAGCTTCTCTTTTTTTTACCGAGAAGGTTTAATGCTTCAAAAAAGTGTTCTAACATATCTTCCATATCACTACCCTCTTCAGCTCCAGCAAAAAATATTCTTCCTCCTCTTTTGCCTGAACAACATCTGTATCATCATCACGATAAAGAGCAGTAGCTTCCTCAAGATCCTCCTCATCTTGAGGATTTAATTTTTCTTCAAAATTTACATTATTCTTTTTTAATATGCTGTCTTTTTTAGACCCCTTATTTGTGCCGTTATACTGCTTTTCCTTTTTTCCTGGCTTAAGAGATGGTTGATCATGGTCATACCCTGGATCTAAACAATCCTGTATCCAATTCCATAAGGAAAATGCATCAACCGGGGTCTTACTTGGCCCAAAGGCTTTATAATGATTGCACATTTGTTCTCTAACTTTCTGCCACGTTTCTAAGTTAACGGTCCCTTCTTCAGGAAGCCAAGGGCAGACCTCCTGAATGAATTTTTAAAAATTTTCTACCTGCTTGTGACTAACCTTAGTTCCTTTACTGTTGAGCATAGACTTTAACATTTGCCCATATAGGGCATTTTCCCTAGATTCTAACTGTCCCATTTACTCCTGACTATCAGAAAATTGCTCCTCCCTTACCTTAAGGAGTGCACTCTTTATCCGGAGGAGTTCCTCACCGTCTGCTTCCCGGTCCTCAGGTCCCTGTTCGGGCGCCAATTGTCACGGCCGGCCTGACGGTTGAACCGAGCTTAAGTAGGGAGGTGGGAATTGAGAAAAGGAAAGAAAGACAGGAAAGTGGGATCGGGAGGGCCACAAGCCCTTTGTCAGACTGTGACAACTTTATTAATTGCATGATGCCTTTTATGCACAAACACTGACTGTACTCTTTGTTTCTCTAAAATCACTAATGGAAAGACAGGGTTGAAGGACAAATTCTTGGTACAATATGTCTCACAAAATGGATACATGCATACATGAAAGGCAGCTCTGGTCCTACTGATAACAGCCAACTAAACAAACCTGGGAAAGCTGTGTAGGTAGGGGCTGCTCTCATTATACTGATAATCGCCAACCAAACAAGTCTGGGAAATCTGTGTGGGTGTGGGACTGAGCCTTGCTAGTCCCTGCAGGTGCAAGGACCATGTCAGCTTTCACCTGGTCTCCAACAGGAGCCAAGAGGATTCTGTGGCCCCATTAGTCTCTGGTCACCAGGTAAGACAGACAAGGCTCTTCACCAGAGACAACATGAGTTTTAGCCACGCTCCTCTGAAATAACTGTGAGGCAGATGATGGAGACCACGGGAGGAGTGGGCAGGGAGGGACGAGGAGAGCACCATGGATGCTCTACGGGAAGGATGAAGAGGAGGAGAGCACTGAGCAGGGGGAAGAAGGGCCAAGAAGAGAAGAGAGAAGGTGCTCGAGGTGGAGCACATTGGACTAAAAGCACACAGAATAGTCCTGGCAGTGGGACCTACTGACACCCCAGCAGGTCCATACACAGGCGACTCGGTGTGCCAGGCCACGGGCAGGATGCACACATGTGAGCCAGGAAGGGTGCCGCCAGTATGTTCTTCCTGCAGGAATTATTGCCTAAGTCAAATGGCAGTTCCAATCTTAATTTTTTGAGGAAACACCATACTGTTTTCCATAGTGGCTGAACCAATTTACATTCAGAAACCTGAAACACCCATCAGAAAGAATGTATGCACCCCAACCCCTATGTTCATAACAGTACAATTTACAATAGCCGAGCTCTGGAAACCCTAAGTGCCCATCAGCAGATGAGTGGATAAAAAAAACTATCCACTCTTATAATAAAGAGGTAATATGCAAACTGACCCTTACACCCTCACATCACAAAATGGCCACCCCCACGTCATCACAAGATGGCCACTCCCATGTCATCACAAGATGGCTGCCCCCACATTGTCATAAGATGGCCAGCAGAGGAGGGCAGTTGGGGGCGACTAGGCCTGCAGGGGTGGGGAGTTGGGGGACCAGGCCTGCAGGAGAGGGTAGTTGGGGGTGATTGGGCCAGCAGGGGAGCAGTTGGGTGTCAATCATGCTGGCAAGAAAGTGGCTAGGTGTCAATCAGGCTGGAAAGGGAGCAGTTAGGTGTCAATCAGGCCAGCAGGGAAGCAGTTAGGTGTCAATCAGGCTGGCAGGGGAGCGGTTAGGGGGGCTATCAGGCTGGCAGACAGAGTGGTTAGGGGAAATCAGGAATCCAGGCAGGCAGTGGGATCGGGCCTAAACTAGCAGTTGGACATCTCCTGAGGGGTCTCAGATTGGAGAAGGTGCAGGCTGGCTGAGGGACACCCCCCTCCCAGTGCACAATTATGTGCACCAGGCCTCTAGTTTAAATAGATAAAAGCCTAATATGCAAAGTGTCCTCTTGGGAGTTCGATAGCTCACTATGACATGTGCTGACCACCAGGGTGTGGTATGGAATGAAGGAAGGCCCTGGCCAGCAGCCAGCAGCTGCTAGGGACCCTATCCTTGCAAGAATTTTGTGCACTGGGCCTCTAGTGTGGCAACAACAAAGAGTGATCTCTTACCTTTGAGTCAGCGTGGGGGGATCTGGAGAGTCTCATGCTGAGTGAAATAAGCCAGTCAGAGAAAGACAAGTATCAATGACCTCATGCATATGTGGAATATAATAAACCAAATAAACTGAGGAAGGGAGAGGACCCAGAGCCATGGAAGCATGGAACAAAGTGCAGAATCTCAAAGGGGAGATGGGGGAGGGTGGGTGGGTGGGAGATAATCAACCAAAGACCTTGTATGCATCTATACATAACCCATGGACACAGACAGTGGGGTGGTGAGGCCCTGGGATTGGGTGGGGGTGGGCTGGAGGGGTGAGTGGAGGGAAATAGGGGACATATGTAATACTTTCAACAATAAAGACTAAAAATAAATAAATAAATAAATGAAATGAAATGAAATGAAAGACGGCCCTCCCCAAGCGTGCTTGCACTCGCCCCTCTATTCTATCCCCCAAAGCAGTTTTACCTTCTCCCATGATGCAGTTAGCTACTGCTGGTTGTCATGTTTATCGCCTGCCTCTGCCCATTGGGATCTGCTCCAGGAGGCAGAGATCTGTCCTTCAGGTCAGCCGTGGTCCGTAAGCCCGGGCACTGGGTCCAAGGCTTCCTCCATAAATAGTTGTTGGACAGGAAGTTCCCTCTGTCCACACAATGGTTGCTGTGGTGATTGCCCACCTGAGAAAATGACTGACAACTGGACAACTTCTATGAGTCAACTGCTTTCAGATTGTGGACGGCAGGTGCACAGGACAGTGGTCCCTGCAGGATGGGAAGCGGCCCCGGACACACCGCCCACCACCTGGGGGAAGTGTCCAGGCCCCAGCGAGGAGGGGAGCCTAGACAGAGCCTGTGGTGGAGAGGACACGCTGGTGGCCGAGAAGCCTAGCACTTTTGAGGAAGAAAACTGGAGAGGACGGAGCCACATAGAGTTTGGAATCGGTAGAAGGGCCCATGAAACTGTGGCTGAACATTAATCTGAGTATGATTGGGGTGAGACACCACAAGGGAGAGTGAGAGTGTCCAGAGAGTGGGAGACTGGAGGGTTCCTGGAGCTCATGTGGAGCTGGCAATGGGCCAGGTTCCCTGGGGAGGGTGGGGAAAGAGGGCCCTGGGGGGCACTGAACAGAGCTCGGGCAGACACCACATCAGCCCAGGACCAGGCTGCCTGAACCCAGCCTAGTAGGTGTGCAGAGGGTCAAAGGGATTCCAAGCAACTAGGAGCCAGAACGACAAATTCCAGAATCCAATAGCAAATTCACAGCATCTGCCATTGAATAAAACAGTAACCATCATTCAAAGAAGCAGGGGACATGAGCCGGAGCAGGTCTGCAGAAGCAGACCCGAAATCCTTGTCTGGGATTACAGAAAGGATGCTCAGGTAGAGATATAACTACCCACAGGCCCCCACATGCACAGGAAACATGGATTTATAAAGGTGAAAGAAGAATATCTGAATGAAAAACATTGTGGATGTTTTTTCATAACGTGATGTTATTTCTGCCACCGGCACTCCCGAAACCACTTGGAAGATATGGGACTTTTTAAAAGTTAATTTAATTTTTAAAAATATGTGTTTATTGATTTCAGATAGGAAGGGAGAGGGAGAGAGAAACATCAGTGATGAAAGAGAATCACTGATCCGCTGCCGCCAGTGTGGGATGGAGCCCACAGCCCAGGCATGCCCTCCGATGGGAATATGGAACTGTGACCGGGTTCCTAGGCTGAAGCTCAGTCACGGAGCCACAGCGCCCCCTGCCGGCTGACAGCGGGTCCCCAGCATGCCCCTCCGTGAGAGCCCTGTGTTCCCCTCAGGCCCTGCCTCCAGAGAAAGAGGACACCTTCCCACTCACCCCTCATAATCTGGGTTTGGGATGAGCACTGCCTTGGTTCAGCCAACTCTCCTGCCGGTCCTATGACCCGACCCGACCCGTTTCTTGTCCGGCTCCCTGCAAGTTCTCCTCTCCCTCAGGCCCCTTCATCAGAAGACCTGGGGGCTCTTGTTCTGGGACAATGAGCAGAACCGGCTCTGGGCGATTGGGTCCCAGCCCAGGCGGTTGGCACAGTGCCCTGGGGGACAAGCACAAGGCCCTGGGGGTCAGGGGAGCCCCGTGCGGGTCGGGAGAGCCCTGTGCGGGTCAGGGGAGCTCCGTGAGGGTCGGGAGAGCCCTGTGCGGGTCAGGGGAGCTCCGTGAGGGTCGGGAGAGCCCTGTGCGGGTTAGGGGAACTCCGTGCGGGTCGGGAAGGGCTTTCGGGTCAGGGAGCTCCGTGTGCGTGTGTGCGCGCGCGCGTGTGTGTGTGTGTGTGGAGGGGGGGGCAGGGAAGCTCCATGAGGGTCAGGGAAGCTCCGTGTTGTGGGGTCGGGGGGTCAGGGGAGCTATGTGAGGGTCAGGGGAGCTCCGTGAGGGTCAGGGGAGCTCCGTGTGGGGGGGTTAGGGGGTCAGGGGAGCTCCGTTGGGGAGGATTAGGGAAGCTCTGTGAGGGGTTGCCTTTCCGGGGGTTTGAAATGTTTGGGCTGTAGGGAAGGGCCTGTTGTCAGGGCCTCGGCCTCGCCACGAACTCCCTTCCCTCTCTGTCCCTCTGGAGGCCACAGGCGCCTGCCCCAGCTGGTGGGAGGCTCTGCTGTCAGGAGGGAGCGGCTCCGGGTAGTGTCACTGCCCAGCGCTCCTCCGTGGGCCTGTCTCCCCAGAGGGAACCACCGTGGTGACGGTGACGCTGTTCCCAGGAGGGTGGAGGCCCGGCGAAGATGGCAGCCTCCCTAGCCCTGCGGCCCTGCAGGGGCTCCCCGACCCCCATTTTGCTGCTGCTGGAGGCACGCACCTGGCTTGGGGCATGTGAGCCTCTCATTTCCCGCCTCTCTCTCTTCTCAGCTTCCCCACCTTCCTTCATGTTGGGTGCCATGTGACCGGCTCCTAGAAAGAGCAGTTTTCTGGGCCGTTTCCCACACATCACCAGACCTACAAGACCCTCAGGGAGTGGGGGGCTCCCACGCTACAGCTGGCGTCCCCCTTCCGGCTCGCTTGGCACAGACAGGGAGAGCTTGCTAGTGTCCATGACGTGGCCGCATGCCCGCCCTGCCCCCCAGACCAGGTGCTCTTCCTCTTCCTCCCCAGCAGGGCGGTCCTCAGGGGTGTGGGTGAGCCCCGCCCCCAGGGCCCATGCCCAACACAGCCCGGGCGCCCGCGCCAGCTGGGCAGCTCCGCCCGTGCCCGTGCCCGTGCCCGTGCCCGTGTCAGGGGCCGTGGGGGACCTTCAGAAGGGGCAATGCGGGGCCCTAACTGTGGTGCCAGTGGAGCTGGGCCTGGACTTCACCTCCATAAGCTGCGAGCGACTCCAGACAAGCGACTTGACGCCCCCTTGACCCTCATCTCATCCTAGGGGAAGCCACTGAGCCCCGCCCCCCGCAGGCCATGCTGCACCGCAAAGCAGGCATCATCATGGTGCTGCTGTGGGTGGTGGCCTTGCAGAGAGGACGAGGCTGCACACCCACAGCCTGTCCTGCCTCCTGCCCCACTTCTTTTTACCACGTCCCCCCACCCCCACCATCCTGACCTTTGCTTGGGACCTTGTCCCTCAGGCCCCGAGGCACCATCTCATCTTTAATTGAAATTCTTTGGCTCAGTGAAGCTATCAATACCTTGTCCCATGTCATTGCTGGTTCTCTGGCCACAGACACTTCCCTCCTGGGGCTGCCCAGCCACCCGGGACAGGTCCATGTGGTGGCCAGGCTGCAGCGGGGCAGGGCCAGGACCTGTCGGCTGTGCTGGTGACAATCTGCTCACAAATGACTTTGCATCAGAGGGGGAGGCCTCCTTGCTGGCTCTTCCGACCTTTCTATGCCCCCACACTATGGTGACCTCAAGGTTAGGCCTCCCTCAGCAGTCCAGTGGTGAGCCCCACACTCAGCAGGTGGCCAGCCAATGCCACAGCCAACCCCACGCAGAAAACCGGGACTGAGTGCAGGCCCCTCGCCCAGGGCTGTGACAGGCAGCAGGCAGACTGCGCTGGCTGGGCCCCTGCCCCAGGCCTGGGGAAGGCAGCTGGCCTCAGGCTGCAGTGCTCATGGAGGTCAGGAAGCCTGTAGTCTGGAAACGTGACCATTTCCATGCTGTTTGCATGCGCCCCTTCCATGCCGTGCCCCCTGGGTTCTGTTTCTACACTGAACCCTGAATGCTTAGGGGGTTCCTTGGGCCTTCCCTCCCCCATGCTCCCTGAACACTGCACTGGGAGCCAGGGCTTGCACTCTGGGGCCCAGGGTTAAGGAGCCTGCCTCCCTCTTGGCAAATGGCATCACTTTGGTTCTATTGCCTCTCCACTTGCATTGAAGCAAAAGAGAAAAAGGAAGTAATACATAAGAGCAGGATTTAACAAGCTAAAGGAGCTTCGCTGCATGGCTCAGTGGTTGAGCATTGACCTGTGAACCAGGAGATCAGAGTTCCTGGTCAGGCCACATGCCTGGGTTGTGGTCTGGATCCCCAGTGTGGGGCACGCTGAGGCAGCCAATCCGTGATTCTCTCTCATCATGGATGTTTCTATCCCTCTCTCCCGTCCTCTCTGGAATCAATAAAAATGTATGTTTTTAAAAAGCTAAAGGGTTACTTACTAGAACAATAGAGGTGAACACCGAGAAAACAGCTCTGGCAAAAAGACAAAAAGCCCTACCGAATGGGACCACAAACGACCCATGGGGCTTTTGTCTAAATGAGAAATAGAAGCCAGGGAGTAGGATGCCTGAGGTTGGGATGGGAAGCCTCCAGAGGCCGTGGCCAGAGCAGGGTGCCAGGAAGCAGGCCCCACAGCACCCCACCTCATGGGCAGGGCCACAGTACCACCTCCCGGGCACCTTTGGGTCTTTGCCCAGGTGGTGCCTGCCTGCCCACCGTTCTGCCTTCCTCTTAGGGATGCCTGTGGCTCAGCAGTCAGGGAGGGCCATGGGCTGTGGTGCCAGTGCCCTCTGAGCCCTGTGTGTCCGGGGCCCTAGGCAAGCAGCTGTGCCTTAAGGTCCTTCTCTCTCAAAAGGGGAGGGTTAAGACCTCGGTCTGGCGTACCCCCAATTTCCCTTTGGGACCCAGGGCTCAAGGAAAGCTGAAGGACTTTCAGGCCCCTCCGCACGGAGCCCTGCATGGTAATTCCCCCGAACTTAGCGATGCCCCATTACCCTTCAGCTGCCCTGTTGCAGCCCCGAGATCCACCTGCCTGGGAGTGGGGAGGCTGTGTGTGGTGCTCAGTAGATGTGGACTGAAAGGTCCTTTGCTTTCTCATTTTTTTCCCTGCTCCAGCCAGACTGTGAACTCTCTGAAAGATGAGCATCTACTATGTTGTAAGCCCAGTTACAGGTCTTGGCGACATCAGACTCCGTCCGACTTCGATTCAGCCCCGCCCTAGGGACCTGAGTTCTCAGGGGTGGAGGAGAGAAAAGGCAGCTACACACGATGGGACAAACAAGCAGCAAATGTAACTGCAGGTGGGAGATGGCCACGGACACAGAAAGAGCCCAGGAGGATCGACTCTGGGCCACAGGCTGCTTGTCCCCTGGCCGGTGTGGCTCAGTAGATGGCACGTCGGTCTGCAGGCTGAAGGGTCCTGGGTTCTATTCTGGTCAAGGGCACATGCCCGGCTTGCAGGCTCCTGGTCCTGATCAGGGCTCATGCAGGAGGCAACCAATCGATGTCTCTCTCTCACATCGGTGTTTTTCTCTGTCTCTCCCTCTCCTTTCCATTCTCTAAAAATCAATGGGAAAATATCCTCAGGTGAGGATTAACCAAAATAAGTAAATAAAAAGGTATCACAATAAAGTCAGTCTTAATCTTTAAAACAAAACATACAAAGACAAATAAGATGGCTGCCGATGGGAAGGCAGACAGAAAATAGTGTGAGTGAGAAAACAAAGGGAGAGTGTGTGGTCACATGGGGAGTGTTTGCTGAGGGACAGCTGTACTCCTGGAGACTGTGGGGGACTGTCAGACAGGGTTCCCCTGACAGGGCAGCCTCCACTGCCGCTAAGTTCCCTCCTGGAGCAACCGGCTCAGATGTGGAGACAGCACTATCTTGAAGGGGAAAGTGGATGTTGTCAGGAATCTGAAAAGTCCGGTAAATCTACAACTCTGCCACCCACCGAACAGCTGAGAACCCCAGAAAATGGGTCCCCAATTGGCACAAACACGTGGATTCAGAGGAGCTCTACACTCCACCACAGAAAGGTCAAATTTCGCCTGGGATAAGGAGAGGTCTCTGATCCGGGCAGGAGCGAGAAGCGCGCACTGCGGGAGCTGGATGACCAGGGGGAGTCTGCATCTAGAAAAATCCACGGCTGTTGGGCCTGGTGTTATCTGTGAATGTGGAAGGGGTCCTCAGAGCTGCTAACAGAAGGGAACTCTAAAAAGCAATCCATTTTGATCTGATGCACAAGGACAGCCTAAAAAATTTTAAAGTGTGCCGGCTCCTTAGATCCAAGGGGGAAAAAAGACTGCACAGACTTGTGTGCATCCTTGGAGCTGGCTCTTTATTCATTTCCTTTTCTTTTCCTTTTTTCTTGTTCCTCTTTAAATCCTTGCTTCTGATTACTAAGCCCAGTACACAGGATCACTCAATTGGGGACACCCTAAGAGACTGCAGAGGAAAGTTTTTTTTTCTGGAGCCTGGGGATCAGAGTGGGGAATAACCATCAGAAAACCAGCCATGGAGCAACCCACTCCCACAAACCGGTACTGAGTGCCACAGGGAAAGCAAAATCTAAGCACTGGCTAGAGAGGACCTATAGAGCCGGAGGTCAATCCAGAAACACTGCCACCTAGGGGTTGAATCATAAATTGACTCTTGTGTAAACACAAATAAAGGAATACAAGAAATTAAGACACTGCCTGCATAAAAATCAGGACTGGCTTACAACACTGAGGAGCAGTGGAGCACGGGAAACTGCAATACTGTCCTGACTAGGAAACAGGCATGCCAAACAGAACAGGAGAGGAAGTGAATGACCTTCACTACTACACATTTTTATTTTTTTATCTTTTACTTAAGAAACTAACTTTTTTATTTTTTCTTCACTTGATTTTACCTTTTTAATTATTAATTTTTATTTTCAGTCAGTATTATTGCTACTACTATTTTACCCATTTTTTTTAAAACGTGTCATTTTATTTTCTCTTTATTTTACTTTGGGATTAGTGCCCTACATTCTATTTTCATCTTTCCTTTAGCATCATTTTATTTTTTTATTATTTTTTTAAAAAATATATTATTTATTGATTTTTTTACAGAGAGGAAGGGAGAGGGATAGAAAGTCAGAAACATCGATGAGAGAGAAACATCGATCAGCTGCCTCTTGCATACCCCCTACTGGGGATGTGCCCACAGCCAAGGTACATGCCCTTGACCGGAATCGAACCCAAGGCCTTTCAGTCGGCAGGCCGATCCTCTATCCACTGAGCCAAACCGATTTCGGCTCTTTAGCATCATTTCACTGTACCTCACTTTACCTTTATGCCATCACTCTCTTCCTCATTTTCCCCATTTTGTTGTTCTGTTTCTCTTACTTTTTTCCTGCTTTAGATTTTTCCTGTTAAAATTTCACCCTATTTTATATATCTAATTTCCAATCCCCTGTTCCAAGTCCATATACACTTCCCTCTTCTCTGTCTTCACTATCAAAATTTTTTTCTCTCTCTGCCCTTTTGTTGTTGTTTACTTGATTATTGTTTATATTGATTTTTTATGCTTGTTTGTGAGATTGTTTTGTTTATTTTTTTTTAGATTAGCAGACATTTATTCCTTTAGTCGAATAACCTCTATACACAAAATAGATGGCTTGAGATTTGAATGGAAAGGAATTTAGGTCTTACGAGGTTTTATGAGTTTGCTACATGTTTTCTGGAAATCATTTAACAAGCCTTCTAAGACCCATGAAGAAAATAAAAATTGGTTAAAAAAGGAAATCAATAATCAGGATTTTAGAAGCAAACTACCTATTAAGTCAGGAAACCCAGAATTGGAAATTGGAGCCAATTCCTCTTCTATATTTCCTGCATACTCAGATTCACCCTGGGAAACAGAAGCCTGGTCTATTGTAAAATAAGAGGCAAAAGAACATGGTGGTATAACTTAACATTAAGGTGGACACAAATGAAGGCCTGGAAAGTTTATGGAATAAGGATTTTGAGGGTAGTTTGCACAGGGATGAGAAAAATAATTGTAAACAATGCCCAAGGTTAGACTGAAAATCTTAAACTTGCATTGACACCAATACATAACTATTCTCAGTAACATTATAGGAATGGATATAGTAGGTTGGCCCAAGATGACTTATAAGACTAAATGGACTAAGCAAAGCACCCTTAAAGTTAATTGTATTTTCCCCCTTAAGGTGGCAGAAGGGTTCATAATAGTTATAATACCACATACCTTAAAGTTAACTCTCCTCTCATTTGTTCAATTTCCATTAGTTCCAATATACACCAACGTAATTGCTATTACTACTTTGCATGAAATTCAGTCATGGGATTGAATCAGAACTTCTAGCTTTTGACGTGAAAGTGACTGGTACTATGGAGACCAAGCCAGTTTTGCTTGGGTAAACTAGGATATTTTATTTTAAGAGAACCCTCTTTCAACAGGATCATTCAATTCTCCAAAAGAATGGTGGCATTCTTTTAAACTTTTCCTCTTTCAGAAGCAGTGGTTTATTGGGTTAATCTAAAAAATGTGAACCCCCTACTTAACTTTCTTTTTTTTTTTTTTTTCTGCACAGGACCATGAGAATGGACTAGGTTGTCTTTCACATTTCCAAGCAAAATTCAAACTTCAAAAAACAGCCCCTTGAGAGTAAACAAGCAGAGAGCATTGCATTACCCGAATAAAGCTGTAGGTTTCATCACATACAACAACAAATCTAATGGCTAGTTTTGCACTCTTTCACAGAATTTTACACCTATCCCAAACACTGACACAGAAAACTCCCTAATAAGATAAAGCAGTGATTTTCAATCAGTATACTGTGGCACATTGGTGGGACACAGTTTTTAAAACATGCAGTACCTGACTAGTCAGGGACACTGATCTCTAGCCCCCTTAGATTGTCAAGTTAAAAAAGAATGGATCAAAATACCTATTTTTGGTCAGATTGGCAAAACATTACTTTTTGGTGTGCTGCAGAATTTTAGTAATTAGTTCATGTGTGCCATGAGATGAAAAAGGTTGAAAATTGCTGACATAAAGCCAAGACAAAAGCATCTATGAGTAACGTGACACACCATTATTTAGTCTTCAGACATTATTGCACTTTAACTTTATAATGTGACAATGCATTCATAAGACAATCTGCAGACTAGTTTTAACAAATTAAAGAACACTTTTAAGCAGACATGACTGTCCTAAATTGTTTATTAGGTAAGAATTTTACAAACATTACTTATATTAGCGATAACGGTGGAGCTGGACAGTATTGTGCCTTCTCCAAGCTGCACAGCGAGAACCACCAATAGTGTGGTGGAACTTGTGGCCCTTCCCAAGGCCATGGCTCTTGCGGCCTGCAGATGTCAGCCCTCACATCTCCCTGTGCTTGTGGACTGGTTGGTGATCTATTGGATGTCAGGATTTCTTCTGATAGCTTTATGGAATGGATCAATGAGGATGACCTCAAAGAATCTGTACGTGGAATCTTCACCAACCCAGTAAGAATTAAGGACTCTCAGAGCCCCACAGTGGCATCCAGCTCGCTCTTCGGCAACAGACTGAAGACTGCGAGCAAACTTCAGCTGGTTAACACCGTGATGGACAGGCTTGCCGTAGGTCGCACCCTTAGGGACAGGGCATTTGCGGCCACCATGGCGCACATGAATCCGATATATGACATAACCTTGGTTGGCCTTGTAGCCCAGCCTGCGCACTTTGTCGGGGCGGGTGGGGGTGGGGGGGGCCCTGTTGAGCGCAGAGAGCTGGCGGTACTGCCAGCAGCACACCCTCAGAAGGAAGCACGTTACATCGGAAGAAGCACTCACTGCTTTTTCCTCCACAGCTCCTGGATGTACTTGTAAGCGCCCATCTTGGCTTACCTGATGGCTGCGGCCAGACAGAAAGGAAGCTGTTTTGCTTATTTTTTTTGTTATGTTTTTTGCTTCTGTTTTCCCTTGCCTTGCTTGATATTAGTTGTTGTTTGTAGTTTGCATTCATCTCTAGATACTTGTTTCTGGCATTTGTTGGGATTAGTGGCTGTTCTGTTGGAGTTTTCTCCATATATATATATATATAGTTTGTTCCCCTCTTCTTTCTTTTCTCTCTTACTTTTCCTCCTTTTCCCAATTTCATTTTTGCACTTCTTTCTTTCTTTTTTTCTTTCTTTTTTTCTTTCTTTCTTTCTTCTCTTCTCTTCTCTTCTTCTTTCTTTTCTATCCTCTAATTTGGCTTTCTCTGGCGGTCACCTTTATTTGGGGTTATTAACATCGTGAATACATTTCTGCTCAGTGCCTTGTGTGTTGTACCTTGTTGTGTTGTATTTTGTGCCTTTAAATCAATGCAGGAGAGAGGGAACTACATAACCAGACACCCACAGAAGAGAGACCATTGAGTGACAAAGAAATAGCCTGCATATGAAAGAAAAGCAGGCATTACCAGAAAATGAAGTAAACAAAATAAAGGCAAGCAATCTGTCAGAGAAAGAATTAAGAGAAATGGTCATGAGGTGGCTGAGAAGAATGGAAGACAAATTTGACAATATGCGTAAGAATCAAGAAGAAATGTAGAAGAACTGAGAAGAAATGAAAAATGACATCACTGCTGTAAGAACTCAATAGAAAGCATCAAGAGTAGACTAGAAGAAGCATAGGATCACATCAGTGTGCTGGAAGACAAGGTAGGAAAAAATACCCAAGTAGAGCAGCTTCTAGAAAAAAAAATTAAAAAGCAGGAGGAGAGCCTAAGGGAACTTTGGGACAACACGAAACTAAACAACATCCACATAATAAGGGTACCAGAAGGAGAGGAAACTGAGCAAGGAATAGAAAACCTGTTTGAAGAAATAATGACAGAAAACTTCCCTGATATAGGGAAGAAAAACCCCACACAAATCCAAGAATCTCACAGAGTCCCAAGCAAAATGCACCCCAAAAGATCAATGCCAAGGCACATTATAATTAAATTGGCAAACATCAATGACAAAGTAAGAATGTTAAAAGCCACCAGAGAGTGACAGAAAGTTACATACAAAGGAACCCCCATCAGACTAGCAACTGATTTCTTAACAGAAACTTATCAGGCCAGAAGAGGAGGGAATGAAATACACAAAGTCATGCAAAGGAAGGGTCTGAATCCAAGAACACTGTACCCAGTAAGGCTATCAATCAAAATTGAAGGTTAAATCAGGAGCTTCACAGACAAAAAAAAGACTAAGGGAATTTATTAACACCAAACCAGCAATGCAAAAAATGCTAATGGGTCTGCAGAAATAGGAAGCGAAGAAGGAACACAGGGGTAAAGAATAAAAATGGTGACAAATAAGTACCTATCAATAATAACTTTAAATGTAAATGGATTAAATGCCCAAATCAAAAGACATAGGGTAACAGATTGGATACGAAAACATGACCCATATATCTGCTGTCTACAAGAAACTCACCTCAGAAAAAAAGATGCATACAGACTGAGGGATGGAAAAAGTTTTTTTCAGGTGAATGGAATGTAAAAAAAGCTGTAGTAGCAATACTTATATCTGACAAATTAGATCTCAAAGTGAAGGATATAACAAGAGATAAGATAGGCCACTTCATAATACTAAAGGAAGTAATCCAACAAGAAGAAAGAACTCTATAAACATGTACACACCCAATATAGGAGCACCCAAATACATAAAGAAACTCCTGGAGAATATTAAGGGAGAGAATGACAGCAATACAATCAGAGTAGGAGACTTTAATACCCCACTGTCACCATTGGATAAGTCCTCTAAACAAAATTTAGCAAAGAAACATCAATCCTAAATGACTAACTAGACCAGATGGAATTAATTGACATATTCAGATCGTTTCACCCCAAAGCCACAGAATATACATTCTTCTCAAATGCACATGGGTCATTTTCAAAGATAGACCATATATTGGGTCACAGGCAAAGTCTCTTCAAATTCAAGAAGATAGAAGCATCTTCTCATATCAAGCATCTTCTCAGATCACAGTGGCATAAAATTGGAAATTAACTACAATAAAAACAATCCAAAAAATCAACCACATGGAGACTAAACAAGATGCTGTTAAACAATGACTGGGTTACCAGAGAGATCAAGGGAGAAATAGAAAACATCATGGAAACAAATAACAATGAAAACACAATCCAAAATCTATGGGACACAGTGAAAGCAGTCATGAGAGGGAAGTTCATAGCTCTACAAGGCTACTGCAAAAAACAAGAAACAATGGTAATTAATTACCTAACCCTATAACTCAAAGAGTTAGAAAGAGAGCAACAAGAAAAGCCCAGTGTAAGCAGAAAAAAGGCAATAATAAAGATCAGAGCAGAGATAAATGACATAAAGACAAAAAAAAAAAAAACCAAACAAAAAACAATACAAAAGATCAACAAAACCACAATATATGGTTCTTTGAAAGGATAAACCAGATTGATAAACCTCTAGCCAGGCTTATTAAGAAGCAAAGAGAGAGGACCCAAATAAACAAAATCAGAAATGAAAGAGGTGAAATAACAACAGACCCCACAGAAATACAAAGGATTGTTTAAAAAAAAATACTATGAAAACTCTATTCCAACAAACTGGACAATCTGGAGGAAATGGACATATTCCTAGAAAAATACAAGCTTCCAAAATTCAATCAGGAAGAATCTAAAAATCTCAATAGGCCAATAACTATGGAAGAAATTGAAGCAGTCGTCAAAAAGCTCCCAGCAAACAAAAGCCCAGGGACAGACAGCTTCACAGGGGAGTTTTACCAATCATTCAAGGAAGAATAACACCTGTCCTCCTCAGACTATTCCAAAAAAATTCAAGAGGAAGAAACACTTCCAAGCTCCTTCTTTGAAGCTAGCATCACCCTAATACCAAAACCAGATAAAGACAACACAATGAAAGAGAATTATAGGCCAATATTCCTCATGAACATAGATGCCAAAATCCTAGCAAATCAGACCCAGCAGTACATCAAAAAGATCATACACCATGACCAAGTAGGATTTATCCCAGGAATGCAAGAATGGTACAATATAAGCAAATCAATAAACTTGATACATCACATAAACATATTGAGAGACAAAAATCACATAGTCGTATCAATTGATGCAGAAAAAGCATTTGACAAAATCCAACACCCTTTCTTGATAAAAACTCTCAACAAGGTGGGAATAAAAGAATCATACCTCAATATAATAAAAGCCATATATGGTAAACCCACAGCTAACATCATACTTAATGGGCAAAAACTAAAACTATTTCCTTTACAAACAGGAACAAAACATGGATGCCCACTCTTACCACTACTGTTCAATATAGTACTAAAAGTATTAGCCATTGCAATTAGACAAGAAGAAGAAATAAAAAGCATCCAAACTGGAAAAGAAGAAGTAAATCTGTCCTTATTTTCAGATGACATGATATTATACATAAAAAAAACCCGAAAGACTCCATAAAAAAACTAACAGACTTAATAAATGAATTTAGCAATGTAGCAGGATACAAAATTAAAGCCAAAAAAATTTATGGCATTTCTATACACTAATAGTGAACTTACAGAAAGAGACTAAAAATGCAATCCCATTTACCATCAGACCAAAAAAATTAAGATACCTAGGAATAAACTTAACTAAGGAGGTAAAAGACCTATTTGGGAAAACTACAGGACACTGAAAAAAGAGATTGAGGAAGATGTAAACAGATGGAAGAACATACTATGTTCATGAATTGGTAGAATTAACATCATTAAAATGTCCATACTCCCGAAAGCAATCTATAGATTCAATGAACTCCCCATTAAAATACCAATGGCATATTTCACAGACATAGAAAGAACTCTCCAAAAATTCATCTGGGATAAAAAAAAAAGACCCCGAAGAGTCACAGCAATCCTAAGAAAGAACAAAGTAGATGGGATCTCAATACTAGATTTTAAGCTGTATTACAAAGCCACTGTTCTGAAAACAGCCTGGTGCTGGCACTCGAACAGACATATAGACCCATGGAATAGAATAGATAGAATCCAGATATCAACCCAAACCACTATGCTCAGTTAATATTTGACAAAAGAGGCATGAGCATACAATGATGTCAAGACAGTCTCTTCAATAAATGGTTTTGGGAAAATTGGACAGATACATGTGAAAAAATGAAACTAGACCACCAACTTATACCATACACAAAAATAAACTCAAAATGGATTGAGGACTTAAACATACAATGGGAAACCATAAAAATACTAGAGGAATCCACAGGCAGAGAAATCTGAGACATATGCTGAAGCAATTTCTTCACCGATACCACTCCTAGGGCAATGGAAACTGAAGAGAAAATAAACAAATGGGACCACATCAAAATAAAAAAAGCCTTTGTACAGCAAAAGAAACCATCAACAAAACAACAAGAGAGCCCGCTATATGGGAGAATATATTTGCAAATGTTATTGCCGATAAAGGTTTAATCTCCAACATCTATAGGAAACTTGTACAACTTAATAAAAAGGAAGATAAATAATCCAATAAAAAAATGGACAATGGACCTAAATAGAATCTTTTTGAAAGAAGACAGAAGGAAGGCCAAGAGACATATGAAAACATGCTCAGAGTCACTAATTATCCAAGAGATGCAAATCAAAATGACAATGTGGTACCATCTCACATCTGTCAGAATGGCTTTCATCAACAAATCAACAAATGACAAGTGCTGGCAAGGATGTGGAGAAAAAGGAACCCTCGGGCACTGCTGGTGGGAATGCAGATTGGTGCAGCCACTGTGGAGAACAGTATGGAATTTCCTCAAAAAATAAAAATAGAACTCCCATTTGACCCAGTAATCCCACTTCTAGGAATATGTCACAAAAAACTAGAAACACCAATCAGAAAGGGTATATGCACCCCTATGTTCATAGCAGCACAATAGCTAAGATTGGGAAACAGCCTAAAAGCCCATCAACAGATGAGTGGATTAGAAAACTATGGTACATTTACACAATGGAATACTACGCTGCAGTTAAAAAGAAGGAATTCTTACAATTTGCAGCAGCATGGATGAACCTGGAGAGCATTATATTAAATGAAATAAGCCAGGCAATGAAAGAAAAATGCCACGTGATCTCACTCATTTATGGAAAATAAAGAACATTATATAACCTGATAAACAAAAAGATAAATACAGAGGCAGTAAAGCACCGAACAGACTGTCAAATTACATTGGGAGAGCAGGGGAGTGTTGGGAGGTGGGAGGCGGGGAGAGATCGACCAAAGGACTTGTATACATGCATATAATCACAACCAATGGACACATGACACTGGGGTGAGGGTGGGATGAGGGCATGCGACAGGGGGTAGAGGAGGCTGGGGGAAGGTCAACGGGGAAAAAAGGAGATATATGTACTACTACATGTAATACTTTAAACAATAAAAAATATTAAAAAGTAAATAAACAAACATACAAAACAAAACAAAACAAAACACAGGGCTGCCTGTGTCTGGACATGACGGTAAGTGGAGGAGGAGGACGGTCTGGCTGGCGGCTGCTGTCGGGGAACTGATGGGGTAGCTGAGGGGGAGTGTCTGCGAGAGGTCTGCAGGGCATGGAAAGGTGCATTTCTCTGTGGGCCAGGAGGTCACAGAGGTTTGAAGAGCAGAGCAATGTGACCTACTTTACACCTGTGAGACCCTCTCTGGAGATTGAGGAGGATGTTAGGCACACAACAAGTATGGACTTGTCAGCCAGGGTGCAGGGCATTCTACCGCACAACGACCTTGATGAAACTGGAGGTGCTGTTGACCCTAAAGAGCCTTAGCAGACACGAGCCAAATGCAATGGACAGGCCTTGTCTGCACCCTGACTTGAGCAAACCAACTGTTAAAAGTTGTTTGTAAGGCAACTGAGAAATTTGTTACTGTTGTTAATCCTCACCCAAGGATAGTTTTTCCCATCAGTCTTTAAAGAAACTGGAATGGAGGGGGAGAGACAGAGAGAGAAACACTGATGTGAGAGAGACTGGGCCAGGGACCAAGCCTGCAACTGAGGCATGTGACGTTGACCAGAACTGAACTCAGGACCCTTCAGTTCACCGGTCGATGCTCTATCCACTGAGCCTATCCGGATAGGGCATCACTGGGAACATTTAACCACAGACTTGAGTATTAGAAAATGTTAATTTTTTGAGGTGTGATACTGGTATTGCAGTTAGGTAGAGGAAAAGAAGTCCTTTGCTACTGAGATTTCTCTGCCTCTATTTACAGGTGAGTAAAATGATGCCTGATGCTTGCTTATAAATACTTTGGATAAAGAAGTTGGCGCCAGGGAGAACTGATGAACTGAAATGAGCAAGACGCTAATACATTTTGAATTGAATGGTGACAGGGGCTCCTTATAGCAGCTTCTCAGATGCTCCTTAGTGCACAGTCACATGCAGCACTTTAAAGCTTCTGCTGTGCTGGAGGGCCTGGCTGGCCTCTCAGCCCCTTGGTGGCTGCAGGTAGCCCTGGTTGTGCCATGTCACCCACCCGTGCCTCTGTCTTCATGTCCTCTCAGTCCGGAAGAGGAGTGAGCCAGGCTCCTCGTTACGGACGGACAGAAGGATGGACCGACAATGGGCTCAGAGCCAAGCAGGCCCCATCCCATGGGGCTGTGGAAAGTTAGGTGGGAGAGGTGGGTTGTTCTGGATTTTGGAGGCTAGTGGGTGGGGCACTCCTGGGTCCCGCGTGTACCCAGGAGGTGGTTGGAGGTGAACAGAATGAGCTCAGGCTGAGCGACCCACAGGGGTGCTGATCTAAGCACCCCTCTGAAGGGCTGACCTTCCTGAGAGGGCTGATGGTGTCGCTGGGACTTTGGTCTGAGCTTTAGGGCAGCTTGGCTCAAACAGAACTTGTTCCTTGGGCCACAGGGCACGTTTTCCTCTCACAAGCATGGCCCTGGGGGGCGGTCCCTGGCTGCATGGAGACCTGGCATCAATTGTTCTCTAGCATTCGTTCTCCTGGGCATTGCAGGAGGCAGTAGAGGGAGCCTCCAGCTTCCTTCGAGAGGTTGGGAAGGGTGCACATAGCCATCTTCTGCCAGAAACCAACCATTGCCTCACTGATAGAGAGATTTGCACAGGAAAATCCAGAAGGCTGGTTAACCTTAATCGCTCTGAAAGGTCAGAGCTAATCACTCACTGTTTAGTTGAGGCAGTGGTAGTTGAAGCAGCCTTCACTTGTTAATCTTATGTAAATTCTTGCTGATTGACTATTATTGGAATTTCCTGACCTCTTAATAAAAGGGAATAGCAAGGCCAGAGCTAATAGTAATCCTCCCCTAGAGGTGGGCTCCCGCCTGGCCGCCAATATTCCCAAATTAATACTTTTCTAGTCTCTTTTCATTTTTGTGCGGCCTTCTCCAGAACCCGAACCCTGAACTGGAACCCTGAACCATGTGGGGCCTGAAAGGGGTTCCTACAATCTTCAGCACACAGGGCCCAGCACCCCTCACTCACTCCAACTGAAGCCGTGGGACCGTCCCATTATGACAGAACGACTTTCTCATGCATTTGGGAGAGGAAGGGAGAGGGAGAGAGAAGCATCAATGCTGAGAGGGAATCACTGATGGCTGTCTCCTGCATGTTCCCCACTGGGGATTGAGCCTGCATGTTCTCTTGACTGGAATCAAACCGGGAAAACTTCAGTCCACAGGCCGATGCTCTATTCACTGAGCCGCATCAGGCCAGAGCTCCATTCTTTTATGTCCGTGTGGTGGTCCCCTGGGTCCTCGGAAACCCTTTATTCCATCGGTTCCCTACTAAATGGCATCGGATGTCCCGGCCTTTGGTTTTGTTATTATAAACAATTCAATGCGAAGCCCACCACAGCAGCTGCCTTATGGGGAGGCTCATCCGCAGGATACGTTTCTGAAAATTGAGCCTCATCGATGGTGTGCGGACGCTGCACCTGGACACACAGCACCTCCCATGGGGGGGGGGGGGGGTCAGGCTCTCGCATCCACCCATGTCCCACCAGCGTGGCGGGTGGGAAAGAGCATTCGGTGCAATTTGGATTTACAGATCTCCTATTCCTCATAACTTAACGTGTCTTTAATGCCCACTTCTGTAAAGTGCCCGTCTCTCTCTTTCGCATGCTTTTGTGTTGGATGGGGTCATTTCTTGTTGCTTTTGGGTGCTTTTTATTTGTCAGAGGATTCAGCCCCTTATCTGTAATGCGAGTGCCTGGAGCTCTGCCCGGGGCTGAGCCTGTGGGTCTGCGAGCTACCCCTGGGCAGCAGCTCTTCTCCCTGAGGCGGGTCAGTGCAGTGGGGAGCTGGGCCGGTCACTGTGTGCGGAAGCCTGCAGGTCACTTGGGGCTGAGGCCTGAGCCACCAGCGCTCAGCAGGCTTCCCTGCCCTTGACTGGCACTGCTGTATGTGCCACCGGATAGCCTCTTTCTGGCGCCAGCAGCACTGCCCTCGCTGGTCAGACAGAGGCGATTTCTGCCACAAAGAACATCCTGCTGAGGCCCCAGCAAGCAGTTCTGTTTCCTGAGGTCTAGGTGTACGCAGGACATTGTTTAAATCCCCCATGAACTGTTGAAAACCACAGTTTCTCTCTTTTGTTGAAAGATGCCCAGGTGCCATTGCCCTGTGGTCATTGCAGAGTGTGGTTGCAGACACACACAGCCAGAAGCTGTCCTCTCAGTGGAGGAGTGCTGGGCCTCTCTGGCTTCTGGTGGGTAGTGACTTATCCCTTCAGACGTGGATTTCTATGTAGGTGTTTTTCTCTCTTTTCCACGTCCAGCGTGGAGAGAGA
This sequence comes from Antrozous pallidus, assembly GCA_027563665.1. NCBI lineage: Eukaryota > Metazoa > Chordata > Mammalia > Chiroptera > Vespertilionidae > Antrozous > Antrozous pallidus. The sequence goes on from CM050520.1 coordinate 87,539,263, forward strand.
GATTGGGTCCAGTTTCTGAGTAGAGGAGTTGGCACCGGTGTCGGGGCCCTGTGCACCAGTTCACTTGCTTCAGAGGCCAGTACAAGGCCCGGGGGTCCCCATACCATCCACACTTCCTCCTCGCCAGCCACACATTCAGGAGTTCCTACGAGTGCCCCATCTTCAGGTTCAACCATTTTGTAGTGACTCACAAAGTTCACTGCAAGCACTCCACTGAGAACTGTCGTTGTGTTATAAGGGACGCAAATGAATAACAAGATGAACAGGACCCAGGCCAAGTCTGGGAGGTGCAGAACACAGCAACCTGTCCATGGAGTCAGGGTGTGCCTCCTCGCACCCAGCACCCTGGCCTCCCAGAGCCCCCCTGCTCAGTGTTCAATGGTGTCTCAGTGCTCAGGCCGATTAAACTATGGCCACTGGATCGAGCTCAGCCCCCAGCCCCTCTCTTCTGTGGAAGTCGAGGGTGAAGGGCTGAAATTGAGTTACTTGGCTTCCTATGACCAGCCCTCAACCTGAAACCCTCTGGGGACCTTCCTTGATTCACCTCATCAGCAGAGGCTCAGGTGTGGTTGAAAGAGGTTTGAAGAGAGCCCTAGCCGGTGTGGCTCGGTGGATGGAGTGTTGGCCTGTGGACTGAAGGGTCCCGGGTTCTATTCCAGTCAAGGGCACATGCCCAGGTGGCTGGCTTGATCCCCAGTGGGCGGTGTGCAGGAGGCAGCTGATTAGTGATTCTCTCTCATCATTGATGTTTCTCTCTCCCTCCCTTCCTCTCTGACATCCATAAAAACATATTTTTGAAAAAGAGCCTGGAAGAGCCCTTATGGAGAACAAACCGTGGTCCCTCGTTCAGACAGCCCCGGGCTCGGAGGTTCTGTGTCAGTAGCCCACAACCATTCAAAGGCACCTTTCTACCCACAGAGGGTGTGGCCTGTGAGGATGGGGAACACCTCGAGGGAGCCAGGTGGCAACTGTACCAGCCATGGGAAGAATGGCTGGAGGAGCTAAGGAGTGACTGGGAAGGGAGGTCTGAGGGGACAGGGTCCCAAGAAGCCTTCAGGGAAGCAGAGGTCTGTCCCACAAACCAGCACTATTTGGATTAATGTACAGTGCCCTTTGGACCAATCAAACTTTAAGGATTTGGAGTTCATATTTGCATGAGCGCAGACCCACCAGGGTCCACATAAGCCAGCTCCCAGGCTCTGGGAAGCACTTTCCTGCCCAGGAGAGAGGGCTCTCCTGGATAACCTGAAACACTCATGGGAAATGGTGAGGACTGTACTCAAAACAAAGCAACCTGATCACTTCCTGAACGACAGGGCCTGCCCCTCCCTTCCTCCCTCCCACACCCACTGGGTGCCCTCTCCCGAGGAAAGCAGGAGCAGGGACTGGTGGGTTTCAGGAAAGATAAAAACCCTTGGACTGGGGTGCCAACGTGTGTATAACTGTGTCTCTCTCTGTGGGGGTCAGCCACCCAGCCTGGGAGTCCTCAAAAGCCGAAAAGCTGCTGACACTGCCTCATAGCCTGGTCTATTGCGGGGGGGGGGGGTGGGGGGGGGGAGAGGAAGGGCTGTGCCATGCAGTGAGAGGGCAGTATGTGTAGAGAACATGTGTATCCATGTGTGCATGCATGCACACATGCATGTTGGTGAGTTGCATCATGGAACTGGTTGTGCAGGCCTTGTTTGTGATTATGAGTCATGTGTCCATGAGCAAAAAAATAGTTGTGTGTGTGTTGGGGGGGCCTGTAAGTCAAGGTATGTGTGGGTACATGCATGTGAATTTGCGTGTGGATGGAGTTCTGAGGATGTCTATGGTCACGAGTTGTGTGTCTAGGGACAGGGATGTTGTATGTGGCATGCCTGTGGATGTGTGTGCATGGATGTGAATTTGTGGAGATGGAAGTGTTTTGCAATGTGGATCACAGAACAGAAGAACAGATTCATATAAACATGTGTTCCTATTATGTGGATATTCCTGTGGAGGGGGGTGAGGGAGTGTTTCTGTGTGGCTATAGACCCTGTGTCTAGGGCAGGTGTGTGGGGTGCCCAGGTGTAAATGAGGGCATGAGAAAGACTCGTACCCATCCATGCATGTGCCCATGGGTGCTCTGTGTGCTAGGAAGGAGGGACATCAGATGTCCTCGTCAGCTTCCACCCCAGGCCCCAGGCCCTCCGGTCCTGCTGTCATTTTTGTCTAGAACAGCAAGTTAGAGAGACCAATGCCCTTTCAGTCACCTGTGACCTGCTGGGGGAGCAGTGACAAGAACATGTGCTGCTTATACCCAAATCCTGTCAGAACTATTCATTCCACGTGTTGCGGGAGGGGCAGAGGAAGGCGGCATCCAACGTGAAGGATGCACAGAGAGTGGACTCCGTGAGAGGATGAACCTGTGGGCTCAGTGATCAGACACCGGCCCGAGATCGGGGCCCATTCCCTCCTGCACGCCTTCTCCCTGCAGCAGAGCCTGGGATCAGCATCACTCCATGAAGGCGTGCATGCCACAGTGACCTTTGTCAGAGTAAAAACCATTGAAACCTGGAAAGGATTTTGTGTTTATTTGAGCCAAACTGTCAACATGTGCTGGGAAGCAGAACCTCAACAAATTGAGGTTGTTATGCCCAGATTTCAAGATCCCCAAAGACCACCAGGGAGCTGAGTCCAATGCAAAAGCAAAGAGCCTTTATTATAAGCTAGCTTGGCTCTCTGCTTCCACTGACACAGTGGCAGGAAGCAAAAAGAGGGCGAGTTTCAAAAGCACAATGACTATATAGGGCTAGGGGTCGGGAGGTGGAGCATATTCTGATTGGTTGGGTGAGGGCTGGGGCTAGTGATGCAAATAATCCCTGATGCATGTGACCTGTCCTTTGCTTTTTATTGGAGCTCAGGCACACAGTCTTTCTCGATTGACTAATTAAAAGGGAAGGGTTGGTCTTTGTGATTTCAAGATGGCAGTCCCCAGGTAAATTTACACATCATGCGGCCAACATGGTGGCTGCCAAGTCACACAGTCCAAAATGGCAGCTGTCTAAATTGTTCTTTGCAGTCCCGCTCTGCCCTTTCAAGGTAATGCTTCAGAGAATGGCGGGTTACATCTGTATGTATGCATTGCAATCAAAGAAGGGATGGAGGTGGGTTACATGAAATCCATTGGTGACAGACTAGAGAGGTGGGAGAAAGCAAAGCAGTGGGAAACCTCTGGGATTGGGTAAAAAGTAAAATGATGGACACATACTTAGGTGGGTGCAGGAACAATTAACATGATAATGAAGGAATCTGTGGTCTCTGCCCTGGCGCCCAGCACATTAGCTTGTGCCCCAAGGGCTCCAGAAAAAGGGAAGTTTCAAGCTACCCAGACATTTCAAGGGTGTCTTATCACAGATGCAAAAAGATGGGCGGGCTCAGCTCTGGTAAAGGTTGGCCTCGTCAGTGAAGATACTGGCCTAGGAAGTGACTACCCACCATCACTGCTCTTAGTTAAAGTCTAATTTCAGACCATCCTTTGTGGTTCCTTTAGGTCTGAGTTTACAAGATCGCTAGGCGGCCTCCCCTGAGCTGTCAGGCCAGCATGTGGCCCCTTTCGTCCGCACCTCAATTATGATGAGCAAAATATTGCTTAAGGCAGATGCCAGCTGCATGCGTTTCTGTCACTGTCCTAATTGCAGTTGCAAATTGGGGAGCGGCTCTGAACTGGGAGCTTCCCTCCGGCGTGGTGAGAAGTGGATAAAAATACCAGCCCATTGCCCGGCAAAAGGCAAAGGCACATCCGGTCCACGTGGGGCAATGAGCCCAGCGGGAAGGGAATCCCACACTCACCCACTTGGAGCTGTGGAGGTGAGACTGGGGCCTGGGACCGGTGGTGGTGGGTGGGGCACAGAGGAGGGCGGGTGGGTGTGGGGGCGGGATAGGCCAATGAGTTCCGTGACCTCTCTGGAACCCCTTTTCTCCTTCAGAGAAATAGAGATATAAAACACTCAGAATGGCTCAAAGCAGGTGCTGCATATGGAGGTTTTCAGGAACCCACCAAGTCCGTGTTAAAGTGAACGGTCTGGTTGATGCAGGGAGGAGGAGACTGGGGGTTTGATTTTTGAACCTTTCCCGGGAGGCTCAGGTCTAGGACCAAAAAGCTGCTTGAGAGCTTCATGGTTAGGAGCACGAGCTTGGAATTCGTTCGTTCATTCATTCATTTGTTCATTCATTCATTCATCTGTTTTTGAATGGTGCCCTGGCCCTTGCAGGGAGCTCGCAGCAGGCGAGGAGGAGAGGTTCCTGTCCTCGGGAGGCCTCCTTCCCTGGAGGAGCCAACACACAATGAACGAAAGAAGGCAAGTGCGATGACACGGAAGTGAAACGGCCCAACGTTTCATTTTACTTGTGGTTGATCCTCACCCAAGGATATTTCCCATTGCTTTTTAGAGAAGGTGGAGGGAGGGGAGATAAAGAGAGAGGGAAACATAGATGTGAGAGGGACACATCGATTGGTTGCCTCCTGCATGCGCCCCTACCAGGGCCAGGATGGAGCCGAAAACCGAGGTACCTGCCCTTGACTGGAATCGAACCTGGAACCCTTCAGTCTGCAGGCTGATGAGTAGTAGAAGTATTTTAGTTGTAAGACTCTGGGAAAGTTAGCCAGCACTGTCCCCACTTCTGGTCAGGGTGACAAGTGTCGTCACCCTCGCAGTGGTGGTGGTGGTGACAACATTGAGTGTCTACCCGTGCCACAGTACCAGATCCTGTTCCTAGCACTTGCCTGTCTATGGAGCGAGCGACTTAGTCCTCAGAGGGCAACTGTGTGGCAGGACACACGGGTGTTCCCAGGCCTGCGGGGTGTGTACAAAGCGGCTGTCCTGCAGCTGAGGACAGCGAGTGTGTCCTCACGCCTGGACCGTTTGTTCCCCTTCTCTCAGAGCATGAATTTCCATGTTGAGAAATGGGGACAGTCAGGGTGCCCGGCCCAAAGGGCTGAGCAAGTGCCTGAAGAGCACTTAGCACAGAGCTGCCTGGAGTCACCCCCGGGGTGCGCTTGCTCCTGTGGCTACCCAGCAAGACCTGGGCCGGCAGAGTCAGGACGACAGTGGGGAGCAGGAAGAGGGAGGGCCTGCCATTGCTGTTCACCAGGTCATTGCAGAGCTGCGAAGGGCCCGGCGTCATGTGCACTGGAAGGCTATTTCTGGGGGAGGGGTCTTCGCTCCCGATTGGTGTCAAATAAAGAACACAGCCTGGCCCGGCTCGCGTGGCTCTGGGCCTGAGCATGGATCTAGGAACCAGAAGATTATGGTTCAATTCCAGGTCAGAGCACAGGCCTGGGTTGTGGGTGCCTCCCCAGTGTGGGGCGTGTAGGAGGCAGCTGATCCATGACGCTCTCTCATCACTGATGTTTCTCTCTCTCCCTCTCCCTTCCTCTCTGAAATCAATAAAAAACCAAAGCCTCAGGCGCAGAGGGACTTTCGTAGAAAAGACAGTTGCAATAAGAGGGAGGGCCCTGGCCACCGGAAGGAGGACTTCAGTGCTTCAAGGTCCCCAGAAGGGACAGTTTAATACAGAAGGGGGACCAGGCCCAGGGAGTGCAAATGAGGGGCATGTGGAGCAGGTGGCTGGGAGGGAGCAGGGTCCTGTGAAGGTCATTCACAAAGGGTTGTTCCAAGCGCCCATACTGGCGTAGGTTGAAGGGGTCAGAGTTCAGGGGAAAGCAGCCTGGCCAAAGCTTGGTCAAGTCAGGTGTGTGGGCACTATGTCCAAGTTGGCCAGAGGAACCCCTGGCTTGGCTCATCCTCTGGGAGATGGAGAATGGGAATTTGTAGGGCCTGTGTCCGCATCGCAGGGAGACGAGGGCATGGTGACCATTTTGGAGTTGGATCTAAGTCCCAGGGACAGTGTGGTCTTTGCAGTGAGCTCCTCCTAGATATGGGAAGTGGGGAGTCTGGCCTCTCATTCTTGGGAACACAGGGCCAGGGCCAGTGTAAAGCTGTCTCTGGTTCCTGCAGGCTGCGGAGATAGATGGGGAGCCAAGATTTGCTGGTTCCTGATTCCCCTGGCCCCCACCTTGGAAAGGCAGGGCTGGGCACCAGGGGTGGGGGGGGTGCTCATGGGAGCCCTCGTCCTGCCCAGGGAGATGGAGGCTATGGTGCTGGACAGTTCACAGACCACAAGCCTCCATACTGTGCCCACCTTTGGCCAGTGGGCCTGTGACGTTGGCCAGTGGCTATGACCTTAAGGGTCTAGGCCACTCCGACAGGGGCAGGAATAGAATGTGGGGGCCAACTATGACTGTAAGGAATGTGAATCCTGCTCTGAGACCAGGATTGCTTTGCTCTGATTACAGAAGGCGCAGGCTAACCTGGTGGGAGTTGCAGTGGGACCTGGGAGCTCACCTGGAAATGCAGCCCACCCTCCCCATCTGGGAGTTCCTGTCAGCTTGGAAAGATTAGCAACCTTGTTGCAGAGACCAGGCCGCCAGCCCTTTGCTTACCCAAAGGCCTTTGCAAATCCAGCCCCTATTACCTGTGACCGGCCCATTTGTCACACCCTTTGCCTCCTTCCCCTGTAATCTTCATCCTTCTACCCAGTACAGCAGCGGCTTATGGTGGGGGGAGAGCAGATTTCTGTGGGTGATCTGCTGCTCTCCCACACTGCGGCAGGATTGGAACACAGGCTCACATGATTCACCCCTCTCTGCTGGATTGGCTCACGCAGTGACAGCTGTCCAGCTGCACCCTCTGAACCATCTGTTGTCACATGGATCATCCCTGGATGCTCCCCCCACAGGAGGTGGAGCCCTGGCCCTCTGGGGAGATGGAAGTGGAAGCCCAATTCCCACCAAGTGCAGTTTGCAGACCACATGTCTGGGGGCACGTTTCCTTTAGCTTCCCCCACCCCAGGCCCTGCCCTGCATCCCCCCTTCCCCTCCGCCAGGAAAAGTGCCATGAGAGGGCCTGCTGCAGGCTTGGGTTGCAGGGTACAGTGAAGCCCAGTCTGAAGGGCAAGTTGAGGGACACCCCACTTTGTGGAGAGCCTGGTGCCCTGGGCTTACTGTGCCCTGTGGCTGCTGTACCAATGAGCTGGATGCCTCCCTGAAGGAGGGTGAGGGGAACTGACACCTCTTTCTCCAGCATCTACCACCCCTCCCTCGAACTGGTCCTCCTCACCCTGCAACTGTCTCTTGCCTCCCAGGCCTCCGATGAACCATCTATTTGTCTTCCCGTCACTTAGGGCTGTAACTGGACAGCCAGAAGGTCTGGGCCACCTGTCACTACCTCTGCAGTGACATCCTACACCCCCAGTGCTGCCTGTCACCCTCCCCTTGATTAAAGCCACCGGGAAGTGTGAGTGTTAGGGACTGCTTTCTGTTTTCCTTCTTGGTGCCTCACAAATAAAACAGCTTCATTTTCTCCATCACGCCTTGATATTCTGCATTTGGCTTTGTTGATGTAGGGTGGACAGATCCTCGTTAGGTTCCCCAATAAAACCTTTCTTTTTTTTTTTTTTTTAGTGTATTTTTATTGATTTCAGAGAGGGAGAGGGAGAGAGAGATAGAAACATTGATGAGAGAGAATCATTGCTCAGCTGCTTCCTGCACATCCCCTACTGGGGATTGAGTCTACAACCCAGGCCTGTGCCCTGACTGGAGTCAGTCCGCAGGCCCACTGAGCCGTACCAGCCAGGGCCCCTAACAAAACCTTTCTATAAATCACACCACTGGGGTCTAAGCCTCCCCTCATTCCCTTCCTCCCCACCCCCAGCCTCATTTCTAAATCCTGCTGGTTTCCTAAGAGGCCAAACAATGTCTTTGAAATACTAAGTGAAAATGATTTATGGCTGGTGGTCTGCACCCACTGAGTCTGACATGAGTGCCTCTGGGAGGGCAGCTGGAGCCTAGAGAGAGGTCGGTGGAGCTGCTGAATGCGTTTTCCGTTTGATGCCGACAGACTCATGGTGTGTGAGCAGAGCAAATTTGGCAAGATGTAGAATTTAGAGCCCTAGCTGGTTTGGCTCAGTGGGTAGAGCATCAGCCTGGGGACTGAAGAGTCCCAGGGTTGATTCCGGCCTTGATCCCCCAGTAGGGGGCGTGCAGGAGGCAGCCAATCAATGATTCTCTCTCATCATTGATGTTTCTATCACTCTCTTCCTCTCTAAAATCAATAAAATACATTTTAAAAAATGTAGAATTTAGAGAGAAACTGTTTAGCTCATCAACCGATGGCTGTTGGTGCCAATTCTGAGCCAACAGGAACCCCTGACTTGGGGTGCGGTGAAGAAGGAAACTCAGTGCATCACAGCTCAACTGTGATACAGCACAGGTGCCTCTATCAGTGCCAGTGAGGCAGCTTGCAGTTCAGCTCAGCCAGAGGTCCAGTCTTCAGTGAAAACGGAATGGGGTCTCTCAGCCACAGGGGAGCTGGCTTATATGAACAGAAATTCCCGTCCTTGGTCCCTGATTTGTCCCTTTTCATGTAAATGAGGACTCTAAATCCTCATAGTTTGATTGGTCCAAAAGGCACTGTCCTGATTGGTCATAATAGATTGCTTTTATTGGCCAGAGCTGCATAGCTGATTGGATGGGGAAAGCCTCAGTTTTGCTGGTTGAAATAGGATTCCAGGAAACCTTTATAAGGGCCTGTAAGTAGGCACTTGAGTGCAGAGGCAGGCACTTCAGAGCAGACTTCTCTGAGAAGTGCAGTTTGTGTTAGAGGCTATCCCCTCCCCCAAGGAATGTTTAAAATTTGAGTCCAATTAGCCACCAAGTTTCCTTGCTAGATGTCCTATCCCCCCACCTGCCAGGGTCCACAAGGTTTAAATTCCAAAAAGGCTTAAACATAGGACTAGTCATTGAATTTTAAAAGTATGTATTTTTATTGATGTCAGAGAGGAAGAGAGAGGGAGAGAGAGAGAAGCATCAATGATGAGAATTACTGATCGGCTGCCTCTGCATGTTTCACACTGGGGATTGAGTTCTCAGTTTAGGCATGTGCCCTGACCAGGAATTGGACTGTGACCTCCTGGTTCATAGGTCAATGCTCAATCACTGAGCCACAATGGCCAGACAAGTCATTGAATTTTTAAAATTAATGGTAATAGACTTATCAGAGTGATTATTTCGTAAGGTATATAAATATCTAATTACTATGTTATACACCTAATACTAATACAATCTTATAAGTTAACTATAATCTTACTAATAAAAGGGTAATATGCTAATTAGATACAACATCTTCTGGACGTCCTTCTGGACAAAGCTGTAGCAGCAGCTGCTGCTGCTGTGAGGCCCAGGCTGAGGCTCAGGCAGCTGCAGCGGCCAGCAGTGGCATGATAGGGGCGTCCCCTTCTCCTGATCTGCCCAGTCGCCTCCTGTAGAGGGAGGCAAGACTGCAGCTTAGGCCCACTGTGGGCCTAAGCTATCAGTAAGACATCCCCTGAGACTCCCGGACTGTGAGAGGGGGCAGGCCAGGCTGAGGGACACCCCTGTCCCCAGTGCACAAATTTTCATGCACTGGACCTCTAGTTTAAAAATAAAATAAAATAAATGAATCAGGCCTTAACTGGTTTGGCTCAGTGGATAGAGTATTGGCCTATGGACTGGTCAAGGGCATGTACCTTGGTTGTGGGCACATCCCCAGTAGCAGGTGAGCAGGAGGCAGCTGATCGATGTTTCTCTCTCATCGATGTTTCTAACTCTCTCTCCCTTTCTCTCTATAAAAAAAAATCAATAAAATATATATTTAAAAAAAAAGAATCAGAGTGTTCAGGCATGTAGAGATGCTGATATATTGATTGGGTTAACCATTCCCCACATGAAAAACCTATGAGAGTAAACTTTTATTCTCATGCAATTCTTCTAATATTAGTTTGAAGATTTAATAATAGCAGTTAACATTGTGCTTACACAGTAGCTGCTATGTGTAAAGCACCTTTAGATATATCTCATTTAATACACTCATAACCTTACAAAGGGGTGTCCCAATTGCACCAGGTCACAGATGAATTCATGTAAATTGCCCAATATTATGCCTATTAACAATGCCTCTTTTTTTACATAAATTCCATTACTTCTACTTCCACCCCTGCCCCTCCAGTTCTGTGCGTTCTTCTCTTGGGAAGCATCTACTTCCAAATATGGTCCCATCCCCAGGTTCTTGGAAGGCCTGGGTTTTGGGGGACACTATTCACCCCCATACACGATTTCTTGTATAATCTCTGCTCTTAAGAAGCCCATGTCCTGTGGGAGAGGAACAGAATTCCAACAGGCGATGCAGTGGTAAAGCTAGGGCGTGTTGAATGGGGTTACCCTCTCCCTCTTTCCACCAGGTGAGGCTGGAGCAAGGAGTCTGGCATCTTGTTAACATAAAAACATTCAAACCTGGAAAGGATTTTGTGAGTTTATTTGAGCCAAACTGTCGACATATGCCGGGAAGCAGAACCTCAACAAATTGAGATAATGCTCCGGAGAATGGCGGGTTACACCTGTGTTTATACATCGCAATCAGAGGAGGGACGGAGGTGGGTTACATGAAATCTGTTGATGATAGATTAGAGAGGCGGGAGAAAGCAAAGTGGGAAACCCCTGGGATTGGGTAAAAAGTAAAATGATGGACACATACTTAGGTGGGTGCAGGAACAATTAACATGATAATGAAGGAATCTGTGGTCTCTGCCCTGGTGCCCAGCACAATTAGCTTGTGCCCCAAGAAGTCCAGAAAAAGGGAAGTTACAAGCTACCCAGACACTGCAAGGCTGTGTTTTCATAGATGCAAAGACGGGCGGGCTCATCTCTGGTAAAGGTTGACCTCGTCAGTGAAGATACTGGCCTAAGAGGTGACGGCCCACCAGAACTGCGTTTGGTTAGGTTTGATTTCAGACCATCCTTTGTGGTGACTGTCTGCAAGCCGGCCAGGCAGGCCTCCCCTGAGCTGTCAGGTCAGCACATGGCCCCTCCCGTCCAGTCTGGAAGAGGATGCAGTGGGATCTGACTAGGATGGCGCTCTGACCTCAGCTGTGCAGCCTCCAGGACGGTGAGGAATGCATTTCTGTTGCTTTGAGACACCCTGTCTGGTACTGGGTTGCAGCACCCTGCAGACTCAACCACTAGTCTGGTTGGAAATAGGGGCTGTGGGCTGCTGATGGGGGTCTTGGCTAATCTGCGTGGTCGGTCCTTCTGAGGTGAGCACTTGGGCCTACACCACAAGCCCCATTTTGCAGGAAAAAGCTGACCCTCGTAAAGGGAGGCAGAGAGAGCCATCGGAAATCACTGGGGTGACCACTGCTCCCACGAGTGTAGTTTGCTGATGCCAGGACTTGTGCTCAGAGGAAGCTTTTGAGGAGAATAACCCGTGGCCTGTGAGTCCCTTTCACAGTGCTGACCTCGTTTAATCCTCCCGGGGCCACAGAGGGGGCCGGGCTCCGAGGGGAGATCAGCACGGGTTCCAGGCTCTCCAGCCATGAGCAGGGATGGAAATTCTCAGACCAGCATTGGTCTGTGTGTCCCAGAACTACAACCTTCTCTGCACAAGGTTTTGGGTGTGGAGCATGCTCAGTTCCTGGCCTTCTCCACTCCTTTCAGACATTGGCTCACAGTCGTGTTTGGGGACGAAGCCTGAACTCTGGTCGGCAGGGGCCGGCCTAAAGCTTGTCAAAAGCCAGACAAGTGGTCACAGACCTCTGTCGGTGTCAGATTCACTCTTATTGACCCCGAAGTAGATCTTGAGGAGACTTTTGAAAAGGGAAGTGTTGGCAGGGGAGAGAGGGTTTTAGATGAGCCTAGGGGCAGGGACAGAGGAGGTTTATCCCCTTGAGAGACAGTGCTTCCCTGGGTGGGCCTCTCCCCTCCCCGCCTACCACTGCCCACCTGAGCCTGTCTGGTGCTCTCTGGCACCGTTGGCCCAGGAACCAGGGGAAGGCCCAGCTTTCACAGGGTAGGCTGGCCTGAGGGCTGATGTCAGCAGTGCGGGCAGATGGCAGCTTCCCAGAGCCCAGCCCAGATGTCCCCAGGGCCTCCATCAAAGGCACAGGGATGCACTCTGGAGGCGCATTGTGCCGATCTCAGGTTTTGGGGTTGCCAGGAGTGAGGGCCTCCCCAGGTCCCTGGGTTGGTTCCTTATCTGCTAGCAGCTCCTATGAGAGAAGAAACTCTGTCTGGGGCTCACAGAACTGGACCCCCTTGTCCTGGCAAAAGCACGGGCCTGGCCAGACAGAGGCGCTGGACAGAGAGGTCGCAGAGTGGGGTTTCCTGGCTCTTTGCCTCCAACAACAATGCCTGAGGTGGTGGAGAGCAGAAAGGAGGTACTTGGTATCTGAGTTTTGAGGTGACTCAAGGGTGCTGGAAGGCAGGGGAGCCATCCCATGGGGTCAGCTCTACTGTCCTCTTCCCATGACTCTAATGGTCAGGGTCCCTACAGGAGGGGCAGACTGAAGTCTCTGGCATCAGTCTAGGGCTGTGATGGTGAACCTATGACATGCATGTCAGCACTGACACGCGTAGCCATTTTCGATGACACGCGGCCACATGCTGTCACATACAGAGAAGTATGGGGCTGCATGCCAAGAAGGACTTTTCATCCTTGGCTACTGCACGGCCAGGTGCAGTAGCCGAGGATGAAACATTTGCTGTAGTGTAGTGTAGACACTCTGTGCCAGAGGTCTGTAGGACAAAACAACAGAACTCCAGCACAGAGCGTCTAGTTCTGAGACTTCCGGTTAGGCCGTTAGGGGATCTTTGACCTCACTTCCAGCTGGCAGAACAGGGAGCAGGGAAATGCCATGTGGGACACACCTCTGGGGGCCCTGTGATCGCCATTACCAGCAACCACATAACCACAGCACCCGTCATCCAATCTACTGTTCTGGGGTGTCGTGGATTTCTAATTGACCATCATTACTGAGATAAGTGAGGAGGAGGCAGGAGAGGCGAGGGCCTGTGCTATGGGTGCCTTTTCCCGCCATTAGAAATAGCGGCAGCCATCTTAATTTATATAAGAAATGTCATTTTGCAGCATAGTGCAGACTCCATTTCACCACTATTACTGTTGTGCATCCTTATTAACCCCTATTTTTGTTATTAACCCTGCCCTTTCCTAAAAGACAGTTCCATGTGCCATCTTGTGGTCAGTTAGGCTAGTTAACCCCTAATTGCCTGCAGGGCTAACAGGCTATCTATAATTCTGTCACTGGCCCCCTGATGGAGAACCCAAAAATAAAAAAAACCAAGGTTAAGTAAAGGAAGTGGTAGTAGCAGTAGCCTACCATTTCAAGAGACATGGACCGAGATGTATGGCATTATAGAAAAAAATGGCAGATCATTTTGCATTCTATGTACTGAAATGGTAGTAAGCAGAATGTGGAATATAAATAGACATTTTGAAACTAATCATTCCCAGCTCTTGAAAAAAAGTAAGGATGAAAGGAAGGAATACATTTCCAGGCAGCTACACCTTTATAAGAGCCGATCTAATTCCATCCTTAAATTTATAAAAGGCTCTATAAATTTAACATCTGCAAGTTTGAGCATTGCTCACTCCATAGCTCAGCATGGAAAAGTACTCAGTGAGGGAGAATTAAGTAAAGAAACTCTCCTAAGATATGCACCAGTTCTATTTCACGATATGCAGATATGCAATTATTAAGAGAATATCTGAGTTACCACTCAGTAGAAATATCATAAAATATCGAATAATGAGACTGAACACTAACGTACAACATCAATTAAAGAGAGACATAAGTAATTGTAAATATTTTTCGATCTCTCTTGATGAAACTACTGATGTCACATCACATGCTCAGTTGGCCATTATTGGTCGATATTCTTATGGTCTCACAATGAGAGAAGAGTTGATAAAGTTAGTATCAGTGTCAACAAGTACATCAGGAAGCGAAATATATAAGGTTATTATACAAACACTAGGGGCCTGGTGCACGAAATTCGTGCATGGGCGGGGGGAGGGGATGTCCCTTAGCCCAGCCTGCACCCTCTCCAATCTGTGACCCCTTGAGGGTTGTGATCCTTCTCACAATCCAGCACTGCTGGCTCCAAACTGCTCACCTGCCTGCCTCCCTGATTGCCCCTAACTGCTTCTGCCTGCCAGCCTGATCACTCGCTAACCACTACCCTGCCAGCCTAATTGATGTCTAACTGCTCTCCTGCCAGCCTGTTTGCCCCCAACTGGTCTGGTCACCTTAACTGCCCTCCCCTGCAGGTTGATTGCCCCCAACTGTCTTCCCTTGCAGGCCTGGTCTCTCCCAACTGCCCTCCCCTGCTGGCCTGATCTCCCACAACTGCCCTCCCTTGCAGGCCTGGAACCTCCCAATAGCCCTCCCCTGCTGATCATCTTGTGGTGGCCATCTTGTGTCCACATGGAAGCAGGATCTTTGACCACATGGGGGCAGTCCTCTTGTGTATTGGAGGGATGGTCAATTTGCAAATTACACTTTTATTAGATAGGATAGAGGCCTGGTGCATGGGTGGGGGCCAGCTGGTTTGCTTAGAAGAGTGTCCCAAATCAGGATGGGGGTTCCCTTGGGGTGAGGGGGGGCTGGGCAAAGGGCCTGTGGAGGTTTGCAGGCTGGTCACGCCTCCCCAGCGACCCAAGCTGAGGCCCTGGGATCTGGGATTAATTTATGTTCTACAACTGAAACTTTGTAACCTGGAGCAGAGCCAAGCCTTCTGCTTGCTCCGTGGGGGCAGCCATTTCTGTTTGGAACTTTGTAGCCTAGAGTGGAGGCCCAGGTGGAAAGCTTGGCTTCCTCTGTTGCCAGGGAAACCCAAGCCTCCCTCATGCTCTAAGTGGGTGGCAGCCATCTTGGTTGGGGTTTATTTGCATAATCTGCTCCTGATTGGCTGGTGGGTGTGGCTTGTGGGTATAGCAAAGGTATGGTCAAATTTGCATATTACTCTTTTATTAGATAAGATTCTGTGACCTAAGCATTGATATCTCTAAAGTTGTGTCAGTGACGACAGATAGGGCACCAAACATGATGGGGGAAAAAGTTGGATTTGTCAAATTATTATGGAAGCTATTGGACATCTGATTGTGCCTTTTCTTTTCTTTTTTTTTTCTTTTCTTTTTTTTTCTTTTTTTAAAAATCTTTATTGTTCAGTTTATTAATTACATTGTTTCCCCTTTTTATCCCCCTATAGCTTCCCTCCACCCTGTACCTATCCCACCCTCCACCCTCACCTCCCCCTCCCCACTGTCCTCTCCCATTGTTGCTAGATTTTTGTCCAGTCTTTTGCTGCACTTCCAACAACCCTTTTCTCCCCAAGAATTGTCAGCCCATTCCCTCTCTATGTCCATGTCTCTGTTATATTCACCAGTCTATCCTGTTCAACAGCCTATCAATTCACTTGATTTTTATGTTCATTTGTTGATAGATGTGTATTTGTTGTTCATAATTTTCATCTTTACCTTTTTCTTCTTCCTCTTCTTAAAGAATATCTTTCAGCATTTCATATAATGTTGGTTTGGTGGTGATGAAGTCCTTTAGCTTTTTCTTATCTGCGAAGCACTTCATCTGACCTTCAATTCTGAATGATATCTTTGCTGGATAGAGTAATCTTGGTTGTAGATTCTTGCTGTTCATCACTTTGAATATTTCTTGCCACTCCCATCTGGCCTGCATCGTTTCTGTTGAGAAATCCGCTGACAGTCGTATGGGTGCTCCCTTATAGGTAACCAACTGTTTCTCTCTTGCTGCTTTTAATATTCTCTCTTTGTCTTTTGCTCTTGGCATTTTAATTATGATGTGCCTCGGTGTGGTCCTCTTAGGGTTCCTATATATTGGGATTCGGTGCACTTCTTGGACTCCTAAGTCGATTTCTTTCACCAGGTGTGGGAAGTTTTCAGTCACTATTTCTTCAAATAGGTTTTCATTGTCTTGGCCTCTCGCTTTTTCTGGCACCCCTATAATTCGGATGTTGGTATGCTTGAGGTTGTCCCAGAGGCCCCTTACACTATCTTCAATTTTTTGGATTCTTTTGGTTTCTTGCTTTTTCAGCTGAGTGGATTTTACCTCTTTGTATTTCAAATCTTTAACTTGGTTCTTGGGGTGCTCCAGGGCACTTTTAGGTCTTTGTATAATATTTTTTGTTTCAGTCAGTGTATGCTTAATTTCTGGTTGGTCCTTTTTCATATCCTTGAGAGTCTGCTTTATATCCTTGAGGGTTTCTTTCATTTCCTTGTAGGACTCATTCATTTCCACGTTGGTCTTGATCATTTCTTTGCAGCTCTCGTTTATATCCTTGAGGGTGTTGTTCATTTTCTTGTAGGACTCATTCATTTCCTTTGTGGTCTTGCTTATTTCCTTATAGGCCTCGATCTTTTGTTGGAGCCTCTTAAAAAACCCTATAACCGTGGTTCTGAATTCCATGTCCAGTCGTTTTTTTTCCTCCATTTCTTTCACATCTGATTTATTTCCATGTTGCTGCATGGTGGCTGCTTCCCTGAGTTGGTCAATTAGCTTTGTGTGGTAGACATCCTACTAGGGATAGTGGCTCAGCCTCCCCGGTTACCTGAGGTGGATATGGGCTGCATAGTCTTGCTGAAGTTAAGCTCAGTTAATCGTTGTTAGCACTTGGAGGGTTGACCTCCAGGCCAATTGTCTGTGAAGCTCAGCTGTGCTCAGGTTGGGTGGGTGGAGTCTCTGGGCCAAGCAGACAGCGTCAGCTCCACCCTATGCGGCCCCAGGGACTCTGTGCCAGGGGCAATGGCCGCCAGCACCTCTGAGAGAGAGCCGCTGCGGAGCTCCACGGGCTGCCGGTTGCCGGGGAATTCAGAATTTCCCAAAATGAGTCTGCATGCGCAATGTCTCACCCAGGGTCATAAAACAAAGCAGTCTGACGGTTTTCTGAATGAGAGGCAAGTCGCGGTGCGCTCTCTGCGCAGTCACGCAGCCAAGCTGTTCACGTGAGAGCTGCCTTCTCCACAAGCCTGGAGACCCGGCAGTACCCGAGCTTCGGCGTGCCCTCCCACTGTCCAGTTTTCACCCCGTGTGATAGTGGGTTCTCTGGACTTCGCCCAGAGCTGGAGAATCAGTCCAGTGGGACGCCTTTGTCTCCCCGTTCGAGAAAACTGGCCGGTTTTCAGCTGCCCGCCCTCTCCGCGGCGCGCACTCCAAACCTCTCTCCATGCGAATCTTTCAACGCTGTTCGCCGCCGCTCCTCCGAGTCACAGTGTCTTATCTTCACTTTTATTTGTGGAATTTTCACTCGGCGAGCTTTCTGGTGATTCTGGAAGGTGTTTGTTCTTTCGTTAAGTTGTAGTATTAAAATTGCTGATTATGACGGCAAGATAGGTGTTTTACCTTTGCCGCCATCTTAGTTCTCCTCTCTGATTGTGCCTTTTCATTGTATTATCCATCAGGAGGTTTTATGTGCCAAGGCAGGATTCACCAACTTAAACGACTTAATGTCAATTGTTACAAAAATAGTTAATTTAATAGCTGCTCACCCCCTTCACAAGTGAGAATTTTCTGCACTTTTACGAAGGTTGATTCCACCTATAGTGGACTGCTGATGTACAATAATGTAAGATGGCTGAGCCGAGGCAAAGTTCTTGAGTGTTTTGTGGATTGTTTTGAAGAAATTAAGGTATTTCTTGAGGATAAGGATGTGGGAAACTTTTCTCAGCTCAATGATTAGAAGTGGGTCAACACCCTGATATTTTTACAGATCTCTCTGTTCATATTAATGAACTGAACTTAAAGTTACAAGGTTTTGGCAAAAGTATTCATGTTATGTTTGGATACATAAAAGTTTTTGAAAGTAAACTTAAAATTTTCAAGCAAGATGTAGAAACTAAAACTTATAAGTATTTTCCTCGAGTAACAAAGTATTTTGAGAAGGCCAGTGCAACTGTACAAAATGAAATGGAACCCTTGCATATAAAGTACCAGCATGTTTTAGACTCGTTACTTGACCAGGTCAGTGATAGATTTAATCAATTTAGAAGCCTAGAACAGACCATAAAAATAATTACGTATCCTGATGTAGTAGTCTACAGTAGTTTGGAATTAAATGGTTTCCAATTGATGCAAATTGATGATTTGGAGATGCAACTTGCAGAATTTCAAGATGGCATCTGGGGGTTTGTCCACATAAGGTCAAAGCTTGAGAATCTGGAAAGGTGCCGCTTGGAGAATCAAGAGGAGTGCCACTATGAACAGGAAATTTGGAGTGCCTGGAACCAATTACCAGACACTTTCAGCACCTGAAAAATATAGCAATGGCTTTACTCACAATTTTTCCCTCTACATACTTTTGTGAGACCTTATTCTCAGCGTTAAATAATATCAAAACCAACAAAAGAAACAGATTGACAAATGAAGTTAGCAGTGCTTGCTTGGGCTTGAAGTGTACAAAATACCAACCTTCAATTGAAGGTTTAGCCAATGAAATTCAGCAACAAAAAAGTCACTAATAGGCAGGTAGGTTAAAGAATTCCCCCTCCCCCTCACTTATCTTAGTTCATGGCACCCCACACAAGTTAAATAACATCAAGACCAACAAAAGAAACCGACTGACAGATGAACAAAGAAGTCACTAAGCAGGTAAGTTAAATAACTAGTTTTTGGTTTATTAAAAACAGTTATATATTATAATTATACATTTTTGTTATTTAAACTATAAATATCTCGAAATTATGTTTATTTTCTCGAAGTGACCCACCACCCGAGTTATGCTCGGTTTTTTGGCGAATTTTGACACACCAACCTCAAAAGGTTGCCCATCACTGGTCTCGGTGGATCCGTCTGGAGGCATCAGTGAGAGGGTGGTGTGTGTGCCCTGCAGGAGGTCATGCTTTATGCTCCTCTGGCCAGGCCATGCTATCCCAACTGAGCAGGGCTGGGAGGATGCGGGGTCTGGGCCTGTAGGTCTGGTGAGGGTTGGGGCCCTGTGTGACAGGCTGCTCCGGGTTGGCTGAGAGCAGCAGTTGGACCGGGTGAGGGCTTGAAGGGGAACAATCCCCCCTGCAGGGTGGCCCTTAGAGGCAGGCCTGGCGCCCAAAGGCCATGCAGAGGAGCTGCCGGGAGGGTCCCGGGGGCAGGCGGGCAGCAGCTCCGGGCAGGGTGCATTGGGTGGAAGGCTGGTTCTGGAGAACCGGGCGGGAAGGTCTCATCCTGGGGTGCAAGGGAGAGAGAGGAGAGAGGGTAGAGGAAGAGACCCACAGTCCATCTCCTCCCACCCCCTGTCCTGTCTCCTCCGCTCCCCGCAGGATCAGGGAGGCTGGCTGCTCACTGGCCCACACTGTCCGTGTGGAGCTGCCCAGTGCAGGCCAGTCCACGCTCACCTCTCCAGCAGCAGAGGCGGGAGGGCAAGGCGGGGTTCTGCCTGGCACGGGTGTGTGTAGCCTTGGGATGGAGAATTCACTCCTGGGACCCTGCACAGACCTTCACTCACCCCACAACCCTGAGCCTAGGTTGGGGTGACTCAGGGTCCCCTCACTTCATTCTAGTTCCCACCTCCACCAGAAGTACCACAATCCTGGGGTTTCCCTGGGTAGCTCACTTTGGGGGCAGCTGGAGAGCCTTTCTAGGGTTGCCCAGGAGGGGAGCCCCCACCAGCCACCTTTCCCTGGGAGGGACTCCAAGGTTCAGACAGTGGTGGCCACTCTGCCTTCTGAGGATGGCGGAGCCACTGTGTCCCCCAGTGAGGAGACAGGGTCCCTGCTCTCTCTGTCCCAGCCTGCGAGACGTTGGCATGAGACCCCTAACGTGGCTCCCAGGATGAGATTGAGCCTCACCTTCTCCAGGTTTAGAGAGAATATAGAACTGGACAGCCATGGGGTCCAGGCCGCCTGTCACTACATGAGCCAATTCGGCAGAGATGGGTAAAGCATATGAACGTGTGTCCAGTCCTGCTGGCAGTGTGGGAGAGCAGCAGGTCAACCACAAAAAGTTGCTCTGCACCCCACCATGAGCCACTGCTATATTGGGTAGAGGACGAAGATTATAGGGGAAGGAGGCAAAGGGTGTGACAAATGGGCCGGTCACAGGTAATAGGGGCTGGATTTGCAAAGGCCTTTGGGTAAGCAAAGGGCTGGCGGCCTGGTCTCTGCAACAAGGTTGCTAATCTTTCCAAGCTAACAGGAGCTCCCAGATGGGGAGGGTGGGCTGCATTTCCAGGTGAGCTCCCAGGTCCCACTGCAACTCCCACCAGGTTAGCCTGCGCCTTCTGTGATCAGAGCAAAGCAATCCCGGTCTCAGTGCAGGATTCACATTCCTTACAGTCATAGCCGCCCCCCATTTTATTTCTGCCCCTGTCAAAGAGGTGCGCCCTGTAGGAGGTCATGCTTTATGCTCCTCTGGCCAGGCCATGCTATCCCAACTGCGCAGGGCTGGGAGGATGCGGGGTCTGGACCGGGTGAGGGCTTGAAGGGGAACAATCCCCCCTGCAGGCCCTTAGAGGCAGGCCTGGCGCCCAAAGGCCATGCAGAGGAGCTGCCGGGAGGGTCCCGGGGGCAGGCGGAGATGGATACAGGGGTGCTCTGCTCACTGTGTGGAGGGGGTACAGGGTGGTCTGGAGGTGGGTACAGGAGGGGTGCTCTGCTCACTGTGTGGAGGGGGTACAGGGTGGTCTGGAGGTGGGTACAGGAGGGGTGCTCTGCTCACTGTGTGGAGGGGGTACAGGGTGGTCTGGAGGTGGGTACAGGAGGGGTCTGGCGGTAGGTGGGGGTCCCAGGAGGAAAGGCTATCCCTGAGAGTGAAGGGCAGACCTGTCAGGGGCCTTGGAGGGGAGTTTGCGCTGACACGCCAGCTATCAGGGCAACTCGCACTCCCCCTGGCCTACCCTGCCCTGGGCAACATCTGGGGAGTGGCCACTTGGACTCAACCCTTGGGGGGCTTAAGGGGCAGCAGCTGCCTTGCCCAACTCACCTCAGGCTGATGGGAAAGTGCCCCCGCTGGGCTGGGTGTGACACTGAGGCAAGGAGCTCAGGCGAGGCATCTTGGTGGTGCCTCTCTCAGCTGCAGCCTGGTGTCTGTTTAAATTAAAGTGGCCCGACCGCGCGGCTCAGGGGCTGAGCTTTTGACTTAGGAGCCAGGAGGTTATGGTTCCATTCCAGATCAAGGCTGCATGCCTGGTTGTGGGCTCATCCCCATGGGGGGCGTGCAGAAGGCAGCCAATCCAGGGTTCTCTCTCATCATGACTGTTTCTCGTTGTCCATCCATCTCCCTTCCTCTCTGAAATCAATAAAAATATCTAAAAGAATTATTATGAACATCACACAGTGTGACATTAACACACCAGTATGTGGCTGGTGCTGTGCCTTGGAGAGGCCGAGGTGACTGCTCAGCGACTGCAATGCTGGGGGCCTGCCATCTCGGGGCCAGGAGCTGGGTACAGGGGTGCTCTGCTCACTGTATTGGGAAAGGTCTGGAGGTGGGTACAGGGGGAGCTCTGCTCACTGTGTGGGAGGGGGTCTGGAGGTGGGTACAGGGGGTGCTCTGCTCACTGTGTGGGAGGGGTCTGGAGGTGGGTACAGGGGGTGCTCTGTTCACTGTGTGGGAGGGGGTCTGGAGGTGGGTACAGGGGGTACTCTGCTCACTGTGTGGGAGGGGTCTGGAGGTGGGTACACTGGGTGCTCTGCTCACTGTGTGGAAGGGGGTCTGGAGGTGGGTACAGGGGGAGCTCTGTTCACTGTGTGGGAGGGGGTCTGGAGGTGGGTACAGGGGGAGCTCTCCTCACTGTGTGGAAGGGGTCTGGAGGTGGGTACAGGGGGAGCTCTGCTCACTGTGTGGGAGGGGTCTGGAGGTGGGTACACTGGGTGCTCTGCTCACTGTGTGGGAGGGGGTCTGGAGGTGGGTACAGGGGTGCTCTGCTCACTGTGTGGGAGGGGGTCTGGAGGTGGGTACAGGGGTGCTCTGCTCACTGTGTGGGAGGGGGTCTGGAGGTGGGTACAGGGGGAGCTCTGCTCACTGTGTGGGAGGGGTCTGGAGGTGGGTACAGGGGGTGCTCTCCTCACTGTGTAGGAGGGGTCTGGAGGTGGGTACAGGGGTGCTCTGCTCACTGTGTGGGAGGGGGTCTGGAGGTGGGTACAGGGGTGCTCTGCTCACTGTGTGGGAGGGGGTCTGGAGGTGGGTACAGGGGTGCTCTGCTCACTGTGTGGGAGGGGGTCTGGAGGTGGGTACAGGGGGTGCTCTGCTCACTGTGTGGGAGGGGTCTGGAGGTGGGTACAGGGGGTGCTCTGTTCACTGTGTGGGAAGGGTCTGGAGGTGGGTACAGGGGGAGCTCTGCTCACTGTGTGGGAGGGGTCTGGAGGTGGGTACAGGGGGTGCTTTGCTCACTGTGTGGGAGGTGGTCTGGAGGTGGGTACAGGGGGTGCTCTGCTCACCGTGTGGAAGCAGGTACAAAGTTGGGTACAGAGGTGCTCTGCTCACTGTGTGGGAGGGGTCTGGAGATAGGACAGGGTGCTCTGCTCACTGTGTGGGATGGGGTCTGGAGGTGGGTACAGGGGTGCTCTGCTCACTGTGTGGGATGGGGTCTGGAGGTGGGTACAGGGGTGCTCTGCTCACTGTGTGGGATGGGGTCTGGAGGTGGGTACAGGGGTGCTCTGCTCACTGTGTGGGACGGGGTCTGAGGAGAGACAGTGGGTGCTATGCTCACTGTGTGAAACGGGGTCTGGAGGTGGGTACAGGGGTGCTCTGCTCACTGTGTGGGAAGGGTCTGGAGGTGGGTACAGGGGGTGCTCTGCTCACTGTGTGGGAAGGGTCTGGAAGTGGGTACAGGGGGTGCTCTGCTCACTGTGTGGGAGGGGTCTGGAGGTGGGTACAGGGGGTCCCCTGCTCACTGTGTGGGAGGGGTCTGGAGGTGGGTACAGGGGGTGCTCTGCTCACTGTGTGGGAAGGGTCTGGAAGTGGGTACAGGGGGTGCTCTGCTCACTGTGTGGGAGGGGGTCTGGAGGTGGGTACAGGGGGTGCTCTGCTCACTGTGTGGGAGGGGTCTGGAGGTGGGTACAGGGGTGCTCTGCTCACTGTGTGGGAGGGGTCTGGAGGTGGGTACAGGGGGAGCTCTGCTCACTGTGTGGGAGGGGGTCTGGAGGTGGGTACAGGGGGTGCTCTGCTCACTGTGTGGGAGGGGTCTGGAGGTGGGTACAGGGGTGCTCTGCTCACTGTGTGGGAGGGGTCTGGAGGTGGGTCCAGGGGTGCTCTGTTCACTGTGTGGGAGGGGTCTGGAGGTGGGTACAGGGGGTGCTCTGTTCACTGTGTGGGAGGGGTCTGGAGGTGGGTCCAGGGGTGCTCTGTTCACTGTGTGGGAGGGGTCTGGAGGTGGGTACAGGGGGTGCTCTGCTCACTGTATTGGGAAGGGTCTGGAGGTGGGTACAGGGGGAGCTCTGCTCACTGTGTGGGAGGGGGTCTGGAGGTGGGTACAGGGGTGCTCTGCTCACTGTGTGGGAGGGGTCTGGAGGTGGGTCCAGGGGTGCTCTGCTCACTGTGTGGGAGGGGTCTGGAGGTGGGTACACTGGGTGCTCTGCTCACTGTGTGGGAGGGGTCTGGAGGTGGGTACAGGGGGTGCTCTGCTCACTGTATTGGGAAAGGTCTGGAGGTGGGTACAGGGGGAGCTCTGCTCACTGTGTGGGAGGGGGTCTGGAGGTGGGTACAGGGGTGCTCTGCTCACTGTGTGGGAGGGGTCTGGAGGTGGGTCCAGGGGTGCTCTGCTCACTGTGTGGGAGGGGTCTGGAGGTGGGTACACTGGGTGCTCTGCTCACTGTGTGGGAAGGGTCTGGAGGTGGGTACAGGGGTGCTCTGCTCACTGTGTGGGAGGGGTCTGGAGGTGGGTACAGGGGGTGCTCTGTTCACTGTGTTGGAGGGGTCTGGAGGTGGGTACAGGGGGTGCTCTGCTCACTGTGTGGGAGGGGTCTGGAGGTGGGTACAGGGGGAGCTCTGTTCACTGTGTGGGAAGGGTCTGGAGGTGGGTACAGGGGTGCTCTGCTCACTGTGTGGGAGGGGTCTGGAGGTGGGTACAGGGGGTGCTCTGTTCACTGTGTGGGAAGGGTCTGGAGGTGGGTACAGGGGGTGCTCTGTTCACTGTGTGGGAAGGGTCTGGAGGTGGGTACAGGGGGTGCTCTGTTCACTGTGTGGGAAGGGTCTGGAGGTGGGTACAGGGGGTGCTCTGTTCACTGTGTGGGAAGGGTCTGGAGATGGGTACAGGGGGTGCTCTGCTCACTGTGTGGGAGGGGGTCTGGAGGTGGGTACAGGGGGTGCTCTGCTCACTGTGTGGGAGGGGTCTGGAGGTGGGTACAGGGGGTGCTCTGTTCACTGTGTGGGAGGGGTCTGGAGGTGGGTACAGGGGTGCTCTGTTCACTGTGTGGGAAGGGTCTGGAGGTGGGTACAGGGGGTGCTCTGCTCACTGTGTGGGAGGGGTCTGGAGGTGGGTACAGGGGTGCTCTGTTCACTGTGTGGGAAGGGTCTGGAGGTGGGTACAGGGGGTGCTCTGTTCACTGTGTGGGAGGGGTCTGGAGGTGGGTACAGGGGGAGCTCTGCTCACTGTGTGGGAGGGCGTCTGGAGGTGGGTACAGGGGTGCTCTGCTCACTGTTTGGGAGGGGTCTGGAGGTGGGTACAGGGGGAGCTCTGCTCACTGTGTGGGAGGGCGTCTGGAGGTGGGTACAGGGGTGCTCTGCTCACTGTTTGGGAGGGGTCTGGAGGTGGGTACAGGGGGTGCTCTGCTCACTGTGTGGGAGGGGGTCTGGAGGTGGGTACAGGGGGTGCTCTGCTCACTGTGTGGGAGGGGGTCTGGAGGTGGGTACAGGGGGTGCTCTGCTCACTGTGTGGGAGGGGGTCTGGAGGTGGGTACAGGGGTGCTCTGCTCACTGTGTGGGAGGGCGTCTGGAGGTGGGTACAGGGGTGCTCTGCTCACTGTTTGGGAGGGATCTGGAGGTGGGTACAGGGGGAGCTCTGCTCACTGTGTGGGAGGGCGTCTGGAGGTGGGTACAGGGGTGCTCTGCTCACTGTGTGGGAGGGGTCTGGAGGTGGGTACAGGGGGAGCTCTGCTCACTGTGTGGGAGGGGGTCTGGAGGTGGGTACAGGGGGTGCTCTGCTCACTGTGTGGGAGGGGGTCTGGAGGTGGGTACAGGGGGTGCTCTGCTCACTGTGTGGGAGGGGGTCTGGAGGTGGGTACAGGGGTGCTCTGCTCACTGTGTGGGAGGGCGTCTGGAGGTGGGTACAGGGGTGCTCTGCTCACTGTTTGGGAGGGATCTGGAGGTGGGTACAGGGGGAGCTCTGCTCACTGTGTGGGAGGGCGTCTGGAGGTGGGTACAGGGGTGCTCTGCTCACTGTTTGGGAGGGGTCTGGAGGTGGGTACAGGGGGAGCTCTGCTCACTGTGTGGGAGGGGGTCTGGAGGTGGGTACAGGGGGTGCTCTGCTCACTGTGTGGGAGGGGGTCTGGAGGTGGGTACAGGGGGTGCTCTGCTCACTGTGTGGGAGGGGGTCTGGAGGTGGGTACAGGGGGTGCTCTGTTCACTGTGTGGGAGGGGTCTGGAGGTGGGTACAGGGGTGCTCTGCTCACTGTGTGGGAGGGGTCTGGAGGTGGGTACAGGGGTGCTCTGTTCACTGTGTGGGAAGGGTCTGGAGGTGGGTACAGGGGGAGCTCTGCTCACTGTGTGGGAGGGGTCTGGAGATAGGTTCAGGGGGTGCTCTGCTCACTGTGTGGGAGGGGTCTGGAGGTGGGTACAGGGGGTGCTCTGCTCACTGTGTGGGAGGGGTCTGGAGATGGGTTCAGGGGGTGCTCTGCTCACTGTGTGGGAGAGGTCTGGAGGTGGGTACAGGGGGTGCTCTGTTCACTGTGTGGGAGGGGTCTGGAGGTGGGTACAGGGGGTGCTCTGCTCACTGTGTGGGAGGGGTCTGGAGATGGGTTCAGGGGGTGCTCTGCTCACTGTGTGGGAGGGGTCTGGAAGTGGGTACAGGGGGTGCTCTGCTCACTGTGTGGGAGGGGTCTGGAGATGGGTTCAGGGGGTGCTCTATTCACTGTGTGGGAGGGGTCTGGAGGTGGGTACAGGGGGTGCTCTGTTCACTGTGTGGGAGGGGTCTGGAGGTGGGTACAGGGGGAGCTCTGCTCACTGTGTGGGAGGGGTCTGGAGATGGGTTCAGGGGGTGCTCTGCTCACTGTGGGGGAGGGGTCTGGAGGTGGGTACAGGGGGTGCTCTGCTCACTGTGTGGGAGAGTTCTGGAGATGGGTTCAGGGGGTGCTCTGCTCACTGTGTGGGAGGGGTCTGGAAGTGGGTACAGGGGGTGCTCTGCTCACTGTGTGGGAGGGGTCTGGAGATGGGTTCAGGGGGTGCTCTGTTCACTGTGTGGGAGGGGTCTGGAGATGGGTTCAGGGGGTGCTCTGTTCACTGTGTGGGAGGGGTCTGGAGGTGGGTACAGGGGGAGCTCTCCTCACTGTGTGGGAGGGGTCTGGAGGTGGGTACAGGGGGTGCTCTGTTCACTGTGTGGGAGGGGTCTGGAGGTGGGTACAGGGGGTGCTCTGCTCACTGTGTGGGAGGGGTCTGGAGGTGGGTACAGGGGGTGCTCTGTTCACTGTGTGGGAAGGGTCTGGAGATGGGTACAGGGGGTGCTCTGTTCACTGTGTGGGAAGGGTCTGGAGGTGGGTACAGGGGTGCTCTGTTCACTGTGTGGGAAGGGTCTGGAGGTGGGTACAGGGGTGCTCTGTTCACTGTGTGGGAAGGGTCTGGAGGTGGGTACAGGGGGAGCTCTGCTCACTGTGTGGGAGGGCGTCTGGAGGTGGGTACAGGGGTGCTCTGCTCACTGTGTGGGAAGGGTCTGGAGGTGGGTACAGGGGGTGCTCTGCTCACTGTGTGGGAGGGGTCTGGAGATGGGTACAGGGGGTGCTCTGCTCACTGTGTGGGAGGGATCTGGAGGTGGGTACAGGGGGTGCTCTGCTCACTGTGTGGGAGGGGTCTGGAGGTGGGTACAGGGGGTGCTCTGCTCACTGTGTGGGAGGGGTCTGGAGGTGGGTACAGGGGGTGCTCTGTTCACTGTGTGGGAGGGGTCTGGAGGTGGGTACAGGGGGTGCTCTGCTCACTGTGTGGGAGGGATCTGGAGATGGGTACAGGGGGTGCTCTGCTCACTGTGTGGGAGGGATCTGGAGGTGGGTACAGGGGGTGCTCTGCTCACTGTGTCTGAGGGGTCTGGAGATGGGTACAGGGGGTGCTCTGCTCACTGTGTGGGAGGGGTCTGGAGGTGGGTACAGGGGTGCTCTGCTCACTGTGTGGGAGGGGGTCTGGAGGTGGGTACAGGGGTGCTCTGCTCACTGTGTGGAAGGGGTCTGGAGGTGGGTACAGGGGGTGCTCTGCTCACTGTGTGGGAGGGGGTCTGGAGGTGGGTCCAGGGGTGCTCTGCTCACTGTGTGGGAAGGGTCTGGAGGTGGGTACAGGGGGTGCTCTGCTCACTGTGTGGGAGGGGTCTGGAGATGGGTACAGGGGGTGCTCTGCTCACTGTGTGGGAGGGGTCTGGAGGTGGGTACAGGGGGTGCTCTGCTCACTGTGTGGGAGGGATCTGGAGATGGGTACAGGGGGTGCTCTGTTCACTGTGTGGGAGGGGTCTGGAGGTGGGTACAGGGGGTGCTCTGCTCACTGTGTGGGAGGGGTCTGGAGGTGGGTACAGGGGGTGCTCTGCTCACTGTGTGGGAGGGGTCTGGAGATGGGTACAGGGGGTGCTCTGTTCACTGTGTGGGAGGGGTCTGGAGGTGGGTACAGGGGGTGCTCTGCTCACTGTGTGGGAGGGGTCTGGAGATGGGTACAGGGGGTGCTCTGCTCACTGTGTGGGAGGGGGTCTGGAGGTGGGTCCAGGGGTGCTCTGCTCACTGTGTGGGAAGGGTCTGGAGGTGGGTACAGGGGGTGCTCTGCTCACTGTGTGGGAGGGGTCTGGAGGTGGGTACAGGGGGTGCTCTGCTCACTGTGTGGGAGGGATCTGGAGATGGGTACAGGGGGTGCTCTGTTCACTGTGTGGGAGGGGTCTGGAGGTGGGTACAGGGGGTGCTCTGCTCACTGTGTGGGAGGGGTCTGGAGATGGGTACAGGGGGTGCTCTGCTCACTGTGTGGGAGGGGTCTGGAGATGGGTACAGGGGGTGCTCTCCTCACTGTGTGGGAGGGGTCTGGAGATGGGTACAGGGGGTGCTCTGCTCACTGTGTGGGAGGGGTCTGGAGGTGGGTACAGGGGGTGCTCTGCTCACTGTGTGGGAGGGGGTATGGAGGTGGGTACAGGGGGTGCTCTGCTCACTGTGTGGGAGGGGGTGTAGAGCTGGGTACAGGGGTGCTCTGCTCACTGTGTGGGAGGGGGTCTGGAGGTGGGTACAGGGGGTGCTCTGCTCACTGTGTGGGAGGGGGTGTAGAGCTGGGTACAGGGGTGCTCTGCTCACTGTGTGCGAGGAGGTCTGCAGTTGGCTACAGGGGTTGCTCTGCTCACTGTGTGGGAGGCGTCTGGAGGTGGGTGATGGGTGCTGTGCTCACCGTGTGGGAGAGTTCTTGAGGGGCTCCAGGCTGGCAGTATGGAACTGACTTGTGCTGTTGCTCTGCTCCCATATCCATTTCCAACCTGGGGAGAAGGATCCATCAGCTGGCATGGGGAAGAGGCCTGCAGGGCAAGGCTCTGCCCCTTCTGTTGTTGATCTGGCCCTCACCTCCCAGAGCCCTGCCTGTTCCTGGGACAACAGGACCAGGTGGTTCTGGAAGGGCTGCGGAGCGTCCCAGCTGCTGCTATGGGAGCAGCGCAGCCTGAAAATTGGCTTCTGATGCTGGGCCTGAGGCCTCAGATGGCCTTGGCCCTACCCCCCTGGTTATATATATATATATATATATATATATATATATATATACACACACACACACACATTTTATTGGTTTCAGAGAGGAAGGGAAAGGGAGAAAGAGAGAAACTCAATGATGAGAGAGATTCATGGATCAGCTGCCTCCTGCACGCCCCTAGCCCGCAGATGCCCGGACCAGGAACTGAACCGTGACCTCCTGGTTCATATGTCGATGTTCAACCCCTGAGCCACGCCGGCCAGGCCTCCTGCATCTCAGAAATGACAGTGTACGCAGAAGCAGCAGCTGGGAAAGGTCTGAACATCCTACGATGAGAAAGCTGCTGGGGGAGGGGAGCAGGGTGCTCAGATTACCTTGTCCCTGGAGCTCCCTGCTGCTCGCAGCCAAGAAGCCAAGAAATGGGTCAGAGTGCAGATGCGGCCCCCCAGACCCCGCTCCCCCCTTCGCCCCCACATGCCTAGGGTGTGGGTCAAGCCCAGGCTGGGTGAGACCTGGGCCAGAGGTTCAGAGAGGCTGCCTGGGCAGGAGAGCCCACCTGGGGCCCAGCTAGGGTCTGGAGGACAGGGTGCTAGGGTGGCCACTGCCTCCTGCAACGTCTAGGCCCAGAGAGTGGGCTTAGGTGGAGCCTCTGTGCAGAGTGGCTTCTCTGGGTCAGAACTGGGACGCTAGGCTCATGCCCTTTGGGGAGCAGCATGCTGCCCTGCACCTCAGTGGGAGTCTGCCCTGGCAGGCACGTGAGGGGCGGTGCCCTGAGCATCTGCTGTGGGGCAGACAGCACAAGGCCTTTCACGTACGCCCTTCTTGCAGCCCTCAGCACCAGCTCGGCAGGTGCAGGCCCATCTCAAGCGCATGCAGGGGCCGAGCATGGGTTTAGGAACCAGGAGGTCATGGCTCGATCCCTGGTCAGGGCACCTGCCTGGATTGTGGTCTCAGTCCCCAGTGGGGGACATGCAGGAAGCAGCCAACCCATGATCCTCTCTCATTATGGATGTTTCTCTCTCACCCTTTCCTCCCTCTCTGAAATCAGTAAAATCTATTTTAAAAAATGACCCACAATGCAGCTATGGGTCAGAGGGTTTGGTGATGTGCCCAGCTGCACGCAGCCGTAGGGAGGTGGCTGGGCCGGGGTTCCTGCCAGATGTTCGGAGCTTCCCGCCCGCCAACGGCCTTTCCAGGCGGGGCTCCCACAAGACTGCTCCCTGGGGCTTTGGATGGGGAGATGGGTGGGGTGCTGGGGTGGGGTAGAGTGCTGGGATGGGGTGCTGGGGTGGGGTGGGAATGCTAGGTGGGGGTGCTGGGTGGGCTGTTGGAGGATGGTGCTGGGATGGGGTGCTGGGGTGGAGTGGGAGTGTCGGGTGGAGGTGCTATGATGGGGTGCTGGAGTGGGATGCTGGGGTTTGGTGCTGGGATAGAGTGCTGGGGTGGGGTGGTAGTGCTGGGTAGGGTGCTAGAATGGAGTGGGGGTGTTGGGGTGGGGTGGAGGTGCTAGGTGGGGGTGATGGGATAGGTTAGGGTGCTGAGGTGGGGTGGGGTGCTGGGGTGGGGTGCTGGGGTGGAGTCCTGGGGTGGGGTCGGAGTGCTGGGTGAGGTGCCTGAATGGGGTGGGGGTGCTGGGGTGGGGTGGAGGTATTGGGTGGGGGTGCTGGGTGGGGATGCTGGGATAGGGTGGGGGTGCTGGGGTGGGTTGGGCATGGGAGAGCCCTTAGGAGAGCTACTGTATAAGGGAAAGCCTGGCCTTTGATGGGGGCCCAGCTTTGATCTCCTTTGAAGTCCTGGCCTCTGGCACAGGCCCTCCTGTGGGGAGGCGAAGGGAAGGGGGATGAAAAACCATTAGAGCACAAAGGGTGGGAGTAGAAAGTGGGGAGACAGGAGAGAAACAGATGTGTGACTAGGTAGCTGATGAAAGGGGGCGTGGAGGCCGGTGAAGAAGCGAGAGTGTGAGGGAGGGAATCCCATGGGGTGGGGGTGGGGACAGGTCTTGGGGCTCAGCTTTCAGCCTCTTGTGCCCAGGAATCTGAGCTGTGGGTAGAGCCGACCTGGCCCTCAGCTGGCCTGGCCCTCTCCCCCGACGGCACCTCCCTCAGGCTGCTCCTGCATGGCTGCCTGGGATGTGGAATGGCCCGGTCTCACTGAAGGCGGCAGCTGGCTACTGATGCGAACTGACCAGTTCCCGGTCACTAGGCGGGTTTTGTCATCAAAGAGAACACGGTAATTCCAGGAGAAACATCAAAGTGCTTTATTCAAAGGAATGTCCATCACTAGCTACACATTTCTCCATCTTTCAGGTAATTGTGGATACCATCCCAATAGAACTTTTCTTGTTTTGAGGCAGACCATTCAGAGACTCCATTTTCCACTTCTTCGTACGTTTTGAAGTGCTGCTCAGAAAGTGCGTTGGCCATTGATCGGAACAAGTGGGCATCTGAAGGAACAAGGGCTGGTGAATATGGCAGGTGGGTTCATACTTCACAGGCAAGATCTTTTATCTTGTCTTTAACTGGTTTTGAAGTGTGTGATGGTGTGTCATCATGAAGCCAAATTACTTTGCTGTGTCTTCTGGCCCATTCTGGTTGTTTCATTATCAGAGTGTGGTTCAAATCGATTATTTGTTGTTGGTAGCGATCAATGTTAACAGTTTCACCTGTTTTAGAAACACATACTACACCACACCTTCCTGATCGCCCCAAATGCAGAGCATTGTCTTCTTTCCGAAGCGATTTGGCCTTGCAAAGTCAATGATGGTTGACCTGGATCAGCCCATGATTTTGTGCATTTAGGATTCCCAAAATAAATCCACTTTTCATCGCCAGTCACAATTCAAAGCAAAAAAGACTTTTGTGTCGTTGAAGCAACATTTTACTGGTGACTTTTCAGTTTTCCATTTGTCTTTCGTTCAGTTGATGTGGCAGCCATTTTCCTTCCTTTAAAATCGTTCCCATTGCATGTAAATGATTGGAAATTGTTTGCTGAGCAATATTTAACCTTTCTGAAAGGTGTTTTTGAGTTTGACACGCATCTTCATCCAATAATGCTTGTAATTGTTGGTCTTCAAACTTTTTCGGTTGACCTGGATGTTCTTTGTCTTTCACATCGAAATCATCACTTTTAAAGCGTTTAAACCGGCGTTCACAGTATCTTGAGCTGGAGCATGTGCACCATCAGCTTCCCCAAGTGTTCAGCAGCACTTTTCTTCAAAATAAAGTAATGAATTAAAACTTTCCGCAAATGCTCTTTTTTTAGCACAAAATTCAACATTTTTAAGTGTAAAAATATCTATGATGTTAACACCTTCAGCAAATTTGACATATGAAGTTTTGAAGCTTGCAGTCAATACAACAAAATAGCATACATATCAACATATGTGTAGCTTCATTTATTGAAAAAAAATTCACTTTATTAGCCAGTACACCTGGTACATAGATATTTTTAGTGATTTCAGAGAGGGAGAGAGAGAGAAACATCTACGATGAGAGAGAATCACTGACCCGTGGCCTCCTGCATGCTCCCCACTGGGGATCAAGCCCGAAACCTGGGCACGTGCCCTGACCCGGAATTGGACCCTGACTTCCTGGTTCACAGTTGATATTGAACCACTGAGCCACGTCAGCCAGGTGAGCACTCTCTCTTTGGAGCAACCTGGGCTCTGAGATTGAGGTAAGGGTGGCCAAAGGCAGGTCCCTAGGGTGCAGTCCTGCCCAGGACCTGGATAGGCTCCATCTCAGAGGTGGAGGGAGCAGGACCAGGGCCTCCTGCTTGGCGAGGGCAGCCTTGGGCCGGCCAGGCCCTCACCTCACAGGCCAGCTCTGCTCCAGCCTGTCTCACCCGGAAGGAGGGCGCACAGTTCCCAGCAGAGTTCAGGCAGCCAGTGGAAGCCAGGCCCCAGCTGGCCCTTGAGCAAATTCACTCTTGATTGCATCCCACAGGGGCGGGGGGAGGGAGGGGGAGCTGGGCAGGGGGAGAGGTATGCCGGCCTACACTTCTGTTTTGTCTGTAGCTCTGCCGCCATGCAGGGGCCCCACTGAGTGACAGCCCAGCTGCCGGGGCTGGATCACCTTGACGTCTACAGAGGCCACACTCCCTTGCCCCCTGAGCGCAGCTGGGGCCGCCAGGCAGTCCTGGTCTTTTGGGCAGTCCCGGGTGTGAGGCTCCCTGCTGCACCCCCGCCCCAGCCTTTTCAGAGCTGCCCTGCTGTCTGAGGTCCCCACATGCTCCCCCTTCCTGTCCCGGCCTCTCCTTCACAGGTGTGCCTCTCAGTGAAGCTCTTGTCCAATCTCATCTCGGGGCCTCGAGGCCAGCGCGATCTGATAAGCAGGGGCCCAGAGAAGATAGGCAGCGGCAGGAAGGAGTTGGCTTGGCTCCTCGCCTGGCAGCAGGGACCCTCCTGGGTGGGAGGTAGCAGCCCCCTGGGCTGTGTCCCCGGTGCTGGCCAGGAGGACATGCCGGCACTGGGGACGCGCAGACAGTGCCGGCAGCAGGGTGGTGGGTTATTGTTTAGTCAAGTGGAGAGACCTCAGAAATGAGGTCCTCAGCAACTATGGCTCCATCGGAGATCCAGGCCCCTCCCAGGAAGTTTGCCCAAGCACTGCCTGTTGTGGGGCAGCTGCGCCTTCCAAGGAGGAGGGAGGAGACCTGGGCGAAGGAGGTGCAAGAATTGTCTGGCGCATCTGTCCTGTCCCCAGAGAAGCCCAGCTTGGATTCTGCGGGATCCAGACCAGGGCTGGAAAGAAGACTGGTGGAGTCAGGAGCACTGATGTGGGAGTGCTTTCCCAGAACATGGCTCCAAGGCCTGGCCAGGACCCAGAGCACAGAGCACTGTCACCTCTAAGGTACCAGGATGTCCAAGGCACAAGCGCAGAGTTGGGGCTGACGCACCAACACCATGTGGGGCCCTTTTCTGGGGACAGGAGCCAAGCAGAAGCCTCCACAGGTGCCCAGGAACCAAAGAGCAAATCAAAAGTGACATCGTGCTTGCCCTAGCCAGTATGCTCAGTCAGCTTGTGGACTGAAAGATCCCGGGTTCGATTCCAGTCTAGGAAACATGCTCTGGTTGTGGGCTTGATCCATAGTGTGGGTTGTGCAGGAGGCAACTGATAAATTATTCTCTCATCATTGATGTTTCTCTCTCTCCCTTCCTCTCTGAAGTCAATGAAAATCCTATATAATAAAAGCCTGATATGCAAATTGTTCCCTCAGGTGTTCATTCACCCTGGAGCCCGGGAGTTCAATAGCTCACTATGACACACGCTGACAACCAGGGGGCAGGTGGGCGTTGGCACCAGGGCACTGGCAGTGCAGGTGCTTTGGCCCTGATGGGCCCTGAAGAGAGAGGGACCACGGTAGGAGGGTGGAACAGGTGATCTGGCAGCACCAGGGCAAAGTGGGTGCGAGCGGGGGTCCAGTCGCCCTGCTGATTGCCCCGCAGACGGCAACCAGTGGCCCAGAGGCCCTGATCAGCCAATTGGGGTGAGGCCTCAGGCTAGGACAGGGAACTGGGTGGCAGTGACCAGCCTCCCACATGGCACCCGGGTTGGGGCTTGTGACCTCCCACCACGGTGATGGATGCGGTGAGAATGCGGGTGTTGGAAGAGCTCGCTCTCACTTCCCTTGCTCCCCTCCCCCAGGACGCCAGGGCTCGCATGCTAGGAAAGCCCCCTGTGCTCAGGTGCCGCCAGGAGCCCGCCCACACCCACGTGGCCTCTTCCAAGTGAGCCTGGCCTCAGCCGCTAGGACTGCAGGGGCTGATCAGGCTTCCCGTGGGTGCACGCAGGAGCTGGACTGCAAGGCCAGCTGGGGGAAAGTGTGCCGCCTGCCCAGCTTTCCAGAGGCCCACGCTGCACCCTAGCCCACAGCATCTGGCTGCACTCACTGCATCTCTGTGCTGGCTGGCCCTGTGACTCAGGTGGAGGGGACATGCAGAGTCCCAGGGGCCCAGGTGCTGCCCAGGGCCCAGAGGTCAGGTGTGACCTGCCCTTCCACGCCAGATGCTTGTGCTTCAATTGCCAGCCAGGCCTAGGGACCACTCCCATGCAGGAATTTGGTACCCAGGCCTCTAGTTTACTTTAAACAATAGTAACATTGTGCTTGAGGAGGGCGAGATTGTTGACCTCATTACCACCCAAGAGGATGCAAGAGTCATCCCTATGTAATGAGTCCCGCTGCTCCTGCTGACCAGGTGGGTCCTGGGAAATGGCTGTGGGTGGCCAGGGGCATCATCATAAGGCAGCCCCGATGCAGCTGCCACAGTGTCAGAGCTGGCAAGTGTCAGCCCAGTGGCAGTGCTTGGCCAGGCCTCTCTGTGGTGCTGTGTGACCCCAGCAGGAAGGATGCATGGCCCAGGGACCAGGGATGGGAGCAGGGGTGGCCCCACTCACCATCATGCTGATGACCTACTGGGGAAACTGCACCCCCCACCCCCAGCTCTGAGACCTGCCAGGTGAATGGTGGTTCAGGCCCTTGACAGGGGGACTGGCTCTGGTCGGCAGGAGGAGGCCTGGCTGTGGTCAGACTTGGTCTTTTGTGTGTATATATATATATATATTTAATATATTAGAGGCCCTATGCATGAAATTCGTGCATAGAAGTAGTGGGGGGGAGGGTGTGTGTGTGTCCCTCAGCCCAGTCTGCACCCTCTCCAATCTAGGACCCCTCGAGGGATGTCCGACTGCCTGTTTAGGTCCTATTCTAGGATCAGGCCTAAATGAGCAGTTGGACATCCCTCTCACAATCCAGGACTACCGGCTCCCAACTGCTTGCCTGCCTGCCTGCCTGACTGATTGCCCCTCACAGCTTCTGCCTGTCAGCCTGATCAACACCTAACTACTCCCCTTCTGGCCTGATTGCCCCCAACTGTCCTCCCCTGCCAGTCTGGTCCCCCCCCCCCACCTGTCCTCCCTTGCAGGCCTTGTCCCTCCTAACTGCCCT
Organism: Antrozous pallidus; assembly: GCA_027563665.1. NCBI lineage: Eukaryota > Metazoa > Chordata > Mammalia > Chiroptera > Vespertilionidae > Antrozous > Antrozous pallidus. The sequence continues at coordinate 87,574,921 of CM050520.1, forward strand.
CTCCTGCAGGCCTGATTGCCCCCTAACTGCCCTCCCCTGCTGGCCTGATCATCCCCAACTGCCTTCCCCTATTGGCCATCTTATGTCCACATGGGGGTGCCCATCTTGTGTGGTGGAGTGATGGTCAATTTGCATATCACATCTTTATTATATAGGATTTTTATTGATTTCAGAGAGGAAGGGAGAGGGAGAGAGAGAAACATCAATGATGAGAAAGAATCATGGATCGACTGCCTCTTGTATGTCCACACTGGGGATCGAGTCCACAACCCAGACATGTGTCCTGACTGGGAATCGAACTGTGACTTTCTGGTTCATAGGCTGATGCTGAACCACTGAGCCACACCAGTTGGGCTGGGCTTCTGCTTTAACGGTGAAGGGGGCGATGATCAGGCTCTGACCACTGAGGAGTGGAGATATGGGTCAGTGCCAGGTAAGCAACAAAGGCCTGAGAGGCAATCATTGAGTGAGGCTGGGAAAGAGAGGTGGGTCCAATTGTGGCCCTACGACCTACCCAGGCAGCACCCTCAGGTAGAGGGGTTTACTGAATACGAAGGAGTAGGGTGGGCTGTGGGCTGTGGACTCTGGCGCTGAGACCACACCCCAGGCTGTCCTGCCCGGGGCTAACAGAGTAGGACACAGGGCAGGCCCTCCTGCAGGAGGCAGGGCTCCCCTCCCAGTTGTGGCAGCGCCCTAGTGCCCTGGGGCCAGCATCCAGAGCCTCTTTCGCCCACTCCTCCTGCCCTCTCCCCGTCAGACCTACACCATGGGCCAGGTCCTCTCTGCTGCTCCCTCCTGACCCTTCATCAGTGCCCCCCAAGGACTTGGCAGGTCTAATTCCTCTTTCATCCTCTTCTTGTGAGAACTGAATGGACACACTAGCCTCAGAATTCCCCTCCCCCCGCCCCCAACGAGTTACTGTGTCTAGTCCTCTGCATTTGGCCTGAGCCGCCTGTCCTCACGAGGCTGAAGAGAGAAGGCCATGTCTCCTCCTCCCTCGTGGTCCAGACATCTGCCATGGATCCTCTGCAAGTTCTCCCTTAGATCTAGCCTAGAGCCACCTCGCTTTTCAAATTGTACCTGCCTGGCCCAGCCAGCATGGCTCAGTGGTGAGTGTCGACCCAGGAACCAAGAGGTCAAGGTTTGATTCCCAGTCAGGGCACATGCCCAGGTTGCAGGCTTGATCTCCAGTAGGGGGAGTGCACGAGGCAGCCAATCCATGATTCTCAGCATTGATGTTTCTATCTCTCTCTCTCCTTCTGACATCAATAAAAATATTACCACTACAAAACAACAACAAATTGTACCTGCCTGAGCAGATTCCTGGCCCAGAAACCTGGCCAGAAATAGGGGGCCGTGCTGGCTGTGGCCTTAGGTAGCACCCTCGGGTGTATGTGCAGCAGGGGCCTGGGAGGAGCTTTGATGAGTCTCTGCTAGTCGCTGCCCCCAAGCCTCCTGTAGCCCCTGCCCCACTCCCCCCAATCCCTGCCTGGGGACAGTGCATGCTCCGCTGGCTCCCTCTGCATGTGGGGAAGAATTGATGATGTCAGTAAGCGCCTTGTATGGGAGCTGCCTTGCTGGCAGTCTGGGGTGCTGGGCATACCCCTCCTGCCAGCAGCCAGCCGCTCAGAGACAGAAAAACAGTTTCCCTTCCCTGGGCGGCTGGCCTGGCCACAGCCCCTCCGGACATCCCCGTCACGTGGTCCTGGGTTCAGCAGGTAGAGCGCCCCATCCCGAGAGCCCTCCTGCCCATGGTGGTGGCAGAGGTTGGCTCCTCTCCTCTTGGTGCCTCTTGAGTGCTGAGCTCAGCCAGGGTTTCCCTCTGCCCCAGAGCAGCAGGGCTGGGAGGGGCCGGGAGGGGCCAGGAGGGAGGGACAGGCAGATCGTGCTGGGCCTGGTTTACAGGGGCAGAGGGTGGAGGAGTGTGCAGCAGGAAGGGGGCTGCAGCTCCAGCTCGGCTGGGGTCCTCTGTGCCCACCCTCCCGCCCGAGGGCTGTGCGTGCCAGGCTTGGGGCAGCAGGCAGAGTGGGCGGGAGATGGTGCTGGTGGGGTCAGGCCAGTTGCAGCTGTCCCCTCACATCACCGAGCGATGTCTGATGTCGGGGCTGAGCCAGGCCCAGTCCTCAGGAGAGCGCCTGGGTGGCTCCCACGACTTACCACATGGTGACTTCCATCCCCCTCCTCTTTGCCTCTGGTGTGGATGCTTGGTGTTGGGGGAACTGGGGGAGGCGGAGCTGCTCTGGGAAATCCAAGTGGCCATGGCCTCTCCTCTCTGCAAATACCAGCCTCTCCGTGCTCTCCCTCCTCCCTCCTGCGCTCGGCCTGGAAACAGCATTCTTCCTCACTGCCCCAGAGGCAGAGAGCCTGAGAGGGGTCTCCAGAGGGTCCCCTGCTTGGTGCTTGTGTGGCCCGAAGTGGCAGCGGACACCAACCTGAGTGCTCAAGTCTCAGAATTCACCCAGGCTGGGAGGCACCAAGCCCCGAGCTGAGCACAGAGGCCGGGGGCCCACAGGGCTTTGCCTCGCCAAAGCGAGGAGGGCCAGCAGGCCTCACCTCAAACTCCCCGCAAGCTCAGTAACCGGTGCTGCGAGTGGTCAGGGCTACGCTCGGGGGCAGAGGGCCAGGGCTTTGAGTGACGCTTCCCCCAGGCACTCGCTGGGTGATCGAGCAAGCCTCTAGGCTCTACCGAGCCTCAGTTTCCTCATCTGTAAAATGGGCCCCACCAGGACTTACCATGTGGAGATAGAGGACTGTGAGGATTGAACAGAACAGTGTTTGGAGTCTCAGCCTGGTGCCTGGCCCAGAGCAGGCGCTCAGTGCAGTCACCACGACCCCCCTTTCGGGGACTCATCAGCAGCAGTGGGGTGCGGGATGTGGGTGGGGTGTGTAGCTCCCAGCTGCTGTTTGAGGAACAGACCCGGTGTCCTCAGTGGGTTCCAGCTCACCTCCATGTCTCCGCTGGTTGAGAAATAATAAGCAGCTGGAGGTCTTCTCACCCCCACACCCAGGCATTGGGACTGGTGGCCTTTGGCCTTGGCCTCAGCAGAATTCGGCATCTCAGCATGGCATGGGCTCCGCACTTGGGCGCACCCAGGTGGGAGGGAGGAGGGCTGTGATGTGGAGAGTGAGTCTGGCTCTCCTACCAGTGTCAGGAGGCCATTCCTCTGGGCCAGGGCGGGGGGGGGGGGGGGGGGGGCGGGTCTGGCAGCACAAGCTGGGTGCCTCCCCCACCTCCCGAGTTCGCTGCAAGGCCAGGCCGTGGGAGCAGGCAGCAGACGGTTTGCTGGTGGTCATTGGTGGTGATTGGGGTGCAGGGTAGAGAGATGGATGGGGTTTGGGGAGACAGAGCTGGGTATCAGATCTGGGTTCTGCTTCATGAGAAACCCCCCTCCTTCCTGGTCTATCAGTGCCCCAACCCACTCTTCCCTGTAGAGCGACTCCCTGCTCCAGGGTTCCCTCTCCCCCACCCCAACCCCCCATACCCCCTGTCTTGCCTCCCAGCCTCCTCCGCCCCTTTCTCTCTAAGGCAGTGGGTGTAACTGGGTGGAGGCACCATCCCAGAGGCCCAGTGGTCATTCTTGAGGGGGTAGGGAAGAAGGCTCCCCCATCACAGTGGGGGGTCTTCAGGAGCAGCTCCTGCTGCCCCACCCCACCCCACCCCCGCTGCTGCTGGGGCCTGGCCACAAGGCTTCAGGGGAGCATGTGGAAGAGAAGCAGGTGAGCAGCTACAGACTCCACGCCACTCCAGGCAGCCTTTTCACACCCCAGCATGATTGGGGTTTCCTCCTGGTTCCCCAGGCACCCCACCTCCACCTTCGCTGCACTGTTGGGGCAGAAATAAAATGGGGGGCAGCTACGACTGTAAGGAATGTGAATCCTGCTCTGAGACCGGGATTGCTTTGCTCTGATTACAGAAGGCGCAGGCTAACCTGGTGGGAGTTGCAGTGGGACCTGGGAGCTCACCTGGAAATGCAGCCCACCCTCCCCATCTGGGAGCTCCTGTTAGCTTGGAAAGATTAGCAACCTTGTTGCAGAGACCAGGCCACCAGCCCTTTGCTTACCCAAAGGCCTTTGCAAATCCAGCCCCTATTACCTGTGACCGGCCCACTTGTCACACCCTTTGCCTCCTTCCCCTGTAATCTTCATCCTTCTACCCAGTACAGCAGCGGCTTATGGTGGGGGGAGAGCAGATTTCTGCGGGTGATCTGTTGCTCTCCCACACTGCGGCGGGATTGGAACACAGACTCACGTGATTCACCCCTCTCTGCTGGATTGGCTCACTCAGTGACAGGCGGCCCGGAGCCCTGGCTGTCTGGCTACACTGGGAGGTGAGTGAGCAGCTGAGGCCTCAGCTCTGGAGGCTCCGGTGGGGAGCAGGGCCGGGCGCCAGGCCTGTGGCATGTTCTGAGTGGGTGCAAGGAGAGGTGGAGGAAGCAGGGCCCTGGAGCCCTGGGTGGGGAGGTGTCCAGGGGGTCCTTTCTCTGGGTGGGGAAGGGGGTGTTCAGAGGCCCATGTGGGAGAAAGGGCCCCTTCAGGTGGGGCCCCTCCCTGGGGACATCTTCCCTTTTTTTCTCTCACCCCCTCATTCCCGGGCCTGGGCCCCCGCCCGTCCTCAGGTGCAGGGGGCTCTCCCTGTCGGAGGAGGTACCCTTCCAGGAGGGGAAGGGCAGTCCTGGGCAAGCAGCATGAGGCTCCGGCGGGCCCTGCCCGCCAGGCCACCTCACAGTGTCTGACCCCTGAGCTCCCCTCACAGGAGTGGCCCGAGCTTGGGGTGTGGTCACCCCGTGAGGTGGGGAAATGACTGAGTGCTCTCCCCCGCCCCGGCCTGGGCACAGGCATCTGAGGGTGTCGGCAGTGGGAAACCTAAGGATGCTCATGGGCCCAGGACTGGGGGGAGAGAGGCCTCAGTGCAAAGCTGGCAGGGACACCCGGTCTCAGCCCTCACGATAAACAAGGTTTTATTGGAGGACTCCAAACCTGGACACCAACGCAGACGCTCTGACAGAAAAATGCCAGCCTTCAAGTCAAGGCAGGCTCTGTTACAGCGCTGCGCCCCCGGGGCCTGCGGCACAGGGGAGCTAGTGTACCCACCCGTGTTCGGAAAATATTACCTGTCATGCTGACCGAGGTTTGGGGCTTCCGGTTAAACCTGTGCCAGAGCGCCCCATTTACCTCGCCTGGTCTGGGTCCTGCCTCCCCCCTGGTCCATGGCTGGGAGAAGGTCATCCTGGGTAAGGAGTTAGCCCCCATGCCTCAGTTTCCCGGCCTGCTTCACAGCGTTGCCGAGGAGACGTGTCACTAGTGCCTCAGTATGGACAGGCCTAGCTCACATGCTCCTCTGAGGGTCAGCTCTGCTGGGAGGTACCTGGCAGGAGCGAGACCTGAGTGAGAGGTGGGGGGGGGGGGGCGGGAGGATGGGGCTGGGCTGCAGGAAGGGGTTGGGTGATGGTTGAGCTTACTGATGGCCACTACCTCCCTCCCACCCAGCAGCTCTTCTCTGCAGGTGAGAGAGGGGAGCCAGGGAGAGTTCCAAGAACGAGGGCCAGGAGCCCAGGGACCTGGCTGAGGGGTGTTGCTGGTAGAGTGAGAGGGGGAGAGGAGGAAAGAGAGGGAAAGACAAAGGGAGAGGACTCTAGGTTGGAGAGGAGGCAGGGAGGAAAGAGCAGCAGGCCCCAAGCAGTGCCAGCCCTCGCCACCCCCCCCCCCCCCTGCAACTCCCTCCTCATCACCCTCAGGTTTGGAGAGAAGCTGTGGGTTAGGGAGGAACAGACCTCACACCCTGGGTCCCCAGGGCCCTGTAACTCCAGCCTCTGCCCTCATTCAGGATCTGGGGCATGGAGGTGGAAATGGGGGTGGGAACACAGGACAGGCAGAAGGGTGCTCAGAGATGGGGTGCTATCCCTTGTTCCATCCCTAGCCCTGCAGGGAAGATTCCTATGGAGTTTCATGTTCTCCTCTCCCTTCCCAATTAAACACACAAAGGGAAGAAAGGGGCTTTGCCTGCAGCTCTGGAGAGAGCCAGGCCCAGAGCCTGGGAGGGGAGAAGTAGGTCCTGTGGGTGTCCTGGGAGACCATGGCAATCTGTCCTGAACAGTGGAAACCCAGGGGGCTGTGGTCTGAGTCCAACCCTGCTTGACCTGCCAGGCCAGTATCCCTGTAGCCCCAGCCCCCGGGGCAGGAAGTGAACTGGGGCCCATGGTGGCTCCATATCGGGTGGGTCTCAGGAAGCAAGGCGTGTTGAAGCTCTCGCATGATCTCAGTCTGGGCTGGAGTAGCTGGCCATCCCTGAGGACAAGAGCACCAGGGGGCATTGCCCTGAGCTGGTGGCTGGTGGCCATGCACAGCGACCCTGCTGGCCAGGCTGTGAGACCTCTCCTGGCCTGTGCTGGCTCCTGTCACCTCTGACCCTTACAATCCCCGGAGGGAGGAAGAGACTGAGGAGAGGGATCCACTCCCTTCCCTCCCTCCCCTCACCATAGTCTATGGAGCGCATTCGGGCCCTGAACAGAGGCCTGGGTTACAGTTGGCAATAAACCTCATGCAGCCAGTGTCCTCCAGCAGGACGGACGAGCTCCCTGCTCCATCCCGAGGCCACGGAGAGGTCTGGCTCTCAGAGAGTCCCAGCTGCAGGGTATGGGGGAGCCAGCCTGTCCCTCCGCAGCTGGTCTTATTCTACCATGAAGATGAAGGCGCAGAGGCAGCCAGGACCGCCCACCAGGCCACCTTCTCCCTCTCCTCACTCTGCAGCCAAGAGCCCCTCTCCCCGCAGAGCCCGCCCCTCCAGGGTCAGATCCCAAGGATAGCCTCTACCCCACTCCCTCCTGCTGGCTCTGGGACCACACTAGTGACACCCACTAAGCCTTGAAGCTCTCACCTGTCCCCTAGGACAGTGGTCGGCAAACTGCAGCTCGAGAGCCATATGCGGCTCTTTGGCCCCTTGAGGGTGGCTCTTCCACAAAATACCATGGCCTGGGTGAGTCTGTTGAAGAAGCGGCATTAGAAGAAGTTAAAGTTTAAAAAATTTGGCTCTCAAAAGAAATTTCAATCGTACTGTTGACAAATGAGTTTGCTGACCACTGCTCTAGGGACAGAGCACACCTGGTTTTCCTTCCCACAGACTGAGAATGTGACCCCCAGTTCAGAGGGAAACACAGACTTGGGCCCAGTCCTGGGGCGAAGCGGGCTGCAGGCCGAGGACACAGGCCCTTCCTGGAGCTCCCCTTGGCATGGAGGCCCCGAGGTGAGGAGGGCGGAGCTTTGGACCCCATCCGGGCACCCAGCAATCTCAGTGTTCACTTCCCTCCAACCCCTACTCAGCCATACCCCATGGTCCTGAGCCCACTCTGCTCAGCAATGGGAAGGAACCCAGACAACCTGCCTCACAGAGTGCTCGCTTTCCTGGGCTGCTGACCCTACTTCGTGTCAGGTCTGTGTTGGGCCGAGGGTCTTGCCCCCCAGCTAATGGGAGTGTCAGGCAGGTACTCAAACTGAAAGATGAGAGACGGCAGAAAATCAGGACTACAGGCTTTATTAGAGAAGAGGGGCCCTGCCGGGCTGCCCCGTGAGGGGAGAACAGCAACACATGCAGAAGTGAACACGCCTTTTGAGGGGAGGAATGGGGCTTAGGGTACTCAGCACATGCTGATTGATGGCTTCATATAAGGCATATGGTTAGGCACTTAGGTACTTAGGGACAAATGCTTAAGGTATTTGGCAGGTGCTGATTGGTGGTTTAATGTATAGTCCTGGTTAGGTGCTCAGGAATGTCCAGGCCATAGGTGCAGGTTACGTCATACTCCATCCACCAGTTGGGGGAAGGGAGGATCTATCACAAACAAATCCCTATTTTGTGATTATGACTCAAGAGAAGTCTGTCAAGGCCCTGCATGGTTGCAATGAAGAGAGTGAGTGATCAGCTCCACAAAGGAGGGGCCTTCTGAGCAGGGTTTTGAAAAACATGATAGCTCACCAGGAGAATAAAGGGAGAAGAGCATTGTAGGTAGAGTGAAGGATGCTGCAGGGATGTGTGTGAAATGTGGGGCAATGAGGGAAGTGACACATATTAGATATGGCTGGAAGTGGGTGCAAAGGGGGATAGATAGCAGGAGTCAGGGTGGGGTAAGTAGAAGCAGGCCTGGCTCAGGGGTGTCAATGCCCCAGCCCAGGTGGGCAGGAGTGGCTCCATCACTGGCCAGAGGCAGGCAGCCAGGGCTTGCATCAGGGCGCTCTGGACCAGCTCTCCTCTATCCACAGCCTCCCTGCACCTGCATCTCCAGGTGCTAGATGCAGGCGGAACTCCCGAGACCCGTTCTAGTCTTGTTGCTCCATCCGTCTCTGCCCAGCTCTGAGAACCAGGACCTGATCTGCAAGGGATGGGGGTTGAGTGGGGACATAAAGGGCAGCAGGGCTTCCACGGGACTGTGGCCACAACATCAAGACTAAGCTCCTTGTGTGCCCCTCCCTCCAAGGCCTGTCTGTGCTCCCAGCCTGGCCCACACCCTTCCTGGAAGTGTTTTCTGAATGTGTGTTCTGGTTCACTCCGCTCCCTGTCATCTGTCTCTCTAGTTCAATGCTTTCTTTCCAGGACCCCAGAGGGATGCTGCGGCACCATCACACTTGGGGGTGGCAATCACTTGTCCCCTAGCCTAGGAGTGGACATGACCCTCTCCTCCTCAGCTCAGCCCATACAGGAAGTACTCTTTCAGGCACTTTCCTCTGACCCAAGCTGGGGAGGGACCCCCAAAGTGTGGAGCTGGGGAGCTGCAGCCTGGAGTACCTGGCCACATGGCCCGGGGTGGGCCATGCCACTGCCTCTCTCTCCCTGGGGTGCTGAGCTAGGAGGCCTGGCCCCGGGGCTAAAGCTGCTGGGAATCCCAGCCTGCCTGCTCCCTGGGCAGACTGCTGGCCAGCTCCTGGGCTGGTCTGCACTCCCGCTTGTCCCAGGAGTCTTTTCTCTTTGACTAGAATTTGCTGTTGTTCTGAACTTGGGCGGACGTCCCCTTGCAGTCAAGGCCTCCGACCTCCTAGATGGAGGCTGCAGCCCCGGCTCTGCCCTGCCCTCTTTCTACCCTGACCCGATTCCCACTGCATGTGTCTGGAGCAGACGTACATTATGCAAAGTGCTTAGCACAGTGCCCAGAATGTTCTCAGTTTGTAATACATGGTGCTGTTTCTGTTATTAGTTGCTAAATAGATGCATGTCAACAGTGGTGATGATGATGATGGTTGGTGATGATGGTGATGGTGATGGTGGTGATGGTGGTGATCATGGTGATGATGGTGATATTGATCGTGGTGATAGTGGTGGTGATGATGTTGATGATAGTGGTGACGATGGTGGTGATGATAGTGGTGACGATGGTGGTGATGGTAATGAGGAGGATGGTTGGTGATGATGGTGATGATGGAGTTGATGATGGTGATGAAGGTGATGGTGGAGATGATGGTGATGATGATGGTGATGGTGGTGGTGATGATGTTGATGATAGTGGTGACGACGGTGGTGATGATAGTGATGACAGTAGTGATGATGGTAATGATGAGGATGGTTGGTGATGATGGTGGTGATGGAGTTGAGTTGATGATGGTGATGAAGGTGATGGTGGAGATGATGGTGATGATGATGATGATGGTGGTGATGGTAGAGGTGATGATGATGATGGTGATGATGGTAGATGGTGGTGATGACGGTGGTGATGATGGTAATGATGAGGATGGTTGGTGATGATGGTGGAGATGGAGTTGAGTTGATGATGGTGATGAAGGTGATGGTGGAGATGATGGTGATGATGATGATGATGGTGGTGATGGTAGAGGTGATGATGATGATGGTGATGATGGTAGATGGTGGTGATGACGGTGGTGATGATGGTAATGATGAGGATGGTTGGTGATGATGGTGCTGAAGATGATGGTGGTGATGATGATGATGGTGGTGATGATGATAATGGTGGTGTTTATGGTGGTGGTGGTGATGGTAGTGATGGTGGTGATGATGGTGGTGGTGATGATGGTGGTGATGGTGGTGATGATGGTAATAATGGTGGTGGTATGGTGGTGATGGTGGCAGTAATAATGGTGTTGGTGGTGGCTTCTCCCTTTCCTGGCAGTGTGGCTTCTCAGCCAGCACTCGGGCTGAATGACACCTATGGCCACATTCATCTGATATCATTATATCCTGCATGTGCTTTTACTTAAATTGCCTCATTTGATGTTTCCACTTTTTGCTCTAATGACAGCTGGGTAACTGGAGACTCAGAGAAGTTTAGTGAAATGCTCAAGGTCACTCAGCCACTGATGATGGAATGAGGAAGGAACCAGACACTAAGGTCCTCAGTGCAGATTCCGAGGGGCCTTGGCGAGGAGCCCACCTGGTCCATTTTCATGCTGCCACTGCCTCCCTCTCCCAGGTCATCTATGGAGGAAGACATGCCGGCTCATTCTTGAATTCACCACTTACTTAGCTGTAGAGCCTTGCAAAGTCTCTTCCAATCCTCTTGGCTTCAGTGTCCCCAACTGTATAATGGGAATAACCACCAGGCTATTGCTGGGTGTAGATGAGGTCATGCGTGTTAGAGCCAAGCACAGTGCCTATGCCATGCCCAGTGAACATTGGTGCTGGTGGGGCAGAGGCAGGTCTGCTGCTTGGCACATCCTGGGCAGCAGCCAAGGGGCTGGGAGTTCTGCCCTTCCCCACCTGGTTGCTGGGCTCATGCCTGCCCTCAGCTTTCCTCAGAACCTTGCTGGGCATGACCCTGTCTGCACAAGTATCCACCCTTTGCAATGCTCTCCCAATGTCCCTCGCTTCCCAGCCCCGCCCCCGGCCTTGCACCCCCTGAGCTGTCAAATACCAGAGGCCCACTCTTCCCCACCTCACTCTGGTCAGGCCCTGCTGGAGGGAGTTACTGGGATTTCATGCACATTTCTGAGGGGTGTGGGACTATCTCCTTGTTGGGGACCCTGCTGGATAGGGGCCTGATCCCACCCCTTGGCCCTCCCTTGCTGAGGGAAAGAGATGAGCAAGGCCTTGCCTAGCCAGGTGGGGAAAGCTAGGGGCACAGGGAAGCCATTCATTTGTCACACCTGCTGTGGGCTGGGCACTCCCCCTCTCCTCTCCACCCCTCCCCCCTGCACCCTAGCCCTCAACTCCTAGCTCTTCCCCTGCATCTCCTCACAGAGTGCTGCTTAAAGGGGAAAGAAGGACAGGTCTGAGCCGATGCACATAGTGGCCCAACTCTCCACTTCTTAGCAGGGCGGCCCTAACTGTTCTGAACCTCAGTTTCCCTCTGTAAATTGGGGATGTGGAGGAAATAAGTGTGATGCGGGTGGAGTGCCTGGCACGGAGCAGCAGGGGAGCACTGGAACATCAGTACCGTCCTTGTGTTGGTATCACTGTGTTCTGACATTCAAGCAGGGGAGGGGAGGGGAGGATGGTGGAGAGGGTGGGGAGGGTGGTGGTGGTAATGCCCACGGCCTGTGCATAGCTCCAGATTCTCTAACTCAAGAAGATCCTCCTTCACTCCCCTGTCCCGTACCCCCGCCCCCCCCCCCGCCCCCTCACTATCCTGGAGGCACTGTCCAGCACCCAGCAGGAGAGCTGGGTAGAGCAAGGATCCCAGACTCTGTCCCTGCAGAAACCAAACCTCGCCGGTCAGTGTGGCTGAGGTCTCAGCCACACACACCCAGAGCTGGTCCCAGTCCCCAGCAGGAGAGGCCCTGGGCAGGGATCCCCACCAGCCCATGACTTTGAGGAACACATCCCAGCTCCTTGGTCACTGGGCACTCCCCCTCTTGGTCGTGGGGGGTGAAGCAAACCACCGAGGCAGAAACTAAGGGGATGCAGTCACCATGAAGCAGAAGGCGGGTGTCTGACTCAGTACCACAACCATGGCAGGCCTGTAGCTGCTGTGCGCCCCCACGGATCCAGGAACTGCGCTCAGCACCCTTCAGGCAGAAGGTCCCCTGTTGCTCCTGCTTCAGCAGGAACCTTCTAGCATAGCAACTGGGCCACCCCAGCAGGCTAGGGTAAGAATACAGCTCAGGGAGGTGAGCAACCTGCCTGAGGCCCATACAGCTCATAGGGTGTGCCCACTCATCCTTAGGGGACCCTAAAACCTTGCCTCTGTCCTTTCACCAGGTTCCTAAGAAACACCTGCTGTGAACTAAGCAAATAGAAGCAGCATCTGAAAGGGCCACATGGCTCAGTGCTGCCTGTGAGCATTACGATAAAACAGGAGAGATCCTGGCCAAGTCGTTACCTTAGGGAGAAGCAGTCCATGTACAGGGTGAGAGGCCTGCTCTGAGGTAGCACATGCAAAAAGGACTTATCCATCCATTCATCCCGCCCCCCTTCACAACCACCACCACCAGAGGGGGACCCGCTGTCCCCATAACTGCCAAGTGGGCAGCTGGGCTGGTGGTGCCCAGTGTCAGGAGAAGCAGGCCAGACTCAGGGGGACAAGCAGATAACACCCACAACCCCGCCCTGATGGAACAGTCTTTTATCTCTGGTCCTCAGAATGAGAGGGAACTAGTAATATGTTGGTGGTTGTGTGTGTGTGTGTGTGTGTGTGTGTGTGTGTGTGTGTGTGATTCAGAACAGCTAGAGCAACTGAGATTTTTTTAAGCACATATATATAAGGGGAGGCGACTTAAGGGACAGACTTAGTGAGCACCAAAGCCCCACTGAAGCAAGTCTTGCCTCATAAGGGTGTCTCCAGTACAGAAGTTCTCCCATCGTAGACACAGCTGATCCTCACAGCCAGTTGGCCTGGAGATCAATTCCTCCCAGTGATACAAATAACAATCAAATCTTAACTAAATGAGACTGTGCACACAGCCCACAAAGGGGTGCACCAAGAGTATCCACCTCAGGTAACTGGGGAGGCTGAGCCACTGGGCCCTATAGGACACTTAGCACACAAAGCCACTCTATCAACTCAGGGAAGCAGCCAAAATGCAGAGACAAAGAAATTGGTCACAAATGAAAGAAATGGAGGAAAGCAAACTACTGGATGTAGAGTTCAAAACCAGGGTTATCAGGTTTTTCAAGAATTTTCTAGAAAAGGCCAATAAATTTATTGAGATCTCTGAGGATATGAAAAAGAACCAACTAGAAATTAAGCATACACTGACTGAAATAAAAAGTAATATACAGAGATCCAACAGCAAACTAGAGAAATGCAAGAATCAAGTCAAAGATTTGAAATATGAAGAAGTAAAAAACACCCACTGGAAAAGCAAAAAGCAAAAAGAATCCAAAAATGTAAAGATAATGTCAGGAACCTCTGGGACAACTTCAAGTGTATCAATATCTGAATTATGGGGGTGCCAGAAAAAGAGAGAGAGTAAGATACTGAAAACCTATTTGAAGAAATAATGACAGAAAACTTCCTCCACCTGGTGAAAGAAATAGACTTACAAGCCCAGGAAGCACAGAGAACCCCCTGCAAAAAAGGAATCCAAAGAGGACTACATCAACACATCATAATTAAAATCCCAAGAGCAAAAGACAAAGAGAGAATATTAAAGGCAGCAAGAGAAAAAGTTAGTTACCTATAAGCAAGCACCCATATGATTGTCAGCTGATTTCTCAACAGAAACTATGCAGGCCAGACGGGAGTGGCAAAAAATATTCAAAGTGATGAATAGCAAGAACCTGCAATCAAGATTACTCTACCCAGCAAAGCTATCATTCAGAATTGAAGGTTAGATAAAGAGCTTCACAGATAAGAAAAAGCTAAAGGAGTTAATCGCCAAACTAGTATTATATGAAATGCTGAAGGGTATTCTTTAAGATGAGAAGGAAGAAGAAAAAGGTAAAGATAAAAATTATGAACAACAAATACATATCTATCAACAAGTGAATCTAAAAATCAAGTGAATAAAAAATCCGATGAACAGAATAAACTGGTAAATATAATAAAATCAGTGGCATAGAAAGGGAATGGACTGATAATTCTTGGGGGGAAAGGGTGTGGGGAGTGTGGGAAGAGACTGGACAAAAAGCGTACACCTATGGAAGAGGACAGTGGGAGAGGGTAAGGGCAGAGGGTGGGATAGGAACTGGGTGGAGGTGGGACCTATGGGGGAAAAAAGAGGAACAGTTGTAATAATCTGAACAATAAAGATTTATGAAAACAATCAAACACTGCCTCTATAATTATTCAAAGTGTGTATATATATTTTTTGGGGGACACCCTGATAACTCACTTCTTACTCCTTTTCAGGTGTAATTGATTTGAAATAATAGGTGAAGCCAGAATAGGCTTTGAACAAAGAACATTTACCCAGTGGATTTTTTGTGGGGATACACAAGATAAAGTTGATGGTACCAAACTAGCAGCAGGTGACACATTGAGACACACAAATACCAAACAAAACGATTCTTAAAAAAAAAAATATATATATATATATATATATATATATATATATATATATATATATTACTGATTTTTTACAGAGAGGAAGGGAGAGGGACAGAGAGCTAGAAACATCGATGAGAGAGAAACATCAGTCAGCTGCCTCCTGCACTCCCCTCACTGGGGATGTGCCCACCGCCAAGGTACATGCCCCTGACCGGAATCGAACCTGGGACCGTTCTGTCCACAGGCCAATGCTCTATCCACTGAGTCAAACCAGTTAGGGCCAAAACAATTCTTGATGTTTGTGATTCCATTGCTTCATGCATCAGCAGTGCCTGGACCAGTTTGAAAACCCATTGACAAAAAAATTATTCATTTCTGTACATGCTTTCAACTTTTGAAAATGAACTATGTTAATAAACTCTGACTTTATAATCACTTAAGTGTGTGTACATTGTTGGGGATACCTTCTATTTGGCCCCCTCAAATGATCTCTTTTACAACTAATATAAGATGCTAAATTCTCATTTGGTCTAGTACAGTAGTCGGCAAACTCATTAGTCAACAGAGCCAAATATCAACAGTACAACGATTGAAATTTCTTTTGAGAGCCAAAAACTGACTTCTGCACGTGTGCCCTGAAGTTTCAATCGCACTGTATGTGTGCGCCCACACATGGTATTTTGTGGAAGAGCCACACTCAAGGGGCCAAAGAGCCACATGTGGCTTGCCAGCCGTGGTTTGCTGACCTAGAATCCTCTTAACACACCTTTGGTCTGAAGAACTCCTATATATCCTTCAAGGCCCAGGGGAAATGTCACCTCAGTCATTAAACCTCTCAGACCTTCCCAGAGAGACGTAGCCACTCCCATTCTGTGCTCCGAAAGCACTTCGCACACAGCCCTGCTTCAGCCCATGGCGAGCAAGGCCCTGCTGCTTTGCAATTTGAGATCCTGGAGGATCTGAATTCTTTAAACAGTGCCTGGCCCAGGGGGACCGAATGAATGAATGAATTGGTGCCTGCATAAGGGAATAAGTGGACCCCTCCATTCATCAAGCTCATTCCCTCAACCACCAGAGGCCAAGGTGAGGGCCAGAGAGGAGCCCTGTGGTCTCCAGGGAGAAGCTATGGCTGCTGCTCTTGCTCAGTCCTGGGCCCCCAGTCCAGATGGAGTTAAGGTGGGCACACCCAGGGCTTCTGCCTCCAGGCCAGATGGCATTTGGCCCTCTGCTCTGTTGAGGTCGGGTGGAGGGGCTGGAGACAAGGACTGCAACTTGGGAAAGGAGCTGCTCCTGTGCCCTGGGGTCCTGGGGTCCTGGGGAAGGGCCAGCCTGGCCCTCCAGCCCAGAGGCTGTGCTCGGACTGATTGGTCTGCCCTCCTTCCCCTGCCAGAGAAAGTCTTAATCTGCTGGAACATTCTAGTCAAATACCAATTAGGATGTCTGTCCACTACTCTCTTCCAATCTATTAATCATGCCATGAGCACTTGTTCCTGTGCAAATTAAACACGCACTAAACGGAGAGCCTGGCGGACGGAGAGAGGGGCACTCCTCGACCAGTTTGCATCTCGTTGGAGCATCAACACCTGCAGTCCCGGACGGGCCTTCTGTGAGGGCCACCAGCTGCCCGCTCATTGCCAAGGTCTCCACACAGGGTGCCCCCCGCCAGTTGTGTCCCGTCCAGCCCCATGCAAAGCAGTGCCTTGCCAGATGGCAGGGCTCTCTGCTAGGAAGCCCCCATGGCTTCTCACCCCCCTTCCCCCTTTGCTCAGAGGGGTGCATTCCAGGGAAAGGAAGTGCCGGGGGCTGGAGAAGAGCCTCTGGCGCCCCTGCCGCTCCCACGCCACCGATTGGTCCCGCATTCCAGCCTGAGGGGAAGCAGATGGCGCAGGAGCGAGGAGGGGGCAACTGAGGAGCCGCAAGAATGTCCCTACAGCTGGCCCTTCGGAGGGCTAGGGCTGGGCCTCCAGAGAGCTGGCCCGGGGTCCGGCAGCGCCCTCGATAAAGCATAAAGCTCCCACCTCTTACCGGTCAGGAGGACAACAGGTGTGACACTGCTTCTCCAACAGCCAAGGGGGTTGGTAGCAGGAAGCAGGCCGGCGGGGCCCAGGTTACTGGAGCTCCCAGCTCCGGGGCCGGGGCCAGGGCCCCAGCCCTCACGGCCCCCTCCCCACTGTCAGCCTCCACCTCTCTGGACCCACATTCCTGAAGGCTCCTGCCACCCCGCTGGCCCGGCCCGCCGGGGGCTGCCGCCGTCTCCTCGTGTGGCAGACGGCACAGGGGCAGTGGGAGCTGCAGGTGGACTTCAGTGGGACCCTTACATCCTCGCGGGGGGTCTTTTTAAAATATTATGTGTCTCTTTATTGATTTCAGAGAGGAAGGGAGAGAGATGCCAATGGTGAGAGAATCACTAGGGGATCGAGCCCACAGCCCAGGCCTGTGCCGACTGGGATCGAACCTCCTGCTCAACCACTGAGCCACACTGACCGGGCTCCCTTGGGGCTCTTGCCTGATGGCAGGTTGGGGTTCCCTTGGCCTCATGCTCACTGGGGGCCCCTGCCAGGAAGCATGGGCACCACCACCCCAGGGGGCGGGGAGGGACACGAGCCAGCCAGCATTGTTTTAAACCCTTTATTATAAAAAGTACATTTTTCAACCCATGAGTTTGTTTTTTTAATACAAGTAAAAGGGGGCGAGGCCAACGCCCCCGGGTCGGAACCAGGAGGCTCTGTGGGGCGCCCCTGGGACCGAAGATGAAAATGGCGATGGAAGCCGAGGCCAAGCTTGTGCATCGCACTCAGGGGAGGGGCTGGGGCCCCCAGGAGGCCACCCCCACCCAACAGTATCCCTGCTTCCTGTGCTTGGTGGGTAGCAGGAGGAAGATGGTACCAGTGACCTGGGCACATGGAGGGGCTGGCGGAGGGCCCATGCCCAGGGCCGGTGCTCCTGGGAGCCTCTTTGACCATTCCTCTGGTGCCTGTGCCTGTGCGGTCATCCCCGCGCTGCGCTCTTCGAATCCTTCTCCTAAGAGCCTTGTGGTTCTGCTCCACGTTATATCACAATCTTAAGAAAACAGGGTTCAGAGAGGCCGGACTGGGCGAGGGCACTCCCAGAGGCAAGATGACAGCGGGAGGTCTTGGCTCCCCCTCCCCTGAATTCTAAGTTCATCTTATCTCCAGCCAGGAAGGGCTGTGCTGACATCATAGGGAAGCAATGCCCCTCCTTCCCGCTGGGCCAGCTCCCTACAGACACTCGGGCACAGAAAACCCCATCTCCCCAGACCCTGGTGCGGACGCTGCCTTGTGTCCACTTTTGGCTGCGGGCAGCAGCTGTCCCATAGGGAAGGTTGTAGCGGGCTCCCAGCGAGGCCAGTGCACACAGCACAGGTGCCATAATTTGTGCTTTGCTTGGGGGAGGGCATGGAGGTGTCCTGGTGTGTATGCGGGAGGTTAAGTGCTTTGGCTGGGCCCAGGGGCCTCCAAAGTCCATCATCAAGTGAGAAATAGGGGTGGCAGTGGCAGCATCGACAGAGGAGTCCTTTCAGTCTTATGGTTTCAAGAGAACAGAGAATGCCTCCACCAGGCAGCCTCCTGAGATATCCCCCTGCCTGGGGTGAGGGAACTGGGTGGAGGAGTCATTGCCCATGGGAGGGACAGTGATGCCACATGGAGAAGGCCCCTCCCCTGGGGGTTAATCCTGCTGGGAGAAGCAGTCCATCCCTCCCTCCTTTCCTCCCCTTCTCTGTGGCTAGAAAGTCCCCAGAATTTTTTCTCCAACTGCATTCCATCCAGCACCCTCAATGCTGAGGAGAGGGTGGCCCCAGGCCTGCCATGGCTTCAGATCTCTGCTACATGGCTACTGGGTGGCTGGTGGGATATGGGGGCCAGGTGAGGGTGGCCCAACTGCGGGGCCCAAAGTTGCCAGGAGCTGGCCAGGGGTCCCATAGCAGCACCAGAGAGGGGAGAAATAGGGTAGGAGGGGCTCCCTCTGGAAGCCTAAGGAAGGGCAAGTGGTCCCTGGAGGGCACAGCCATTTGCCCCTCCTCCCAACACTTGCTATCCTATAGGACTCCACATGTGGGCCAAGTTCATTAGAATCCAGTGGGCAGGTGTGACCCCGCCCCCCCCCCCCCCCCCCAGGGTCTCCCCACCTAGAGCCAGGGGCAGGGGCGGGCAGAGGGAGGACCTGAGGCACTTTGAGGAGGGGACAAGGGGCGGGGCGGGCCTTGCTCCTCTGTGGAGACCCGAGTGGGTGACTGACAGGAGTTCAGGCCTATGCACATGGAACCTATAGGTCAAAGGGGCAGCTCTCTCAGAAGCCAGGGACACTGAGCAGGAAGGAGAGTGTGGGAACCAGGAGCTTCGGATCAGTATCCCCGGCTCCCCCTCCCCCCTTGCACTTTCTGGCTTCAGTGGGCGAGGTGCTACCCACACCCCTCAGAGTCTGAGCTCCTCCAAAATGGCTCCTTCCCCTCATGCCGTGCCCCCTCCACATCGGGACCCCCAACCCTGACCCCAAGAGAATCCGTTGCTAGAATTTGCTAGGCAAGAGAGACCCGAGGCTTCGTGCTGTACAGTGCGGCTTAGGGCCAGCCCCATCCTAAGGGGGAAGCATGGGGGCCTCATCCCAGCTGCCTGCTGTGGGTGGGAAGGGGAAGTGGGGGGCAACTGTGGACCGTGTCCCACCTGGGGAAGGCGTGTGACCCCAGGGGTGTGCGGAAACAGATGGGTGGCGTATGTATATGGGTCCGTGTCTGTGTCGGCAGAGGTGAGTGGAGGTGTGGGCCCCCGTCTGTGGGGACAGACTGGGGTGGCAAGGAGGGTCATGTAGGATGAGGAAAATGCACCACCAAATGCATGTGCCCATAGCCCAGGGGCCTTGGTCTGGTCAACAGACACAGCACCCAGGCGCCCCTGCGTCTTGGGTCTAGACCGGTTCCAACCCCAGCCGCATCCACTTGCACGGGGCTGGGCGCCCTCTTCATGGGAAGAGGGGCAGCATTTGGGGGGCTTTTCCTTGGGGAGGCCCTTTGGCCCCTCCCAGCAGAGAACAGAGACCTTCCAGTGTTGGGTGGGAAGGGGCTCCCCGGGCCCTGGAGGGCGGGGTGCCCAGATGCACGAGACGAGAGCGGGCCCGGCTTGCACACAGCACAGAGGGCACCGCCAGGGAGGGGACACGGGGGAAGGGTGGGACGAGGGACCAGAACCAGGGCTCTGCCCACGGCCTGGGCAGCGGTGAGCCTCTGGGAGTCCTGGAGGATGGGGGGGGGGGGGCGTGCGGGAGGAGGGTGCAGACAGGCTCTGGGAGAGACTACACATACCACTCCTTCTTGGAAATGAAAGACCCATCGTTCTGAGAAACCATGTTCTCGGCCAAGTCCAGCTGCTCGGGGTCGTACTGGTAGCCCAGGGTCCGGTCTCCGTAGCCGTCCGGACAGGCCTGGGCCTCGTCCACCGTGAAGTAGGGCCGCTTGGCGTCTTCGTCGTATTTGGGGTGTGTGCCCCCTACCTTGCACTCGCGCCCCCCACCGCCCTCCTCCTCCTCCTCCTCCTCCTCGTAGCTGCTGCCCCCGAGCGGGCCGGCCTTCTTCTCGTCGTCCGAGTCGTCAGGATACTGAAGGCTCTGGCCCAGCGGCGGGTGGTGCTGGGGGACGCCCGCCTTGCTGTAGCCGTTGCCATACACGTGCTTCTTGGTGCTGTAGTCGCCCTTGAAGGTGTGGCGGCGCCGGCGCAGGGCCAGCACGGTGCCCCCCACCACCAGGAGCACCAGCAGCACGCTCCCTGCCACCCCTCCGATGATGGCTGTGGGCACCGGCCCGGCCCGCCGCCCGTGCTCCGAAGGAGACGGGGTGTAGGGGAATTCTGGGGGAGGAAGAGAGACGGGGGATGGTCAGTGTCCGCTCAGTGGCAGGGGCCCAAGGCCCAGGGGTAGACAGCTCCAGCCGCAGCCTCCCAGGCTGCAGTGTGATGCGAGGCAGAGGCAGCTGCGTGGCCCCGTGCCCACGCTGTGCGATGGCCACGATGCCCGTGGAGCAGGCTGCGGTTAATCACGCAGGACACGGCGAGCTCTGAGGCTCAGGGCCTGCCTCAGCCACTGGCCACGACGCAGCGTGGGCCCTTAAATGTCCAGTCCGTGCCAATGTCGCCACTGCCGCTGGCCACACCTGTGGTCCTGGGGGCCCCTGACTTCACCTGCTCCGAGAGTATAGGGAGTGGCCACAGATGCCCAGCAAGAGCCAGAAACCAGGGCTGTGGTTATGGGCTATGGTCTGGCCTTGCAGGGCGTGGTGGGGTAGGGGTTTGGGCCCTGAGCATAGACGCTCAACCAGGATGTGTAGGAACGGTTGTTCGGGCACGAGATGTAGTACTGAAGGTGATGTGGAGAGAGGTCACCTGGCACACTCTCCGGTGCCATGGCAAGCCGTGTGCTGCGCTAATGTGGTGAGTGTGCGTAAGACACGTCACACTGAGGACAGTGGCGATGAGAGGCGGGGAGGTGGGAAGAGGAGCCGGGAAGAGAGGCTGGGCGGTGACTTTCTTGGCCAGTGGGGCCAGGCCAGACGCCGGAGGGCAGTTCCCAGCACCGCCACAGGGTGGCACCGGAGACAACAGCCAGCCCAGGTCAGGAGGAGCAGTGGGCAGGCCAGGGCACACCTGAAGGCTGGGGCCCCGGAGCATCCCTGCTTTCTGCAGGTGAAGGGTGAGTCTGGGCCTATGTCCTGGCCTTCGGGAGGGGGGTCTCAGCCAGCTCACTCCTGCCGTGACCCTGCTCCTCCTCCCAGGAGGCCCCGTGCGGTGTGTGGCCACTTTCGGCAGAAGGAAGACCAGGGCAGAGATTCCAGGGTGGAAAAGTCCTTCCAAGGGGTCAGGCTGGAAGGGCCGCCCACCGGGGAGGGAGGTGTGGGGAAGGGGGAGACGTGCTCAGACACAGGTGGAGGTGGGGCCCCCCATGCCCTCCACAGGTGGAGTCGGTAGAGGTCCTGTCCCCATTGTGTCTTCTGTGCAGGTGCCCACATGGCTGCCCAGTGATTTTTATTTTTAAATCTAGCTTTGTTTTTTTGAAAATTAATTTCAGAGGGGAAGGGAGAGGGAGAGAGAGAAACATCAATAATGAGAGGGAATCATGGATCGGCTGCCTCCTGCACACCCCAACCCAAGGATCAAGCCTGCAACCCGGGCATGTGCCCTGACCAGGAGTCGAACCCTGATCTCTTGGTTCAGAGATCAGTGTTCAACCCCTGAGCCAGGCTGTCCAGGCTGTCCAATTATCCTTTACGGATATTTGTCCTCACTGCCCACGTCCAGAGCAGCACCTCTGGAGCCTCATGATTCTTCTGGTCTCACACTTGCTCCCCATGAGGTGAGAGCTGCTTCCAGGAGGGGCGCCAAGGCAGCAGCCTCTTCCGGATCTTGCACCTGCCCATGACCTTTCCATACCTATGACCTTGTCCTGCCCATGGCCTTCCCCTGCCCATGACCCCTCTAGTTCTCACCCAGGCTAGATGCTCTCCTCTCTTCACCTGCTCCCCCATCACCCATCCACTCATCCTCCCATCTGTCTGTCCGCCCAGCCACCTGGTTAGCAAGTGTGCGCTGAGCACCTACTGTGCCAGCGGTCACAGAGGATAGGACTCACAGGTTCCCCCACTTAGCACTCTTGGAGACGATTTTCAGAGAGAGTGGGAGAAAGGGAGAGAAACATTGATGCGAAAGAGACATCCGATTGGTTGCCTCCCACAGGCACCCTGACTTGGGGCTGGGAGGAGCCTGCAACTAAAGTACATACCCTTGACTGGAATGGAATCAGGGACCCTTAGGTCTGAAGGCTGCCAGGGCCCCAGGGAGCTTTCTGGACCAGGGGAACGCTGGTTTTGTTGGCTGTGTTAGGCCCAGGACTGTGCAGAGGAAGAGGAATGGCTAAGATGACTCTAGCCCCACAAACTTGGCGGGGGTGGGAGGGAGCCAGAGAGCAGTTGCTACAGGGCTAATGCAGCCTGAGTGGGCTGCTTGCTGTGGAGGACCAGCCCGCCCACTCTGTCCCTCCAGCTGTCCCACAGGCCCTATCTGTGTGCCAGCAGCACACACAGCCCCCACCACTGAGGAGGGGAGGGGAGGGGGCGCTCAGCGGGTCACTCTGCTCGCTGGTGGGGACGGGGGACGGGGGACGGGGTGGGGGGTGGGGTAGGATCCAGCTGCAGCCCTCAAATCCTCTTACAAAGGGGCAGCGTGGCCCTGACTAGCTGCAGCTTCCCCTCTGGCGGCGAGAACTCTGCATCCCCTTTGGGGCCCTGGCTCCCTGATGGAGCTGGGTGGACTGCTGTGGGGGCTTCGGATGGGTTTGAGCAGAGGGAAGGTTTGGGGTTTGCAGTCTGAATCTAGGATCTGGAGGCTTGTGGTCAACGAGAATGTTTGGACTTATTCCCAAACCAACACAGACAGGCAGGAAGTGCTCAGGCACCAGATTAGGGATGCTGTGAGAACTACACCTCCCAGCATGCAGTGCAGCGGGCCAAGGACAGTGGGAAGACCAGGGTTCAGACTCTGGGGAGCTCTTCCCTCCTCTGCAGCTGCAGCAGCTGAGCATCTGTCAGACCGCAAACAGGCCTCATCAAGTCCAAGGGGCACTGGGTCCTCCGAGGTGCAGGCACAACTGCCTTCGGAGACACGGGCACTGCTACCCACCTGAGGAAGGACACCTGCCCCAGCCCAGCCAGGCCCGTTCACACACTCAGCACGCAGCTGCACACCTGCTGCTGGCACATCTCCTCACCCAGGGGCACCCCTACTCTGGATCCCTGGGCACCCCACTGAGGACCATGGGGCACCCCCACTCTGGATCCTGGGGCACCCCACTCAGGACCATGGGGCACCCCCACTCTGGATCCTGGGGCACCCCACTCAGAACTGCTGCATCAGCCTGGGTCTGAAGAGCACCTTGCCCATGGGGCACATCCTGTCACCTTCATGGGAAGTGGGTTGAACCCCTGCACTCCGGGGCCTCCCTGCCTTACTCTTGAAGTGGCCTGAACCTCCAGCGCAGGGGCCTAATTTGGCTTCTTTAGCTTGATCAGGGACATCCCTTAGCACCCCTCTCACCATCACCCAACGGGGAGAAGGGAGGAGAGTTCACCAGTTTGTTTTGTGACCTGCCCTCAGCAGGGCTCAGGTCCCGTCTCGTGGGGACCCCGGGGAGGTTATCTCCTCTGCTCTCTCATCCCATGGCCCCAGTGCAGGCTCTGGGTCCCCTAGAAAGACCCTCACGCCACCCTCTGGGCCTCCACGTCCCTGGGCAGAGAGCCGTTCAGCCTGTGGGGTGGAGACGAAGCTGGGTCAGGACCCTCTGGCCACACCTGACGCAGCCCAGAGCCTCCCAAATTCTCGGTCGGAACCAGCCCTGCCATTGCCTCTCAGGGAACCCGCAGGCTCCCCTCGGCCAGAGAGAGAGAGAGAAAGCCCCTCCTTCTGTTTCCTCCCACACACTCTCCCCAGGGGACCCCCTCCCCACCTCCACCCACACACTCATCCTTGTAGGAACAACTCAAATACCACCTTTTCAGGGACCCGGGACCTAGAGAATCCTGTGCCAAAGTGTGTGTTGTGCACACACCCTGCGGCCCACTTCTGCCCATCCTGCCCCCACTGCTCTCCATCGCTCTGCACAGGCACCAGGCTCCGCTGTTCCTCAAGCAGACAGGAGAGCAAAACATGAGCTCCCACCTCTCCATCTCCTCACACATTCCCTCCAGGCCAGCCAGGCTTGGGCCAGGACAGGGCTGTGCCCCAGTGGCCCTGGGGAATGTGAATGCACCAGCTGGTGCAGGGTGAAGATTGGGGGCTGCTGCTTAGACATTGCCTTGAGCCCGGCCCGCGGGGCTCAGTGGTTGAGTGTTGACCTATGAACCAGGAGGTCATGGTTCGATTCCTGGTCAGGGCGCATGCCCGGGTTGTGGGCTCCATCTCCAGTAGGGGGTGTGCAAGAGGCTGCGATCATGATTCTCTCTTCATGACATTTCTCTCTCTCCCCCGCTTTTCCCTCCTCTCTGAAATCAATAAAAAATATTAAAAGGAAGAAAGAAAGAAAGAAATTGCCATGAGCACAAGCACACTCAGCTGGGCAAAGGCGTGGGTGCGGCTGGCAGCCTCTCGGGATGGCAGCTAGAGGCCCGGACCCTCGCTGGCTCAGGAGTGTTGGCTCCGGGCTCCAGCCTGTCCAGCTGCAGAACAGGTCCCTCTGCCAGCTGCTCACCACCTGGTGTCTCAGTTACTGCCCTGGCTCCTCTCGCTCTCCAGGGCACAGCCCGCCCACCTGGCCTCCAGGCCGGCCCAGGAGACGGCCGCCTCCACAGCTGCCTCCCTCCTTCCTTCCCTCTGCTCTGTGCCCCGGGCCTGGAGGTGCCCACAGGCCTCCCCTCCTCCATCTGGTGTGGCTTCCTGATGAGCAGCGAGTGCTCATGGGCGCTGGGCATCCTCCGGGGTGCTGAGCAAAGGGCAGCCTGAGTTCTGCCCACCCTGCCCTGGGCTGAGCAGTACCATGAACCCAGCAGCCCGGCAGGGCCTCAGTCTGGTCTGTGCGGCTGGGGACCAGGGCCACCCGGAAAAAGCTGCTGGGCTTCGTGGCCTCCTGCCAGATCTTGTAACCCATGGTTTCCGGGAGCGCCCATGAGGGAGGGTGTGCAGCACTGTGTGTGTGTGTGGGGGGGGGGGGGGGCACCTGGGGAAGGCGCACCGGGTGGGAGCGCTGCCTGTGCCAGGCAGTAAGTGCAGATTGGCATGACCATCAGAAGCTGAGGCTCAGAGGTGAAGGACCAGTTGAAGGCCACAGCCAGAAGGGCCCGTATGTGAACACACTTGGGCCGAGTCTGTACCCCCATACGGCGGCCTCTCGCTGGGATGGTCAGGCTTCCTCATGATGACCCCTCACCCTTGCTGCCCCCAGTGCCCAGCGTCTGTGAGGCCTTGCCAAGCTCTGCTCACTCACTTCAGGAAGGGAGGAGGGCAGGACTAGCCTCCTTTTGCCAGCCTTTGGGATCCCTGAAACTGGGCCTGGAGGGGTATGCCCTCCCAAAGCAGCCTGGAGGCCAATGGCAGGAAATGGAAAAAAGAGCAAGTGGCTCCCCCTGCACCCCGAGAGGTGAGACAGCCCGGCCCTAGGTCAAGGGAGGCTTAGTGCAGCCACAGCTGCTCTTCCTGCAGCTGAGCCCCAATACACCAACAAGACTGCCCCTCCTCATCCCTGTGAGGTCGCTGAGTCTCCTAGCCCATGTCCTCCCTTTGCCCCGAAAGATCTGGAGGCCGACCCCCTCATCTGCATTGACAGAGAGAGATGCAGAGAGAGATGCAGTTCCGTGCAGGGCCCACACACCACGGGCTCTGGGAGACCGCCTTGCTCTCCCTCCAGTGTCCCTGCAGAGGTCGGTCTCCTCTAGCACATGGGAGCTCCCTGAACCCCAGAGGCAGAGCTTGGAGATTAGCTCCATCACAGCTCCTTCTCCCCCAAGCTGACCTGCCATAGTGGTTGCTGCTGGCAGCCCCCAGGTGGACGCTCACACCCAACCACAAGCAGCTCTGGTGTGAACAGCACTTACTTCCTCCTGCTGCTCAGGGCCTCCACAACTGTCTCTCACACAGCCATAAACGGAGGAGAGAGAAAGGCCAGGGTTCCTTGAGAATGGGAGATGCAAGAAAAGGAGGCACGAGCTTCCTGTGACAAAGCAACCGGGAGGCGGAGAAGCAGTGGGGTGGGCGTGGGGGCAGGGAGGGTGCAGCTTCCCACCTGTAATGTTGACCTCCACCTGGCCCGAGCGGGTGCCAATGGGGTTGGTGGCCTCGCAGACGTAGGTCCCTGTCAGGCTGTAGTCGATGGGTCCCCTGAAGAAGAGGGTTCCGTTCTGGGCCTCCACGCCCCTGGGCAGAGAGCCGTTCAGCCTGCGGGGTGGAGACGAAGCTGGGTCAGGACCCTCTGACCATACCTGACGCAGTCCAGCCCAGCCCAGTCTTCTCTGCAGTGAGCAGGGAGAGTCTGGCTTGGAAGGAGTCAAAGGAGAACCGCCACCATCGCTTGCACCGGCAGCTTTCCGTGACCCAGCCTAGCACACCGATTGTCACTGTACTGCAATGCGGATGCCACAAATGGGTGTGAGTCCCACTGGACAGATGAGGGCCCTGAGGGTCAAGGGCAAGGAAACCGCCTTAAGCGGCAGGACTGGAGCTTGAGCCAGCTCTCTGGCTGCCTGCCCGGCGCTCTTTCTAACAGTCGTGGCTCCTGCTTGTTGATCGAGTTTCCTGTGCAGCTGGTTAACCAACACACCTGGGTTCTTACCTCAGCTCCACTGAAGCTCGACCACTGGGCCATGGCCTGGGGGTCTGTATTTTTAAAAAACATGTATTTTTGTTGATTTCAGAGAAGAAGGGAGAGGGAGAGAGATAGAAACATCAATGATGAGAATCATGGATTGGCTGCCTCCTGCACACCCCACACTGGGATGGAGCCTGTAACCTGGGCATATGCCCTGACCAGGAATCGAACCCTGACCTCCCGGTTCCTAGGTTGATGCTCAACCCCTGAGCCACGCTGGGGGGCTGGCCATCTGCATTTTAACAAGCTACTTGGGTAAGGAGACGTGACCCAGGCTTAGGAGTGTTCCATTTCCCTCTCTTGTGTTCTTGCTGGGCATGTCACAGGCCTGGACGTTTCCAGAACATAAGGACCTTCCTTCCTCTTACTCCCCAAGGCCACAGAGCAATTACCCCGTGGAATGCCACAGCTGCGTCCCACGGACATGGAACTGGCGAGCAGGCCTCACTCACTCACACCTTCGGAAGCACTTCCAGTTTCAGAAGGTGGAGGGTGACAGCAGGGGCCCGTGCCCGCTCCCTCTGGAAGAGAATGAGGAGCCCTGGCTGGTTTGGTTAGTGGATAGAGTGTCGGCCTACAGACTGAAGGTTCCAGTTCGATTCTTGGTTAGAGCACATGCCCGGGTCGTGGGCTTGATCCCCTGTCGGCGGCCTGCAGGAGGCAGCTGATCCATGATTCCCTCTCATCACTGATGTTTCTCTCTCTCACTCTCCCTTCCTATTTGAATTCAATAAAAAAAAATATTTTAAAAAATAGTAAATGTATTTAAAAAAAGAAATAGATGTAGATATAATCTTGACAGCCGTCTCTGCCCACCGTGCCCAGCTCAGCTGCCCTACCCCATCTCTCTGTGCCCCACAGCCCTTCTCCAGGAGAGCTGGCTGTGGCACTGGGGCCACTGAAGGGGACAGAGCCTTCAAGGGCCGGGCCTGAGGCTGACAAAGCCAGGAGAGAGCCAACAGAACGTGGAATGAGCTCTCTGAACACAGGAGCTCTGGGCTGACTGCAGCCACTCTGAGAATCTGGGGTGCTAGAGAAGGAACAGGAGTACAGAAAGGTCTGGAAGGCTTCAGAAAGCCAGCTTTCCTAGGGACACTGGAGAGAAATAAATGTGGGGGCTGGGGTGGCAGTGACTCAGACTGAGTCACCTGTGGAAAAGGGCAGCATCATTAGCAGCAGAGGGGGCAGGTCACAGGAGAGCCTCTCTGGCCGACCGGTCTGTCCCACTGACCAACACTGTCATCACTCGGCCTCTCACAGCCCATCCCCCTTCTCATGGAGAAACCTGAGCCTAGACCTGCATTTCCTCCCTGCCTCAAGGTCCTGAGGTTGGGTGGGGCCCCTCTGTGACCTCCTAGGCACCCCAAGGTGACGGGCCCTGCGCACTCACGTGGTCCAGTGGTATTCAGTGGCCGGGGGGTTAGCGTCGGCTTTGCAGGTGAGCTTCACATCCATCCGCTGCAGGTACCAATTCCCATCAAACCCTTCGATGGTCACCTCAGGCTCATCTGTGGCCAAAAGAACAAGGTCAGAGGAGTAGGATGGGAGGCCAGGGGTCCCCAGACAGTGAAGGGGTGGCATTGACAATGACACGGAACCAGCCATCGAGGGAAACGTGAGGGGTGGCAACCTCACAGAAGCAACAAAGGGAATAAAGGAGGAGGAGAGGAAGTGTGAGCAAAGGGAGGTGATGGGGAAGAGAGGAAGGAGGACAAATCACCCCCAGAAAGAGAAAAGGAGGAGGAAGAAGGAGAGGAGAGAGGGAAGAAGGAAGGGTAGAGGCGGGGAGGGGAGGAAGGGGGCTGGAGGGTGACAGGAGAAGGGAGGCCTGGGAAGGGCGGGGCAGGAAGGAGCGGTGCCTCCCGGAGGCCCACCCACCGCACCTGCCCTGCTCACACTGCACTCGGACGGTGATGCTTTCCCGGAAGCGGTCCAGGTGGTAGTTGACGATACAGGCCAGGGGCTGCAGGTGGGCCTCCCGGCCCGGCACTAGGCGGTAGCGGCTGACAACAGTCACTGTGCCGTTGGGGTTCCGGACCTCCTGGTACTCAGCCTCCCCCTTCAGCCGTGTTTCCCAGGACAGCACACCCGGCGGCTTCCCGTTGGCCGAGGTGCAGGTGGCCACCAGGACTTTCTCATCCTGCCCCTTCTTGGCACGAAGCACAGCCTGGCTGCTCTCGATCCAGTTGGTGGGTTTGGCTGCGGGAAGTGGAGGGAGCCATGGGCCTGGCTCTCATGCCCGAGCGGGGATGCCCCTGCCTGGCTTTGCTCAGGTCTCTGTGGCTGTCCCATGGCTGTGTCCCTAGTCCCCCTCCGGGACTCTGCATGGCCGACCTCATTTCACCATCTGCACCCTCTTGGGCAGGCCCAGGCTTTCTGGGAGGCGTGCAGTGATCCAGGCCATGGCTCTAGCAGCCCTCTCTTTCCTGGGACGTCTGAGGCTCTGCACGCCTCCTGCCACCCACCAGGGGCCCCAGAGTGGAGCTGCAGCCTGAATACTGAACACCCTCAGCTCCATCCAGAGCCCAGGCCCTGATCCAGCTCCAACCCCTAGGAGCTGTGGGCAGGCAGGCCATAGGGATTGGAGGTGCCAGGCCCAGAGCCCTGGGAGCTCACCAACAGGAGAGTGTCTGGAGCTCCTCAAACACACGGAAGCCACACCCCAGCCCAGGCCCTGCACACGCGGGGCGGGAGGTGGCAGCTCACCCATCACAGTCAGGTTGAGCTGGCTCTCTCGGTTGCCTGCAGGGAAAGTGGCGAACTCGCAGATGTAGACGCCCTCGTCATCCAGCTCGAGGCGGGAGAGGCGGATGGTGCCGTCGGTGAAGGAGGGCCGCAGGAACTGCACCCGCTCGCGGTAGGGTAACAGTACGGAGACGCCCATGGCCGGGTTGAAGATGGCCACGTTCTGCTTGGAGCCGTTGGTTGCCTTCTGCCAGGTGACCTGGGTAATCTTCACACCGGGCAGCGGGTTGGCGAAGTTGCAGTGCAGCACCACATCGGTGCCAATGAACCCGGACATGGAGTCGTTCACCTGCACCATCTGGGCATGGGCACCTGGGGGGGGGGGGCAGCGAGGGGTCAGTGCCAGGCACACCCTTCACCTAGTTCCCGCAACTGTCTTCCTTCCCGAAGCCACACTCTCCTTATTCTTTTCTTAAAATATATTTGTACTGGTTTCAGGGAAGAAGAGAGACAGAGAAACATCAATGATGAGAGAGAATCATTGATCGGCTGTCTCTTGCACACCCACAATGGGGATCGAGCCCCCAACCCGGACATGTGCCCTGACCAGGAATTGAACCCTGACCTCCTGGTTCACAGGTCGACGCTCACCCACTGAGCCACGCCGGCTGGGCACACTGTCCTTATCCTGATCACACACAGAACACGCTTGTTGTAAAACACTGGGGGATACAGAAACACACTGAGACGAGCCCTGTGGCTCAGTGGATAGAGCATTGGCTTGCAGACTGAAGGGTCCTAGGTTCGATTCTGATCCAGGGCATGCACCCGGGTTGCAGGCTCCATCATCCCAGTGTGGGGCATGCAGGACACAGCTGATCCATGATTCTTTCTCGTCATTGATGTTTCTATTTCTCTTTCCCTCTCCCTTCCTCTCTGAAATCAATAAAAACATAGAAAAAGCAAAAAGAAAAAAGTGAGATCCAATGGCCCTGTCACTCAGAAATGCCAATGGCCATCTTGTGGGAACGCCTTTCACTCTCTTCTCTGTAGCTGCCCAGCCATCTACTTACTTTTCCCCACAAAATCAAGACCACACTTTGCATGCTGCTCTATGCTGCCTTTCAGCTGGTGGTATGTGGTCAACATTGCTCCATGGCAGCAAGTACCTGTCCACACCCTCGTTTTTTAATTTTTTGTCTAATCCTCACCCGAGGACATTTTCCCATTGATTTTTAGAGAGAATAGAAGGGAGAGGGAGAGACGGAAAGAAACATCGACAAAGAGACACATTGATTGGCTGTTTTCCACAAACCCCGACCTGGGCCAGGGAGGAGCTGCAACCAAAATACATGCCCTTGACTGGAATCGAACCTGGGACCCTTCAGCCTGCAGGGCAATGCTCTATCCACTGAACCACACTGAGTTCTCAATGGAGAACTCATTTTCATTTCCAGTGAGGTTTGTATACACTGCTGTTGAGCCCAGCCCAGCTGAGTGCCACTGGCTACTTTACTTTGCCGGGCCTGGCTCCCTCCTCTGGCAGACGGGGCCGATAGTCCATGGCCTTCCTCTCACAGCGCTGCTAGGAGAGCCAGATGGTTTGATAGATGAGGAACTGAGGAGGCAGGAAGCACTGGGGGACATAGGACCCCAGTGGCTCCTGCCCTCTCCTCCACAGAGTTCCATCCTGTGTCCGGGTGCACTGGCTTGCTGCCCCGTCCCCACCCCCACCCAGCGGGCCTTCAGAACCAGCCTGGTTCCTGGTTTCTCCCTTCTTCCCATTTATTCTACCACTAGGTCATGCATCAGCACCTGAATCATATGAGCAATTCAGTCTCAGTCCCGAGGAGCAGATGCAATACTTCCTGCCTCCTACTCATGCAGTTCCCGAGAAGGCCTGCTCTCCCTCCCCTGGATAATCCCCTGGGCCACCTCCTCTGGGAAGACCCCCCCCCCCCAGTCCTCCAGCTGTGAATCCAGCCACATCCACTATAGTTCCTTTCTGCCTCCTTGCCACGGCTGTTCACACCTGACACAGTGGGTGCTCGGTAAATACTTGTTCTACAGAAGACTTACAGATCAGCCCTGGCCAGGGAGTACCGCTGGAGAGTTGCCCAGACCCGCTGGAGTTGCACGTGGCATCCCTGGGCTGGGCGCATACAAGAATCAACCAACAAATGTGTAAGTAAGTGGGACAACAAATCTCTCTCCCCCTCTTCCTGTCTCTGAGACCAATCAATAAAAAAAATTAGTTACAAGTCACCATGGAGGCAGTGAGAGTGGTGATTCGCAGGAAGGAGGGAGCGATCAGTGGGACACAATAAATACTCCCCCTCAGACTCCCCCAGCTGTTCTATCCCATCGAGAATGGCTTCCAGTTGTGCTTCCTTGGCCCTGAACTTGGCTTAGCTCCGACTGGGCAGCCACCTCCTCTAGCCTGTGCCTTCTACTCTCTGCAGCCCAAGCCTCTGTACACAGTGTGTCTCTGCACCCCACTAACTCGGCCAGCTTGCTGAACCCCATCAGCTACAGCAGTGCTGGGCCCTGCACGGACCCCGAGGCACAGCACGGCCTGGAGGCTTCCAGAGGGGTCTGGGCTCCGCAGCAGGACTGTGGGCCGTGCTGCCGCTGTACGTGGGCACTGGAAGCAGGGCACAGTCCTCTGAAGGCCCCAACGCCATGGTCAGGGAAGCGGGCTGCCCCCTCCTCCCCTTACAAGGGATCAGGCCAGCTCTTTCTAGGCGACTGGGTTGTGCTCTGTGCTTGGCACACAGGGACTCAGGAAATGCTTGCGACTAAAGGTCGATGGTCCCTCCACACCAGGGACCTTCCCGAGTGAAACTCCCGAGATCCCCCTTCTCCCCCGCCTGCACATCCACAGGCCCACCTGGGTTATGCATAGCCCCACACCCAGCTATCCCTCAGTCAGTCTGTGGGGTTCCAACATGTCCCTACAGAAGCCCTGCAGGCTGATAGGCATCTGACAGAGGAGCACCCACAGGAGGTGAGGAGGCCTGGATCCTATTGGCTCCATCTTGAGCTGCCTGAGACCTGACCAGGAACCCCCTCTGAGCCCCACTTTCTTCTCCTTGAGTGGCCCTAACTGTTTGAGTCCTTGAACTGTACCCCAGCCCAGTGTGGTCAGTAGGCCAGACAGCCCAAGACCTCAGATGATGGGCGAGGTGGCCAGCAGGGAAGTCCTGGGCCCTCCCAGGAGAACAGAGGTGGGTGCTCCCTGCTGGTCCCCAGTCTCCACTTGCCAGGCTCGCCCAGCAGTTGAGATAATGCGGGTACAGTTGGGGAACTTTCACCAACAAAGCAAGAACAGGAAAAGCCGGTTGGGAGCGCTTGGACTGGGTGCAGGCAGGGTGGAGAGAAGGGTGCCCCAGCAGCCATCTGGGGGTTGGCATTGGGTACGGTAGGGCCTGCAACGGAACAAGGCCACCCAGGAGGCTGCGACCTCCTCTCCCCACATCTCCCTGCAGGTGTGGGGGCAACAGGGCCAATGCCTGGCCACCAGACTGACCCTCATTATGGCCTCTTCAGCGGTGACCTGAGCCTGTAGAGCTGAGTGCCAGGGGAGGGCTGGCAGCGCCTGGCGTGGGTGGGAGGACACGGCAGGGGCTCGGGCACTCGAGATCCATCCCACCAGCCATGCCTCCAGGACAGATGTGCCCTTCCCCTACCCATTCCTACGCCAAGGGGAGGCCGCTCTCAGAAGCCACCATGGTGAGCAGTGAGGAAAGCTCCCGGGTATCTGTTCACTGGGCACAAAGTGGGTTCTCCTGGCCCATGTTCCTTTGCCCTGGGGTGGGCGGGCCGGGCACAGTGGTGGGAAGACCTCCAGGGAGCAGGCAACTCATTCTGATGTGGATATCTGTGCCCACAGCACTGCTGGCAGGGCCCAAGGTGTGGCCCCAGGTTGGAAATGAGAGAGCTCGTGGATAGGGGCATAGGGTTACTAGGGGGGCTCAGTAGTGGAACTGAGAGAGGCTGGGAAGGTCTGAAGAACTTAGACCTCTCCCACACCTGCCATGCTTAGGAGCCCGAACCCAAGCATCTGGCCTGGGGTTGCCTGTCCTGGCAACCAGGCGATCAGGGAGAATGCCCTTGCTGTTTACACTGGGAAGATGGAGGGCTT
This sequence comes from Antrozous pallidus, assembly GCA_027563665.1. Lineage (NCBI taxonomy): Eukaryota > Metazoa > Chordata > Mammalia > Chiroptera > Vespertilionidae > Antrozous > Antrozous pallidus. The sequence goes on from CM050520.1 coordinate 87,608,467, forward strand.
TCAGAGAGCGAGCAGATTCCTGGTGATGCTGACAGGCAGGGCCAGAATGCCAGTCACTGAAGGAACAGGGCTCACCACTGAAGGGAAAGGACTGGAGTTAAGACAGGGCCTCCTAGGGGCAGAAAGCCCCCCTGGCAGCCGGGAGAGTAGGGGATGGAGGGCAGCCCCTCAGACAGTGACGAGGATCATCGCCCCCATTCCAGCCCTATCCATGGTGTCCAGGCCTCTCCACAGCCCCCCAAAAATGGATATTATGTCTCATCTGCACTGCCCACTCCCTGCCTCCCGAAGGGGTGTCCGGCCCCCTTCCTGGCAGCCAGTTGGTGTGGGGCTATGGAGGGTTCTCATCCCCTTCCACGGACAAGCTGTGAAACCTTGGACGAATGACTTCACCTCTTTGTGCCTCAATTTGCACTGAGGTGGCACATCTGTAAAATGGGGATCATAATAGCACACACACCATAAAATCGTTGTAAGGATTAAATGAATGGGCACACATGAAACTTAGAGAAGCAGCACTAAGCACAAATTAAATGCTCAGTAAATGTTAGTTGCTGTCATCGTCACCATCACCACCATCACTGTCATCATCCTCATCATTATCATCGTCACCATCATTGTCATCATCGTCGCCATCATCATCATTGTCACCATCCTCATCACCATCGTCACCATCATCGCCATCATTGTCACCATCCTCATCATTATCATCATCACCATCATTATCATCACCATCACCACCATGATCACCATCACCACCATCATCACCATCACCAGTATCACTGTCATTGTCACCATCCTCAATCACCATCATCACCATGATCATTACCACCATCATCACTGTCACCACAAACATTGTCATCGTCACCATCACATTACCATCCTCAGTCACCACCATCATTGTCATCATCCTCAGTCACCACCATCATTGTCATCATCGTCACCATCCTCAGTCACCACCATCATTGTCATCATCGTTACCATCCTCAGTCACCACCATCATTGTCGTCATCGTCACCATCCTCAGTCACCACTATCATTGTCGTCATCGTCACCATCCTCAGTCACCACCATCATTGTCATCATCGTCACCATCCTCAGTCACCACCATCATTGTCATCATCGTCACCATCCTCAGTCACCACCATCATTGTTATCATCGTCACCATCCTCAGTCACCACTATCATTGTCGTCATCGTCACCATCCTCAGTCACCACCATCATTGTTATCATCGTCACCATCCTCAGTCACCACCATCATTGTCATCATCGTCACCATCCTCAGTCACCACCATCATTGTTATCATCGTCACCATCCTCAGTCACCACCATCATTGTCATCATCGTCACCATCCTCAGTCACCACCATCATTGTCATCATCGTCACCATCCTCAGTCACCACCATCATTGTCATCATCGTCACCATCCTCAGTCACCACCATCATTGTTATCATCGTCACCATCCTCAGTCACCACCATCATCACTGTTGCCACCAGCACCATCACCTCATCTCTCCTTTACGAAGCAGTAGGCTTTCCTTCCTGGAACCTATTGAGCACTTACCCAGTACGAGGCCTTGTACTGGGTGTTCCTAGGTCCCCTCTTCTAGGAAGTCCTTCCTGACTCCCATCCCTTCCTACTTAGCTGACACCTATATGTATGCACACCCTGTTGTGTTTGCTGCAGTGTCATCTCATCTCCCACAGGCTGCAAGCTCCTGCAGGGGAGGAAGAAGCAGGCCTGGCCTTGGATTGAATTGGTCACATCACACCCTGGCAGGGTCAGAGAGTGGAGAGGACTCCCCTCGCTCTTCCTGGTTCCCAGCAGCGAGGCCGGTCCACAGAAGGGACAAAGTCTCCTCCGCCCAAAGGCTCCCTTTTGCCTGGGAAGCGGAGGCCGTCCCAGATGTGGGAATGGGGCGACTACAATGGCCGTGTGTTGGAGCTCACTGGAACATGCAACCCATTGGTTTATGGAGAACAGGGTCCAGGGGGGTTGGGTCACTTGCTCAGGGACACAGAGCAGCAGCACTCAGTCATGTTCTTTCCACCCTGCCCTAAAAACTATCACTGTCATTACCGTCACCATCACCACCATCATCAGTGTCACTGCCATCATCATCATGACATCTCTCCTCTATAAAGCCATAAAAACAGACCCTGCTTCTCAGTCTACCACCCCAGGGCCTCATTCTGGTGGTCCCCCCCCCCACACCCCCAGAATATAACCTCAGTGCCTCCGTCACTTTTTCAGAGAAACGGCTGCAGCCACGGGGCCTGGGGGCCAGGAGCCTGGTGAGCTGGGGTCAGGTGGGGGTCAGAAGCAGGAACTTTGAGAGCCCAGGAGGAGATCCCTGCAAGAGACTGTGATGTTCAGAGCAAAAAGGAGCTGAAGAGGTGGGGAGTCAAGGGTGGAGAGGCCCACGGGAGCCTGCACCCCCAGTGTACGGGTTCCTGCACCCTGGGGACATCCAAGAATGAGCATTTCCTGACCTAAAGCTCAGGCATCCTTCTTCCCGACAGCCCTGCGCCAGGGTCTGGGGCCCAGGCTGGCCAGGATGATGCCCCCAGCCCCCAGTTTCCCCTGGAGCTCAGGCAGGGCTGCTTCCAGGGCTTTTCAGAAGTGCTGATCCAGCGGTGGGCACTGAGCGGGCCTGAGACTCACGGGCCACAAAAGCCAGTGCTCAGCATCACAGCACAAAGGCTCCTCAGTGTGGCCAGCAAACCTGCTCGCAGGCCTTGCCCAGGCCCTGTGCCGTGGCGCTAGTCCTAGGCCAGGGCGGGTGCCTGCTAAGCGGGTACAGCCCAGTGTGCGGAGTGGCTCTGCTTCCCACCCGCTGCGAGCAGCGTCCCTCCTGCCCCAGGCAACCCAGACCCCTCATTCGGCCAAGCAGGCGGGCCTGGGCCTTCGTGGTGGGAGGGAGAGGGCCCCGGGGAAGGGTTAGGGGATTCCTGCCATGGACTCCTCCCTTCTGTTCCTTACTCCTTTCCTGAGACTCTGCCTGGATGCCCGCACTGGGTGGGCAGGAGTGGCGGCCTGGCCCTGGGAAAAGTAGGAGTGCGGGGGGGGGGGGGGGGGGGGCGCGGCACTGGACTCCTTAACAGGGTCCCCTCCAAAACCAAACCCCATGGCCTGGCAGCCCCTCCCAGGGCTTTCCAAGGATCTACCTGCCGCCCTCCCCATCCCCCGCCACCACTGGCAGAGATAAAAAGGGTATCTAGTGAGAAGCCTGCTGGGGGCAGGGCGGGCAGGGCGCCTCCGGGGAGGTTCGCGGTCAGTGTCAGACCCACTGTGCGGCCAGCAAGAACCTGTCAGGCTCTCACCGAAGTCCTTCCTACTGCCAGTCTCATCCCCACACCCCACATGTCTGTCTCCCCACTATCAGGGGGTTCCCATGTGACCAGGCTGCACTCCCAGGTTCTTGTTGGCACCCAAGGTGGTATCCAAGGTGATCCAGGTCATAATGAAGAAGCAGCCACACCCCCACACCCCTCCCTGGGCTGGGCATGAGGAGCAGGCGTGAGTGCTGTGGGCCGAGTGCCTGCTGGTACCCCTGTGAGCCCAGCCATCCTGCTCACCTTGGCTCCTGCAGGACATGGGTAGCCCTGGGGTTCTTTTGCTGGGGGGGTTGCCAGCGGCGCCAGGTGTCCTGGGCCTGAATCCCTTCCACACCCACCTTGCTGCAGGGCTACCTCCCAGGAACCCACAGCCAGGGGCTAATTGCTACTGTCAGAGCCAGGCTACTCTGGGTTTGAGGTCACAGAAACTGCAGCTGCTTTCCCCTTGGCTGACACTCCCACCCCCCAGTCCCCACATGGAGCTGGTTAATGATGGGCTGTGGGGCTGGCGCCGGGCGCCTTAGGCGGGTGAGCTCCATGCGTGGGACAGGAAGGGGTGCGGTGCCTGGGAAAAGCCTGAGGGAGCGGGAGTGGGAGCTCAGCATCTCCCAGACAGGCCGGGCCAGCCTGCTCCCCACAGCATGGAAGCCTGGGGGGGGGGGGGGTCCTTGGGAGTGGCAGGGGGGCTGCTCTGGCGAGTCCCGTCTCTCCCCGAAACCTGGCAGGACAGGTTGGAGGACAGGGATGAATCAGGGGGCTGGGTTTGGCAGAGGAGCCCGGACTGCTTGTCTGCAGCCTGTCTCGTGCTGGTGCCCCATCCCCAAGGCCAGAGCAGGGCTGGTTCTGAGCAGCCCAACTAGACCTCGCCCTCAGAACTGGAGCTGCTTGGCTCTGTCACCCCCCGCCCCACCGCCTTCAACACTCCTCCCCCCGCCCCCCCCCCCCCCCCCCCCCCCCGGCCAGCCCAGGCGGGAGGAGGAAGGGCACCCACTGAGCATGGAGAGGCAAGCTCTAGTCTCTGCTGCTTGGTCGCTTCCTCCTCTTGGGCCTGAGGTGAGGTAATCTCCCCTCTTTGGCCTAAGTTTCCTTGATGGTAAGAGAAAAATGTGGACCCCATGACCCTGGAGGACGAGGCTTTGGGTATCAGATGTCCGGCTCTGTCTGCCCCAGTGCCACACCTTCCCTGGACCAGCCTCGGGGACCTCTCCACCTCTGTGTGCTGCCCAGACCTCTGTGTACTGCCTACCAACTCCAGGCAGACCTCCTGGATTACATGGAGCGCCAGGGAGGTCCAGGCTGCACAGAGCAGAGCTGGTCGCCATAGCCATGCAGTCACCAAGGGCAGCAGTTGCCAGCCTCCCCCGCTCTGAAGTCCCCCCAACCTCAAGCAGAGTCTCACTTCCTTAGGTTTCAACCCTCCTGGTGATGTGTCAACTCTACTTTAGTGACGTGTCAATCCCATTCCTCTGAACCTTAGGGACCCCCTTCTCACCCTCCCACCCCATCTTCTCCCCACAGCCTGCCCCTGGCACCGGCCACAGCCATTCTTACCCAGCCTCCTAGAGCACAATGCCAGGTGTGCCCTCCTGCACCTAGCTCCCTGCTCCGACCCATCCTCCACTCTCTAAAACCAGTCACTCTCTGTGCAAAATCCTTCCCTGGTTCCCTGCAGCCTCCACTCTCTAAAACAGATCACTCTGTGCAAAATCCTTCCCTGGCTCCCTGCAGCCTCCACTCTCTAAAACAATCACTCTGTGCAAAATCCTTCCCTGGCTCCCTGCAGCCTCCACTCTCTAAAACAGTCACTCTCTGTGCAAAATCCTTCCCTGGCTCCCTGCAGCCTCCACTCTCTAAAACAGTCACTCTCTGTGCAAAATCCTTCCCTGGCTCCCTGCAGCCTCCACTCTCTAAAACAATCACTCTGTGCAAAATCCTTCCCTGGCTCCCTGCAGCCTCCACTCTCTAAAACAATCACTCTGTGCAAAATCCTTCCCTGGCTCCCTGCAGCCTCCACTCTCTAAAACAGTCACTCTCTGTGCAAAATCCTTCCCTGGCTCCCTGCAGCCTCCACTCTCTAAAACAGTCACTCTCTGTGCAAAATCCTTCCCTGGCTCCCTGAAGCCTCCACTCTCTAAAACAGTCACTCTCTGTGCAAAATCCTTCCCTGGCTCCCTGCAGCCTCCACTCTCTAAAACAGTCACTCTCTGTGCAAAATCCTTCCCTGGCTCCCTGCAGCCTCCACTCTCCAAAACAATCACTCTCTGTGCAAAATCCTTCCCTGGCTCCCTGCAGCCTCCACTCTCTAAAACAATCACTCTGTGCAAAATCCTTCCCTGGCTCCCTGCAGCCTCCACTCTCTAAAACAATCACTCTGTGCAAAATCCTTCCCTGGCTCCCTGCAGCCTCCACTCTCTAAAACAGTCACTCTCTGTGCAAAATCCTTCCCTGGCTCCCTGCAGCCTCCACTCTCTAAAACAGATCACTCTGTGCAAAATCCTTCCCTGGCTCCCTGCAGCCTCCACTCTCTAAAACAGTCACTCTCTGTGCAAAATCCTTCCCTGGCTCCCTGCAGCCTCGGGATCAAGTTCAAACCCTTCTGCTCCAGACCCCGTCTGAGGGATCCCAGCCGCCAGCCACCTCCTCCCCTGCTCTCTCCTGCCACATGAAACAAGGACATCAATTCCTGTTAAAACACCCTCACCCGTTACCGGCCCTGTCCTCTTCCTCTGTCTTGAATGACATTAGCTTTGACTTCCAACCTTCCTGGAGCCTCCCTTCCCAGCTTGAGCTAGGGGTTCCTGCATCCAGCGGGCCCCATCCACCTGCATTAGCACCTCCCTCAGCCTAGGGCCTGGCGTGGAGTAAGCATCAGAGCTCCCAAGTGGTTGGTGGAGAAGATGGAGCCCACTGGGTCCTGGGCCAGGGTAAGCCATTTCTCAGGTCTGACTATACTTCCTGGAAGTTGCTATCAGCTGAAAGGCATGGCCCATACAGGAGGGCACCGCACAGCAGGGCATTGGGGTAGGAAGACAGAGAGGCTCATACCTGCATGGGAGGGGAGCGGGCCAGCACCCGAGTCTTCCACTTCTTGATTGAAACCAGGAAGCTACATTCCCCCCCCCCCATTTGTGTCCTCTGCTTGCGCCCACTTGCCACTCCTGGATTCCTTTCCTCTCTCCTCTGTTCCATTTCCCCCTCCTCCTCCACTCCAGGCCATAAGGTGAAACATATTCTCACCCAGTGGGGGCAGCCCTGAGCCCCGCTCCCCAGGTCTGAGGCCTGCAAAGCTCGCGGCTCCCCACTCCACACCCTCCTGGCCTGATCATTCGAGGCCTCAAAGCCCTGCACAGCCCAGCTCTAAGGCCAGGGTTCAGACGGAGTCTGCCTGCAGCTGATGCCCATCCTCTCCACCGCTGACAGCACCACCTCACATGGACCCACACGGAAGCCTGGATTCCCCACTACAGGAGGTGTGTTTCTTGGTTTGGTGTGTGTGTGTGTATGTTTATTGATTTCAGAGAGGAGGGAGAGGGAGAGGGAGAAGGAGAGGGAGAGGGAGAGGGACAGAAACATCAATGATGGAACAACATAAACTGATGAACAAAAATAGAACCAGAGTCATAGAAGCAACAAACAGACTGTCCAACCTCAGAGGGAAGGCGGGGGTGACGGGGCAAGAGATCAACTGAGGGACTTGTGCACGTAGATGAGGATAACCAATGGACACAGACAGTAGGGGGGTGAGGGCATGTGCTAGGGGGCAGGGATGGCCAGGGTGAGGTCAATGGGGAGAAAAGGAGCTTATGTAATACTTTAAACAATAAAGAATTTTTAAAAATGAAAAAGAAAAAAGAAACATCAATGATGAGAATCATTGATCGGCTACCTCTTGCACACCCCCACTGAGGAGCGAGCCCACAACCCGGCAGGTGTCCGGACCGGGAACTGAACTGTGACCTCCTGGGTCATAGGTCGATGCTCAGCCTGAGCCCCGATGGCCCGGTCGGAAGAGGGTTGAGAGGGTTTGGGCAGAGCTGCAGATCCCTGTGAGTGCCTGCTCTGGGCCCTGTAGGAGGAGGAGCCCTGAGGTGTGCCTGGGGAAGGTGGGGGAGGGGACGGGCCCGCTGTTGTTGGCGTGGGGTATGCTGTGGCACGCCTGTGCCCCTAGAGGGCAGAGGATGAGGAGGAAGGGGCGGCGGGGCAGACAGGAAGGCAGGGCGTGCTCGTGGCTGGTGCCCTCACACAGGGGCAGGAGGCTGTGGAGACGAGGACAAAGATGAAGAAGAAAGTTGGGCATGGCGAACACTTCGGAAGGATGTCCACCTCGCCTGTCTCCTGCCTGAGGACAGCGGGTGGCAGCCTCACACACACCAGCCCTCCCTGTGGCACCAGAGCCCACAGGCCAGTCTGCGCCACCCACCCTGCGCTGGCATTTCTTGCTCCCAGCACCTCTGCCCCGCCCAGCCTCAGCCTGGGCTAGCAGCTGTGCCTCAGGCGCCACCACCTCCTGCCTCAGGGGCTGCTCCTAGGCCAGGCTTGCAGGCCAGAATTCTGGCAGGAGCGGATGGTGGAGTGGGCGGGGCCCTGCAGGCGTCAGGTGCAGGGGGTTGGAGTACTGCTGGGACCAGGCAGAAGACACTGCGTGTAGTGTTCACAGCAGAGGATGGTACTCCAGGGCACTGCTGGGTGGTGAGGAGGCCCTGGAGTGGGGCTGGGCCGGCTGGCCAAGATAGCCTCTGGACCCCACCCTCTAAGATGGCCTTGGTCGCATGGGCCCCAAGTGCTGAATGTGTGGCTTCATACCCACAGTAGTGAGACCATGGGCTTTGGACAGGAAGAAGGGTCAGTAATCAGGGCCAGTTTCTGAAGCCATGTGAGGGGAGGTCCACAGAAGAAGGAGGGTAGTGCATGGACACCTCTGGGCCTGCAGGCGCCTCCTTTGGCCTGGACCTGGGAGAGGCTCAAATTCCCCAAGGAAAGGCCCTCAATGGGTGTCTCACTTGCCACAACCTGGCCCAGAATTCAGTGGCTCAGTCTCCCTTCACACTCCCGCCCACAGCCAATACATTCCCGCCCGGGGCTGTCTCACTCCCGCCCGGGGCGTCTCCCACCCGGGGCCGTCTCACACTCCCGCCCGGGGCCGTCTCACACTCCCGCCCGGGGCGTCACACACTCCCGCCCGGGGCCGTCTCACACTCCCGCCCGGGGCCGTCACACACTCCCGCCCGGGGCGTCACACACTCCCGCCCGGGGCGTCACACACTCCCGCCCGGGGCCATCACACACTCCCGCCCGGGGCCATCACACACTCCCGCCCGGGGCGTCACACACTCCCGCCCGGAGCCATCACACACTCCCGCCCGGGGCCATCACACACTCCCGCCCGGGGCCGTCACACACTCCCGCCCGGGCCGTCTCACACTCCCGCCCGGGCCGTCTCACACTCCCGCCCGGGGCGTCACACACTCCCGCCCGGGGCCGTCACACACTCCCGCCCGGGGCCATCACACACTCCCGCCCGGGGCGTCACACACTCCCGCCCGGGGCCGTCACACACTCCCGCCCGGGCCGTCACACACTCCCGCCCGGGGCCGTCTCACACTCCCGCCCGGGGCCATCACACACTCCCGCCCGGGGCCGTCACACACTCCCGCCCGGGGCCGTCACACACTCCCGCTCCCGCCCGGGGCGTCTCACACTCTCCGCCCGGGCCATCACACACTTAACACTTTCCCGCCCGGGGCGTCACACACTCCCGCCGGGGCCATCACACACTCCCGGCCTCGGGGCCATCACACACTCCCCGCCCGGGGCGTCACTACACTCCCTGGCCCGGGGCGTCACACACTCCCGCCCGGGGCGTCACACACTCCCGCCCGGGGTCCGTCTCCACTCCCTCCGCCCGGGGCCATCACACACTCCCCGCCCGGGGCGTCACACACTCCCCGCCCGGGGCCATTCAACACTCACTCCCAGCCCGGGGCCATCACACACTCCCGCCCAGGGCCATCACACACTCCCGCCCAGGGCGTCACACACTCCCGCCCGGGGCCATCACACACTCCCGCCCGGGGCCATCACACACTCCCGCCCGGGGCCATCACACACTCCCGCCCGGGCCGTCTCACACTCCCGCCCGGGGCCGTCACACACTCCCGCCCGGGGTCGGGTCACACTCCAGTCCTGGGATGGGTCACACTCTTGTCCGGGGCTGTTTCCATCTCCAAAATCCCAACTTGCAAGCCTAGGAGCTCGCCCCTGGGCCTCAGTGAGAGGCAGCCTCTTACCCAGGCACATGGCACATTCACCTCTTTCCTGGCAGGCAGAGCAGCGAGCAGAGGACTGGCCAAAGCTACAGGTTCTCCCACAGGAGGGCTGCAGGGGCAGGGCATTCAGGACAGTGAGCCCCCAGGTCATTAAGGGCCTCAGGCCTGCTGTGCAGAGGAGGAGGCAAACTCTTAGTTCTCACTAGCCCTTGGCTGACGGGTGTACATGAGCCCCAGAGGAGAGGCCTCCTAAGAACTGACCTTCAGGCTGACATCCAGGGAGCACCTGATGGGTGAACACTGTTGTCTTGGCGGGGTGGACACAGGGGCTCAGGGTAGGGTGGACATACGATGAGAGAGTTGAGTGAACTTGGGAAAAGGGAGGGAGAAGTCTTCCCATGGTCCCTCTATCACCGTAAGAACCCATTTCTTACCACCCACTCCATCTGCTGTTCACATGAGAAATAGACGTCTCAATCCAATACAAGCAACAGGTGCTGGATCCCCCATGTCCCACCTTCCTGGACACATCCCAGTGTGAACCCTGAGAAGCACACAGCCGACCCTCACATGAATCCCCACACCAGCCCAGCCCAGACCCCACCTCATTGCCAATCCGGACCCGAGACCCGGGTGATGACCCTCCTCTGGTCCACAGCTGGTTCTTGTTCTACCCACTCATGCAGAGCCCCCCTGTGGTGTCATCTCAGCCTGAATCTCCCTTCACTCCAGGGGTGGGAGTGGGGGTGGGGGCTCAGCTGATGGCAGTCATACTCCCAGCTTCCTTCCCACCTGACAGTTCTCCCCTCGAGTGGTCTGAGAAGGCGGGTCTGCAAAGAGTCCTGACCTCATGTGGCAAGGGGAGGTGGCTGGGCCTGGAGGCCATCCCTGTGAGTGGCGTCCCATCTCCACCGCCTGACTCCGGCACTAGGTTTCCCCCACTCTCTGCTCCCCCCGCCCTCTAGAGGAGCTTCATGAACAAACCCAGGTCTGGGAAGCTCTCCTGTTCTGGGTCCTTCCTGCCCGTAGGATGCTGGGAAGGGCAGTGAGAGGCCCATGCTTTGCCGTTTGTCCTGCTGCTAATTGCAGTGTAGGAACCACACACAAATCCACACACAAACTTCCTGAGCCCCAGCCTTCTCACCTCCAAGCTGGGCTGAGATCAGCCACTGAGGCACTGGGGTGAGGAAGGGGAGGGGCCCTGTGGAGAGACCCCCAGCTCTGGGGTCCCCTGGGACCTCTCCCACCTGGCTCACTGTGCCTGACCCTCCTCACACCTCTCCTTCGCTCCCTTCTCAGCAGCACCGAGGTCATCACCTTCTTGGCAAAATGCTGAGGGAGCAGCCCTGCCCCTGTCCCAGCCTGTGGGTTGCTGGGACCCAAGAGGTGGGAGGTGAAACCCTGAGCCGCTCACTCCCCAGCCAAGCCCACTCTCCAGTCCACAGTCGCCAGGCAGCTCATGGTTTCCAGTGCAGGGGTCTCTCCCCGCCTCCACCTCCCCACCACCCTTCTGCCCACCAGCAATCTCTCAGGAGCCTCGCCCAGCCTGCTTCCTGCTCAGGCTTGTCAGGGTTTCAGGAGTCACTGGGTAGGGGCCGGCGTGCTAGGGCCTGCTCCCGGGCCTGCCTGTAGGAACAGCAGGCACGTAGGCACAGGGCACTGTGCCTGGGCACGGGGAAGCAGCCCAGCCTCTGGGTCACTTGCGTCCTCCTTCCCAGCTCATCACTCAGTCCCATTCCCGTGCCCTCCTGCCCTGCCCACATGCTGCCCAGAAGGGCTGTGGCCGAGATGTGTGTAGGGGGGAGGGGGGAGAGTAGACCCCATGTTCTTCCACTCAGGGAAGGGAGCTGCCTGCTTCCCTTGAACCCCAGAGGCCCGAGCCCTCTCCTTAGTGGTAGAATCAGGAACCTCCCATGCTCCCCGTCCCTGGGAGAGGGAGGAGGCATGGTGTTCCCTGCTGCCCCCACTGACTGATGGCACACAAACATGGTGACCACCTGTGATCGCTGACCTGTGCCACCCAATGTGATGTCTGCATGTATCGGCTGGGTTGGCCCACCCTCTGGGACAGTGCCATTCCTGTCTCATCTGGGAGAGGAGGAAATGGGGGGCGGTTATGGGACCTGTCTGCGGCACACAGCCCACAATGCTGCTGCGCCAGCAGCCAGGCCCCTCTTCCAGCCAAGCCCCACACCATGTGAGGGACACACCACATGTCGGCAGCCACAGTGATGGGCCATCGTCACCCCGCCACCTCGCCCAGACCCCCATTCTATGGGGCAGCTGGGCCCAGGGCAGCCCTGGCCCAGGGACATGCCAAACCCAGAAACCATTTCCCCTGTGCCTTCTCCTGGTCCCGGAGTGAAGAACCTGGGTTCCAGTCCAGGCCTGCCTCCCTGGCTGTGGGTCTCTGCCCTGCACTCCCTGCCTGGGCCATGCGACCACCCTTCCCCTGGCCTTTGGACTGTAGGGCTGGCAGGACCAGGCGTGCCCAGGCAAAGGGCCCGGAAGGCTGACAAGGCACCTATGGCGTCCCAGCCACTTCCCTGTATCTCAGTCTCCACACGCATCCCAGGAGGGGGTCCCTCAGCATCCAGCCCAGAGAGGCAGACGACCACCCCACTCTGTCCTTTCCTCAGGCCCCAGAAATGTGAGGCTTGTTATTATTTTCCTTCTCATTTCCTTCCTGCTTCCCCCACCTGGTAGGCACTGTCCACTCCCAGCCCCACTTGCCCTCGCCACTCTGGGGGACTAGCTGCCCTGAAGCCCAGACCAGGCAATGGGAGGCTAATGGACACTCTGCAGAGCGCCTCGCCCCTCCCTGGAGAGGGCCTGGAAGGGCACTGTGGGCTGGCCCTTCTCAAAGCTCCAGGTGAGCAGGGAGCTCAGACACACCTCCCAGCCAGTGCCACCAGCAGGCTTCACCCGAGGCATCAGTAGCAGTGAGGCCCTGCGTGGTTGGGGCCCTGGACTCACAGTGCTACCTCCTCTCCTGCTTCCACAGTGAATGCTGGGAACAGGGTGGGGGTGGTCTCTGTTTGGGACGCCTGCACATTTCATCCTGGCTAATGGCTCCTGGCTCCCAAAGGCCCCCACAAATGCTAACTGGGTTTATGACAGGGGTAATTCACAATTCCATTGGAAAACTGACATTCTGTGAGTTTATGTATAAACTAGAGGTCTGGCGCACAAATTTGTGCACAGATGGGTCAGGCCGCCAGGGGTAGGGGCCCCGCCCCCTGGTCGAATGGGCAATTTGCATATTAGCCTTTTATTAGATAGTATAGATAGGACAGTCCAAGGGACAAAGAACTCACAGTGAGACCCAGGAAGAGCTTGGGGTGAAGGAGGACAGGTGTTCCCAGTCAGTTGTCCTGGCTGCAGAGAGGAGAAGTGATGCCAGAAAAAGACCGTGTCTGAGGCTGCCATGATATTGGTGGGGGTGGGGAGGGGTGGCCGGTAGAGTTGGGCCCTGCTCCTAACTCATGGCCACGAGAGCGCCTCAGGGCGGAAGGCCTCAGACTGCCGTCAGCCGTGACTCCCTCTGTGTGGGTCTCTGTGGCTGCAGGGGCCCAGCCTCTGTGTCAGTGGGGACCTAACAGCTCATCAGGCCCATCAGGCTGAGCGGCAGGTGGGCAGGAGTGGAGGGCCACCCCTCTGCCCCTCTAGTGTGGAGCTCTCCCTTGTGGTCCACACAGGAAGGGCTGGTGGGGCGTGTTTCCTGCTTGGCTCACCCCCAGCCTTCCCCTGAAATGCTGGGAGGGCGGGGAAGGGGGCAGACAGCTGCCCCGTGAACTTCATGGGGACCTAGAGGTTGGTACTCTTTGGGGAGGAAGGAGATTGAAGAAAAATATGAGATAAGAATGGGAGAGAGAGGACTGGCTGCCTGGGGGGAATATCTGGTCCCCATTCCCCCACAGCCTTGATAATGCCTCCATACTGGGAGCCCCACCTCCTGTGCTCAGCTTCTCCCAGTGGCTCCTCCCTCACCCCTCTCGCCTCCACTCTCATGTCCCCTCACCTCCTCCCTCACCACCCAGTGGCTCCTCCCTCCACTCTCATCTCCTCCCTCATCTCCACTCTCAGGGCCCCTCACCTCCTCCCTCACCACCCAGTGGCTCCTCCCTCCACTCTCATCTCCTCCTTCATCTCCACTCTCAGGGCCCAGCCCCGCCAGCCCCTCATGGACGCGCTGGACTTGACTTCCTCTAAATTTCTGGAACACAGCTCCCTTATCACCCGATCCTCATGCAGATCAACCAGGTCCCCCACTTATCTGGAACCCTGGCCCTGAGAACACCAAATGGGACCTGGACTGAGCACTCACTACCTAAGAGGGATTGTTAGGTACTGATGCTCATCATTCTCACAGAAAGCCTCCAGGCGCTATAGCAACGCTGGGAAACTGAGGCTCAGACAGGCAAAGTGGTCTGTCTGGGCCACAAGTCAGATCTTGTCAGCTCTCCATAGCTTTGGAGTGAGGCTCAGCTCCCCATCAACCCACAGCCTGTGCCTGACAGTACGCCCAGTGTCTCAGGCCCTCTCGTCCCCATGTCCACAGCAGCCCGTGGGCATTCCTGCATTCACATGCAGGTCCTACTGCCACCAAGACACGTGACTGCTGATGTCCGGCACACGGCACACATTGGATGGAAGGACCGTGATTCGTGTTTGCTCACTGACCCCAGAGCCAGACTAGACAGTCAAAGCTCTAAGAAGGGACTCAGGGACACGGACCCTGCTGACTTTTAGCCAGGACTCCCTAGGAAGCCAGGGCCACAGTCCAAGCAGGCCCTGGAGGAGGCTGTCTGTCAAAGGGAGGGCTCTCAGAGAGCACGGCTGAGGCCCCAGTGTGGGACAGGCGTCAGATTCCAGCCCCATGTCAGGTGGGAGACCCTTCCTTTGCTCAGCCCAGACTCGCGCACCTTGGTGCCCCTAGCTCCTGGAGTGACCCATAGGAAGGTGCTGCTGCCCATTTCGTAGATGTTAGCATTGAGGCCCAAAAGGGGGCGGGACCTCCTGAGGGTACACACGACAAGAACCAAAAAGCCAAGGAGGGAGCTGCAGTCTCTAGACCTTTCGCTTTTCTGGTCCCAAAGGGATGAGGAAGAGGGTGGGCAGAGGCAGACCCTGGTAGCAGGGAGCCTTGAGGGTGGGATCTTTGGAAGGTAGTTGGGTGTCCCATGCCTATGCTCGGAGGCTCAGAATGGCCCAGGTCAGGGGGAGCACGGGCAGCACCCCTCAGCCCTATGGCTCTCCACTCGGCCTTAACAGCCCCAGGCTGGGCTCCTTGCGATACATCATGATTGGATGGGGGGTGGGTGTGCTCTGGGGTTCACCACACCGGCCTGGGGGTGGAGGCGGGTGAGGGAGGAAAGCCTAGAGAAGCAGGTCAGAGCAAATCCTCCCACAGGCCCCACCCTTACCCCCACTGAGCGGCAGGACCAGAATCCGGCACCCTGTCCTGACACGTCCCAGCGAACAGCCTGAGTGGGAGGTGAGGGATGAGTCAGGGCTGGGGGTGGGGAGTAGGGGGACAGAGAGGCTGGGTGGGAGCTGGGAGATCTGTCTGCTTCAAAGGACATGGGACCATGGCTGGAGGAACCCGGAAGGAGGTGGGTTCCCAGGGTTGGGATGAAGCAGCGCTGGCTCCTGGAGTCTGCCCATGGCCCCTCCTCTCTGGCTCCCTGAAAGGGGGCAGGGATGCTGCAGGGCAGCAGTCAGAAGCAAGGGGAGCAGCCTGTGGCTTCCACTGTCTGGGCACAGCCTCCCAAAGGCCTGATGGTGGTGAGATAGCAGCACCTTTCACCCCAACAATGAGCTACAATCAGCAGGAGGCCTGGCAAGCAGAGTTGGGGGTGGAGTGGCTGCTTTTATATCCCATTTCCCACCCCCTCCTTGCCTCCCGTCAACTCTGGGTCCTGCCCACCTGGTCAAAGACTGGCCTGGGGAGGGGCAGGGCCCTGTCCTCTTACCCACAGTGGGGTGTGGGCGTGGGAGGGTGGGGAGGTCAGGGGGACGATGAGGCTGGGAGATGCTTTGAACCCAAGAAACAAGGTGGGAACTGGTTCTTGACTCATGGTGGAAAAGTGGGGGGGAGCCTAGGACTTGTGCCCTATTATTTTTTCTTTTATGACTTGTGAACTCAAGCAATTAAAATATGCATCTTATTTCACACAGCCTGCCCTCCTGTGTCCCTTCATCCTGCTCCAGCCCTGGCCCACCATAAGGGTTGGCATTTCACAGCAACTTTTTATCTTCAAAGTGATTGGACTGATTGGGTCCCTAAATTCTTACAAGGCTTAGAGCGCCCAACCCTCTTATGGCTCCTGCATCCCTACCAATAGATCCTGGAGGGCACCATCGGTCCCAGGTTCCTGCCTCCCTGAGCGAGCTATGTTATTCCCCCCTGTACTGACAAACAGCTCCTGGGCAGCAGGCCCTGGGATGCATCTCCCGTTCAGGGTCGATCACACTTTCACTCCCATTCTTCCGTTTTGTTTTGTTTTGTTTTGAAATATATATTTACTGATTTAAGAGAGGAAGGGAGAGGGAGAGAGAGTCATTGACTGGCTGCCTCCTGCACACCCCCCACTGGGGATCGACCCCACACCAGGAATCCGACCACGACCTCCTGGTTCAACCACCGAGCCACACCAGCCAGGCCACTCCCATCCTCTGGAGCAAGTACTGCTGTCCCGTCCTGGAGAGCAGGAGAGGGAGGCCTGGGGCTGAGGAGTCCGTCGGGTGATCTGAGCGAAAAGCACTGCGCCCGGCCCGGCTGCAGGGCCACGGCTCCCGACGCGGTGCTGGCCTCAGACGGCCCACGTGCCGCGCGGCTGTGGGGAGAGCCTCTCCTGCCCACACCCGCCGGCCTCAGAGGACACGAGCCACGGCCCCTGGCTGGCGGGCAGGTGGGACAGACGGCTGACGCGAGCCGGACGGGTGTCCCCAGAGGACAGAGCGAGCATTAGAAGCCGGGGCCGGTGGTGAGCCACCCGTCCAGGTCTCCGCGCAGCCCGTCCTGAACTCGGGAGAGGAAGCGGGGCGAGGCTGGGGGCCCGGAGCAGAGAGCTGGGCCCACGCCTGCCCAGGCCATGCCGGCCGGCACTGGCGCGGCCTCCCGAGCGGACGGGACAGGAAGTGTGCCCTCAGAGAGACGGCGCCCACGCCCCCGAGCGGACGGGACAGGAAGTGTGCCCTCAGAGAGACGGCGCCCACGCTCCCGAGCGGACGGGACAGGAAGTGTGCCCTCAGAGAGACGGCGCCCACGCTGCGCGGAGCCCGGTGCGGCGTGGGGGACAGGCGTTCCCAGAGGCCGCCCTCCGCCCCCACAAGCGGCTGCCGAACAACCCTGCCGGGTCACCGCACGAGCCAGTGCCCTGGCTCCCAAGGTCTCTGGAGTCGGAGACGCCACCATTTTCACCAACAGAGAAGCCCTTCACGATCTGCCCTCCATGCTTCCTGCTGCAGCGGAAGTGCATGCTGCCCTGAGGTGTGCTCAGGCTTTGGGTCAGGTGCCAGAGCCAGAGGCTACACAGCCCCCTTACAGGGCCCGGGGCCAGGAGGCAGGCAGACCTGCGCGGGCTCTCCCCTCGGCGGCAGAAAGCCCCCAGAGCCTAGGTCTCCCCACCTGTAAAATGGACTTAGTGTGTCATCATCACACGATGGTAAGGATGCGATAAAGCTCCGAGCGCCCCTGGTTCGTGTGGGTCACTGGGCAGAGGCGCAGCTGGCAGGCAGGCACTTGGAGTCCAGGACAGAGCCACCAAGCCAAGACCACCCCGAGGCTGAAACCACCTTTCCTGTCCCGACGTGGCTCCGGGCTCTCCCCAAGGCCAAGGCTGCATTTGTCTGGATGCTGGCAGCTGCCCTGCGCCCTCCTGCTGAGGACGGGCAGCCTCAGGGCCCCACAGTGTGTGCCTGGGAGCTTGGCTGCCACCCCATGTCAGCCCTCTCCTGGCCTGGCGGGGTCTGGGGTCCTTTGGCAAGTGGCCTGGGCACCCAGCAGAGCTCCCTGTAGAGGGCGAAGGGAAGCGCCCTGCACCTCTGCCTGGCCACATCCTGGGGGTGCCAGCACAGACCCGCAAGCACACCGTGGGCCCTGGACTGCAGGCAAACGAAGGGCCAGCGCTGCCCAGATGTGACCGGCCAAGGGGTTTCCCTGCCACCCTCCCCGGCCTGGGAGACTCAGAGCTCTGTGTCCTCACAAGAACTCAGGACTCCTTCCCCCCACCCCGGCAGATGCCAACTATGCCAGCTCCTCACTCTCCTGCATCCTTCTCCCTACCCCCAGGCTGGCCGCACCCTGCTGCCGGTGCCCGGCCTGAGCCACAGCAGCAGGGGCCCATCCAGCCGCCCGCCGTGCTCTTGCACCCTGGCCCCACAGGCAGGCAGGCCTGGCTGGGAGGGACCTATGGGAGGGAACTATGCCAACATCTTCCCTCCTCCCTCATCGGATGCTCTTGCACCCACCTGGCTCCTCCACTCTCGGCATGGCCATCCGGAGCAGGCACAGGGGAGGGCTGAGGAAACAGGCTCAGAGCCTCCAAGTCCGTTAGTGGTGAAGCCAGATGAGGCCCAGGTTGCCCACCAGCTCAGCCTGCTCCAAGGCTCCAGGAATGAGGATGGCTCTCAGGCCTGCCTAGACAGTGGGAGTTATAGCCACCATGCCCGGCGCCAGCAGACCGTATTACAAAGATGGGCTGAGAAGGTGCCGGCTGCCACCATTTCTCCACCTGAATGTGAGGAGGGGGGCTGTGTGCCCCACGGGGGAGGCTCTCCTCACAGCTTGGCCTGGAGGCTGGAGGGGTGGGGGTAGCGATCTTGTCTCCGCCCCCCTCCCCTCTCCCTACTGGGGCACAGGTCCCCCTCCCAGGGTGTTGTACTCCATGTTGCCACCGATTCCTCAGCCTGTCCTTGACTCTGAGAGTCCCTGATGGGACAAGGTCACTCACCGCCTTATGATGAGTTTACCAGCACTGACACCCACGCCCCGGCGGGCGCCTGGCGGGGCCTCAGGAGACCTGGGTTCTAATCCTGGTGCCTCTAGGAGTCAGTGTCACCAGCCTGCGACTCTTTTCTGGGCCTCAGTTTCCTCTTTGGAAACTCAGGAGTGTCCCCTCGAGCTGCCCCCAGCGTGGCCAGTCAGGGAGTCGCTGCCAGGGTGGCCGGTGCAGCCCCCGCAGGCGCAGGCGCAGGAATGAGTCTGCTGCGGGGCATCCAGGAGATGCTGCTGCGTGGGGAGGGCTCCCTTCCACGTGCTCCCAAGGGCCTGGGAGCTGCTGGTGGCAGAAGTGGACTCGGAGAGCCCGGCCAGCGTGGCCCAGTGGCTGAGTGTCGACCTACGAACCAGGAAGTCACAGTTCGATTCCCGGTCAGGGCCCGTGCCTGGGCTGTGGCTCCATCCCCAGTGAAGGGTGTGCAGGAGGCAGCCATCCATGATTCTCCCTCACCACTGATGTTTCTCTCCCTCTCCCTTCCTCTCAATAAAATGTTTAAAAAAAAAGAGAAAGAAATGGGCTCTGAGATGCTATCACTCACGGTGGATAGAGAACTCGCTGGATTGTGCAACCGCTGACTTACAGATCAGGCGTGGCCGTTCTCCGGCTCCTCGCCCGGTTGTCGGAGTGACTCTCTGAGACGGCACGCTGTGCCCTGTTCTGGCGCGGGGGTGCGGCAGGGTGGGGTGTTGGGGGGGTGCAGAGGGCAGGTGCCGACTTTCCCAGAGAAACACTGGCTCTTGCCTAAGTCGGGGGTACGGAGGGGCAGTGCAGACACACCAGGCACTGGGAGCTGGGAGAGGCTCCTGGGCTGGAGACCTTGAACTCACACACAGGAAATGAGGTGTCTGTGAGGAGATGAGACTCAGGGCGTGCAGGGCTGTGGGCCCAGGCGGAGGGCCAGGCCTGAGGCAGAGTGTGGGCCCGGCCCATCTGGCCCTGCCGCTCCACAAGTGCCAGGCCTCAGCGACGCCCTTCCTCACCGGGGCCTCCTTTTGGGCACCTGCGCCGTGGAAGCCCACCGCTGCTCGCGATCGCCACGCTCCCTGGGTGGGCCCCAGCGATGTGCCATGCCCAGGGGCTGCCACATGCCCAGCGGGCAGCATGGGCTCTCCTCTCCCGCCCTGGGACGCAGCTCTGCCTGGACTGCCTGGGGGCTCAGAGACGTGAGGTGTTAGTGTTGGTCAAGTCACTAAACGAAATGAATTGTCATATCAGAGAGTTTCAGATAAAGAACAAGGGCTGGAGATTTTGGGGGGCTCCACCCCAACGTGTGTTGCCAGGAAGGGACGGGCACCTCAGTAAGTGAACACAATAATTTCGTGTGTCTCTCCCAGCTTGCAGTTCCTAGAATGGGACCCCGAAGCCTGAAGTCTGGCTTCTCCCAGACACTCCCTCCTGCTCGGGGTTCCACAGAGGCGGTGCACT
Source organism: Antrozous pallidus (assembly GCA_027563665.1). NCBI lineage: Eukaryota > Metazoa > Chordata > Mammalia > Chiroptera > Vespertilionidae > Antrozous > Antrozous pallidus. The sequence continues at coordinate 87,628,504 of CM050520.1, forward strand.
CGGCGATGCCCCGGCTGAGAAATTCACAGCTGGTTTATTCTCTGCATCTCCTCCCTGCGCTCGGCTCCTGTGACGAGCTGCTGCTGGGAGGGTGAGAAGGGACAGTGGGGGGGCCCTCAGAAGAGAGGGTCGGGCCCGTCCACGCACCTCCTCCTGGCGGCTGCCGGTGCCCAGAAGCAGCCCAGACACGAAGCTGTTAAACCACAAGCCCCTGTCTCCCGGGCGCCTGCCAGCTCCGGGGTTGGCTGTCGACCACCAGGAGGTCCCGGTTCGACTGCCGGTCGGGCACAGGCCCGGGTTGCGGGCTCCATCCCCAGTGTGGGCTGCGCAGGAGGCAGCCGATCAATGATTCTCTCTCATCATGGGTGTTCTCTCTTTCCCCTCTCCCTTCCTCTCTGAAATCAATAAAATACAGTTTGAAAAATGACGTTTGAAGTCAGGGCTGGAGCAGACAGGGTCCCAGGAAGAGGTAGGCTCGTGGGCGGCTGCCAGTCTCCTCTGTCTATGGCACGGTGCCTCCCATCACCTGACACCGTCTCAGCTCAGTGCCCAGCTGGGACCTGGCAGGAGGGACCACCCCGCACCTTCCTGCCCCACTCCCTCTTCCACGGCAGCAGCAACATCTTGGCCTCCGCTTTCCCCGCCCTGCTGTTTTGTTTGTTTTGCTGTTTTTAATCCTCACCTGAGGATATTTTTCCATTGGTTTTTAGAGAGAGTGGAAGAGAGGGAAAGACAGAGAGACATCGAGGTGAGAGAGACACATCGATTGGTTGCCTCCTGCATGCGCCCCGACTAGGGCCTGGGCAGGGGAGGAGCCTGCTCTTGACTGGAATTGTACCCGGGACCCGTCAGTCCACAGGCCGATGCTCTACCCAGTGAGCCACACCGGCCAGGGCTCCTGGGCCTGGGGTCCCCGAGGGTCTGAGACTTGCCAGAGTGTGGGCAGTCATGACCCGTGCACATAACTGGCACCGAGGAAGACACAGCAGAACAAGGGGCCCAGCCCTCGTCCCAGACAGATGGGACCCTCACCCATGGCTGATGCTCTCACCAGAGCCTGCGTGGCCCAGGTAGCAAGCCTGCCCCTGCGTGAACTCAGGCCCAACCCTGTCACCCTGCATGGCTGTTGAAGTAGCTCCTCTTCAAAGCTGAAAGGGAGGCTCAGAAGGACCCTGTGAGTGAGGGAGCTCATGCCAGGTTCCCCCTGGGTGTGCTCACTGCGCCCACTCCTGCTCCCAGGCCAGCCTGCTCCTCCAGAAGCCCCCTCCCCACCCATGGGCCCGGCTCCCTGCGTGGCAGACACAGAGGCTTGTGCAAGGCCGTGCGGCTATTCCCTGGGAGCCACCGCATGCCGAGGCCAGGGATGTCTCCCTCCCCCTCAAACCTTTCCCAGACAACCCCAGGCTTCTCCAGGAAGAGCCCCCGCCTGGGAGAAGGGCTTCTGGGACAGAGGGCAGCCCGGCATAGTAAGAGGCCTCAGCCTCCCCACATTCACCTCTACACTCTTAAGGACGCTGAAGCGTGGTGAGGGCTCAGGGCTGGTCTGATTCTCCCCCATGGGTGCGAGCATGCCAGGCCCTGCGCATGGCTGGCATTCCCAGGAGGCTCTCCAGGTAGGTGGGCAGCTGCAGAGCATGCCCATCAGCCGTGCCAGTGCCCGAATCAAGGCGGAAGGGAGAGTGTGCAAGGGGAGCCAGAGGAGGAGGGCATGGGAAGACCCAGACTGCCCTGGGCTGTGGGTGCAAGCAGCTCCGGGAGGAGGCAGCATGCACTCTAGGCCGGGGGTGGGAACTGAGACTGGGGAAGGCTCGGCTGTTCTAGCACTCACAGCCCGGGCACCTGTGGAAAACGGGGCAGTTCTGGCTACGAGCCTGCCACTCCGAGCAGGATTCTGCTGTAGGGCCCCCGCCTGTATGAACGTGGCTCAGATATAAAGGAGGGGGGACACCTTGGCCTGGGAGACTTGGGGACAGCTGAGAGCTATAGTGGCTGCAGGCCTGCAGGAAGGGGCCCCATAGGGCAGAGCAGTCTGCCTAGCAGCAGAACGGGGGCTAAGTGCGTGTGCGTGTGCGTGCGCGCACTCGCAGGCACAGCACTGAGTTATACAGATGGAGAGTGGCCGGAAGGCCACACAGAGAGCGTGTGTGAGCCTGGACGCCGCAGCACCATGCTGCTGGGAGAACATTCCCTGCAGAGGGAGGGGAGGGGCCAGACCTCAGTGAGAGCGTGCCTGGTCACTGGCCAGTGTGGCTGAAGGGAGGGAGGCAGGGGCAGGTGGAGAGGCCCCAGCTCCTCCGAGCCAGAGGGGCCTGGAAGGTGTGAGAGGGCCTGGAGGGGGTGAGGACTGCAGGGGGTGAGGGCTGGAGGGTGTGCGGGCTGGAGGGTGTGCAGGCTGGAGGGTGTGAGTGCTGGAGGGTGTGCAGGCTGGAGGGTGTGCAGGCTGGAGGGGGTGAGGGCTGGAGGGTGTGCAGGCTGGAGGGGGTGCGGGCTAGAGGATGTGAGGGCTGGAGGGGGTGAGGGCTGGAGGGGGTGAGGGCTGCAGGGTGTGCGGGCTGGAGGGTGTGAGGGCTGGAGGGTGTGAGTGCTGGAGGGTGTGCAGGCTGCAGGGGGTGCGGGCTGGAGGCTGTGCGGTCTGGAGGGGGTGAGGGCTGGAGGGTGTGAGGGCTGGAGGGGGTGCGGGCTGGAGGGGGTGCAGGCTGGAGGGTGTGAGTGCTGGAGGGTGTGCAGGCTGGAGGGGGTGCGGGCTAGAGGATGTGAGGGCTGGAGGGGGTGAGGGCTGGAGGGGGTGAGGGCTGGAGGGTGTGCAGGCTGCAGGGGGTGCGGGCTGGAGGGTGTGCGGTCTGGAGGGGGTGAGGGCTGGAGGGGGTGCGGGCTGGAGGGGGTGAGGGCTGGAGGGTGTGAGGGCTGGAGGGTGTGCAGGCTGGAGGGGGTGCGGTCTGGAGGGGGTGAGGGCTGGAGGGGGTGCGGGCTGGAGGGGGTGAGGGCTGGAGGGTGTGAGGGCTGGAGGGGGTGCAGGCTGGAGGGGGTGCAGGCTGGAGGGTGTGAGTGCTGGAGGGTGTGCAGGCTGGAGGGGGTGAGGGCTGGAGGGGGTGAGGGCTGGAGGGGGTGAGGGCTGGAGGGTGTGCAGGCTGCAGGGGGTGCGGGCTGGAGGGTGTGCGGTCTGGAGGGGGTGAGGGCTGGAGGGTGTGCGGTCTGGAGGGGGTGAGGGCTGGAGGGTGTGAGGGCTGGAGGGGGTGCAGGCTGGAGGGGGTGCAGGCTGGAGGGTGTGAGTGCTGGAGGGTGTGCAGGCTGGAGGGGGTGAGGGCTGGAGGGGGTGAGGGCTGGAGGGGGTGAGGGCTGGAGGGTGTGCAGGCTGCAGGGGGTGCGGGCTGGAGGGTGTGCGGTCTGGAGGGGGTGAGGGCTGGAGGGGGTGCGGGCTGGAGGGGGTGAGGGCTGGAGGGTGTGAGGGTTGGAGGATGTGAGGGCTGGAGGGGGTGCGGGCTGGAGGGGGTGAGGGCTGGAGGGTGTGAGGGCTGGAGGGTGTGCAGGCTGGAGGGGGTGCGGGCTAGAGGATGTGAGGGCTGGAGGGGGTGAGTGCTGGAGGATGTGAGGGCTGGAGGGTGTGCGGGCTGGAGGGTGTGAGGGCTGGAGGGTGTGAGGGCTGGAGGGGGTGAGGGCTGGAGGGTGTGAGGGCTGGAGGGGGTGAGTGCTGGAGGGGGTGAGGGCTGGAGGGGGTGAGGGCTGGAGGGGGTGAGGGCTGGAGAGGGTGAGTGCTGGAGGGGTGAGGGCTGGAGGGTGTGAGGGCTGGAGGGGGTGAGGGCTGGAGGGGGTGCGGGCTGAAGGGGGTGAGGGCTGGAGGGGGTGAGGGCTGGAGGGGGTGAGGGCTGGAGGGGGTGAGGGCTGAAGGGTGTGCAGGCTGGAGGGGGTGAGGGCTGGAGGGGGTGAGGGCTGGAGGGGGTGAGGGCTGGAGGGGGTGAGGGCTGGAGGATGTGAGGGCTGGAGGGGGTGAGTGCTGGAGGGTGTGAGGACCGGAGGGTGTGAGGGCCGGAGGGGGTGAGGGCCGGAGGGGGTGAGGGCCGGAGGGTGTGAGTGCTGGAGGGGGTGCGGTCTGGAGGGGGTGAGGGCCGGAGGATGTGAGGGCCGGAGGGGGTGAGTGCCGGAGGGTGTGAGGGCCGGAGGGTGTGAGGGCCGGAGGGGGTGAGGGCCGGAGGGGGTGAGGGCCGGAGGGTGTGAGTGCTGGAGGGGGTGCTGTCTGGAGGGGGTGAGGGCTGGAGGGGGTGAGTGCTGGAGGGGGTGAGGGCTGGAGGGGGTGAGGGCTGGAGGGGGTGAGGGCTGGAGGGGGTGAGTGCTGGAGGGGATGAGGGCTGGAGGGGGTGAGGGCTGGAGGGGGTGAGGGCTGGAGGGGGTGAGGGCTGGAGGGGGTGAGGGCTGGAGGGGGTGAGTGCTGGAGGGTGTGCAGGCTGCAGGGGGTGCGGGCTGGAGGGTGTGCGGTCTGGAGGGGGTGAGGGCTGGAGGGGGTGAGGGCTGGAGGATGTGAGGGCTGGAGGGTGTGAGGGCTGGAGGGGGTGAGGGCTGGAGGGGGTGCGGTCTGGAGGGGGTGAGGGCTGGAGGGGGTGAGGGCTGGAGGGGGTGCGGTCTGGAGGGGGTGAGGGCTGGAGGATGTGAGGGCTGGAGGGTGTGAGGGCTGGAGGGTGTGAGGGCTGGAGGGGGTGAGGGCTGGAGGGGGTGAGTGCTGGAGGGTGTGCAGGCTGCAGGGGGTGCGGGCTGGAGGGTGTGCGGTCTAGAGGGGGTGAGGGCTGGAGGATGTGAGGGCTGGAGGGTGTGAGGGCTGGAGGGGGTGCGGTCTGGAGGGGGTGAGGGCTGGAGGATGTGAGGGCTGGAGGGTGTGAGGGCTGGAGGGGGTGCGGTCTGGAGGGGGTGAGGGCTGGAGGATGTGAGGGCTGGAGGGGGTGAGGGCTGGAGGGGGTGAGGGCTGGAGGGTGTGCGGTCTGGAGGGGGTGAGTGCTGGAGGGTGTGAGGGCTGGAGGGGGTGAGGGCTGGAGGGGTGAGGGCTGGAGGGGGTGAGGGCTGGAGGGGGTGAGGGCTGGAGGTGAGGGCTGGAGGGGGTGAGGGCTGGAGGGGTGAGGGCTGGAGGGGGTGAGTGCTGGAGGGGGTGCGGGCTGGAGGGGGTGAGCAGATGAGGAAAATTCACTGGTTGTGGTTGGAGAACACACTGCAGCATGGGGCAGGAAGGGTGTGGGGCATACTCGGAGCAGGCCCGATGGTTGGGGCATTTAGGTGGGGGTGGGGGGCCTCCGGTTCCCTCCTCCACCTCTCAGGTGGGACAGCCTGCAGCCTTCACTCTCTCCCAGCCGCAAGCTGCCTCCCCATCCTGTGCCTGAAAGGGCAGCTGGGGGGTCGGGGGGGGGGGGGGGCGGGGCGGCTGCCTGAGACCATGGCCTTGTGCCAAGATGAGAGGTGCTGGTTCTCTTCATTTGGGATCGTCCCTGGTTGAGACAGCTCTTGCTCTTGGCAGCCTCACAGCTGGGAGCCAGGCCGGCTCTGCCCGCTCCCCGCGCTTCCCACCTCCTCCCTGGACAGGTTCCCTTGGACACACAGAGATCAAATAACTCTTCCCTCAGAGAAGAGAGTATCTGCCCTGACAATCCAGCACTGGCATCCCCAATGATATAGCAATTAGATGACTTTGTGTTTGCTGGGCAGGAGGCCCTCTTGGCATCCTCCTTGGGAGCTGGAGCCCCAGGTCGGGAGGCCCTGGCCCCAGTGTCTCGGCATGGGGAAGGTGGACCCTCACAGCATCCTCCCCAGTCCCTCACCCACCAGAAGCAGGGAGGCAGACCCCCTCTGCTGCCGGCCTGCGGGTGCCCACAAAGACGCCCAGCCAGGCACCCCTGCACATTGCACCCTGGGAGTGAGAGCGAGGCTATATTTGTCCCCTGTCCCCCAAAATCAGTACCGGTTGCTTTCAAGCTTATTTCAAATAAACAGCATGGAACGGTCCCCAGAAAGGAGCCTAATCTCCTGGAAATAAGAAAAAAACAGGAAGAGAGGCGCGGTGGGGATTCCTCACACCAGAGGCCCCGCCTCTGCTTCCTCACAGACACTGTGCGATGGCACTAGGGGACAATGCTCGTGCCCCTCCAGAGTAGGTGGGGCCCATCTCCCTCAATCCTCACCAGCCCCGAGGGCAGGTGTCCCTGAGTTTACACTCCGCTCTCCGCTGTGTGAGGGGACCCTGGAGATCCAAGGGGGAGCCACAAAGCCAGTGTGTGGCTGGACCCTGCTTTCTCCCCTGGGCTGTGCGGAAGAAGGGCTATAGGAGCCATCATTAGCCTCCTAGTCATTTCCACCTGCACGGACAGCAGGGCCCTGATATGGCGGCCTGGTGGTGGCCAGCGACATTCCTCCCCTCCAGAAAGCAGGAAGTTTCATCAGAGCAGGAAAAGGCCACCGCCTTCCAGCGCCTGAAGCCCCTGGCACCCCTGCCTGCTCCTCTGTGGTCCTCCCCTCTCCCAGGCTGGCCTGTGCCCCCGGGGTGTTCCAAGTGCTGTGCCCACAACTCCCCCTTTCTGGCTGAAGGTCACCCCTCTCTCTCTCCTGCTGCCCTTTCCATGTTCTTCTCCTACCCCTGTTGCTCCCTTCCAAATCTCCCATCGGCCCCCCTCAGAGCCAGTGACCTCTGGGCACTGGGCATGGCTGTGTGAGGGAACCACCTCCCAACGTTTCTCAGCTCTGCGCATACGGGCAGCTCCCAGACCCAGCCGCCCCGCCCTGCCATGCCAGGCTGCCCGCCTCCCACCCAGGCCTCTCCAGGTTGCAACGCCCAGGTGGTACCCACTTGCTGGGCTCACCGATCGCTGGCTGAGCACACACCATGTGCCCAAGGCAGCTCACTGCATCTGGGGAGGTGACGAGGGGGCAGGAAGCAGGAGGCAGAGGAATAAGAAGACATGGATTTCCTTTTTCTCTAGAACCCAGCCTAGCAGGGGCTGGGATGTGAAAACATGTCACCACTGAGTGATAAGTGCGTGTAGGTTGTTCTTAAAGCCTAAACCCAAAGCGATGGGAGTTCCGGAGGAGGGGGCCCTGGGCAACGGGAGAAGTGGAGAGAGGGGTGAGCTGGGCCTCAGAGTGAGGGGTGTCCCTGAGGGAGAGGAGGCAGGAGAGAGAAGAAAGAGTATTTTCATTTTATTTTTTAAATAAAATTCTGTATACTGGTTTTTAATTGGCTTCAGAGAGGAAGGGAGGGAGAGAGAGAAACATCTGATCAGAGAGAACCATGGATCGGCTGTCTCCTGGGCCCCACACTGGGGACGGAGCCTGCAACTTGGGCCTGTGCCCTGACCGGAATCGAACTGTGACCTCCTGGTTCATAGGTCGACGCTCAGCTGCTGAGCCAGGTGGCCGGACAGAAAGACGGTTCTTAAAAAGCACGGATGGGGCTGAGCCTTAGCTCTCCGGTGCAGAGGGAGAGGGCCCGAGGCAGGCACAGCCCTCCCGTCACTGGGGCAAGAAGCCCCGGCCTTGAGACCAGGAGCGTGCGTGCATCGATGTGCAATGCCCGACAGGCACAGACACGGAGCGGATGCCTGGCCACGAGGGCTGCGGAAGAAAGACATGGGGAATGACTGCAAACAAGCACATGGCTTCTTCGGGCGACGAGGGGTCCTGCATGAGAGAGTGGCGCAGCTGCCCAGCCTGTGAACACACGACACCGCTCACTGTACACTTCGTGATTTATCTGTGTCTGTTGTGTTAATCCTAACCCGAGGGTATTTTCCATTAATTTTCAGAGAGTGGGAGGGCGAGAGGGGAGAGAGAAACATCGATGTGAGAGTCACATTAATTGGTTGCCTCCTGCTGGGGATCGAGCCGCCACTGAGGCATGTGACCTTGACCAGAATGGTACCCGGGACCCTTCAGTCGTGGGCCGATGCTCTATCCACCGAGCCACCAGTCAGGGCTGACCATACGCTTTAAAGGGTGAATGTGATGGCAGTGAACTGTGTCAATAGAGAAAAAAGAGGCACATGAAGTGGCCTGATGTGGGGAGCTGACCCCCCAATGGAAGCAAGCACTCCTCAAACATGGTCCCCTGTTCAGCAGGGCTGCTCTGAGCAATGACCACTGACATCCAAGGCTACCCCGCCCGGGATGGACGCGGCCGGGGTGGGGGCCCTGGCAGGCCCTGAGCCCTCATAGGGCAGCTCCCTCCGCCCCCACGGTAAGGGTGTGGTGGCACATTGTGCCTGAGTGTGAGGCCCGGGCGAGCTGCGTGCACCCTGGGGGTTTGAAGACGTGTAGCAGTCACAGAAGAGGCCTTGCCATGGGCAGGAAATGAGGGCAGAATCGCTCCCCGGAGAGCGGCCTGCCCGGGAGCGGGAGGACAGCCCTCTCACACTGTGTCCGGGCCTTTCCGAGGAAGCTTGCTGAAATGGGGACCTGCCTCGGGCCCCATCTCTCGTGCCAGTGACCACCAAGGTGCTCCCCAAGTCCCTCGTGTGGGGCTGTGAGGGAGCACTAGGCCCAGGGGAGGAACAGAGGACCTCACACTCCAAGCCTGTCACCTGCACAGCTGTGGGGACAGGTCCCTGGGGAAGGGCACAGGCTGGGGAGGGGCAATACATTGGCCATCGCAGCGGGTTGAAATTTCTGTGAGCGACAGAGGTCCCTGTGAAGGAGGTTCTGAGCTGCGGGATGCGGTGAGGAAGTGGTTGGGAGGCAGGGTGGCTGAGCTCAAAAGTCTAGGCACAGCCTTAGCCGGTGTGGCTCAGTGGATACAGTGTGGGCCTAGGGACTGAAGGGTCCCGGGTTTGATTCCGATCTAGGGCACGTACTCAGGTTGCGGGCTCTATCCTTAGTGTGAGGTGTGGAGGAGACAGCTGATCAATGATTCTCCCTCATCATTGATGTTTGTCTCTCTCTTCCTCTCTGAAATCAATAAAAAAAATTTTTTTTAAAGCCTGGGCACAAACCGTAGGCTTGCATGTCCCAAGATTCCCTCCAGCTGTGGGTGCGGGCAGTAGGGCAGGGCTCACTCCCTGGTCTGCAAGGTTTAAGAGCTTATGAATGGAGGGGGAGAGAATCGTGTGTGGGAAGCCCGAGGAGCCCGGGAAGGAGCAGGGCAGAGTAGGGTGGGCGAGGGATGCAGAGGTACCCCAAACTCCCTTGCCTAGCAGGAGGGGCAGAGTACAGAGGAGAAGGTGAGGCAGACAGAGCAGCTTGAAGAAAGGACTTGGCTGATTTTTCCCAGCATCCCCCAGGCCACTTTGCTCACCACAAACCTCAGTCTCCAGCCACTTGGTTGTCATGGAAACAGGCTGGAAGAGAACAGATGGTCTCCACTAGCCAAATTCCAATTAATCAGGGCAGAGATGGATCAGAAGGGGGTGTGAGGTGACCAGGCCACAGCGGACTGCCCACCAGCACCCCCCGCCCAGCCCACCGAGGGCGCAGATCGCTCCCCACAGAGCAGGGCTGGGCCAGAGGAGATCCTGGAGGGGCAGGAATCTCAGGTGGGTGGACAAAGCCAAGCTTGTGTGGGGGGTTAGTTACCACCAGTCGCCCCGACCTCCACCTCTTCAGTTCTCATTGGCACAGAGCTGGAGGTTGGGGCCACCTAGAAAGGGCTGCATTGGGGGGCACATGGAAAGATCTGCAGAAACATGGGAACAGACACCTGCATGCGTGTGTATACATCCATGCACACGTGGGTACACAGCGCTGTATGTAGACGTATGTGCATGTTTACATGCACAGAAACACATGGGAGCCTGTGCAGAGGGTTAGCTAAAGCTGTTCATCAGAGACATTCTCAGAACCGCACAAAGGAAATGCTTCGGAAAACAGAGCAATTTAACTCCATTTACTTAATAATTATGAATCTGTCCAGTGCCTGAAAGTAGGGATTATAAACAAATAGGTGTGCGAGCGCGCGCACACACACACACACACACACACACGCCCCCCGCGCGCACACACACACACACACACACACACACACACGCACCACGCGCGCGCAAGCACACACACACGCGCCACCCCCCCGCGCGCGCGCGCGCGCGCACACACACACACACGCCCTCCCGCGCGCGCGCGCGCGCACACACACACACGCCCTCCCGCGAGCGCGCGCGCACACACACACGCCCTCCCGCGAGCGCGCACACACACACACACGCCCCCCCTTTCCCCACACACACACACACACACGCCCCCCCGCGCGCGCACACACACATACACACACGCCCCCGCGTGCGCGCGCGCGCGCACACACACGCCCCCCCCGCACACACACACGCCCCCCCCCCCGCGCGCGCGCGCGCGCACATGGGACATGATCACAGCTCAAGGACACAGGATAAGTTAACCAACATCACAGCTCAAAGACACAGGATAAGTTAAATAATAACACAGCAGTCCTGGAGAAAATGGTGAATTTGGGGGGCAGATGAGAGAAGGAAGGGCCTTGAAAGCTGAGTGGATGTTTGCCAAGTAGCGAAGCAGGCCAAGCAAAGGGGGAGCAAGAGCACGGGCCTGGCAGGATGGAAGGTGGGAGCCGGCGTGGAGGAGGGACCAGCCTGGTCTCAGCCAGGGGAGCATAGGGTGCAGAGCAGCTGGTGGAAGGGAGACCCTAGAACACACCCACAAATAGGAATGTCACCGAACACCCCTGCCTGCAAAGCCACATGTCCGCCCGGCCCACATGGCTCAGTGGCTGAGCGTTGACCTATAAAATAGGAGGTCACGGTTCGATTCCTGGTGAGGCCACATGGCAGGTTGTGGCTGCTTTCCCAGTGTGGTGCATGCAGGAGGCAGCTGATCCAAGATTCTCATCATTGGTGTTTCTAATCCTCTTTCCCTCTCCCTTCCTCTCTGATCAATAAAAATGTATTACAAATAAAAAGTCACACTCCCATGCTCAGCATCTCATGCAGCCACGGCGCCTGGCTGCAGAGGCTCAGCACACAGGAGATACGTGGGAAATGCCAGCTCAGTGGGAAAAGAGGCTTCTGTTTGCTGCAAACAACACTGGGCGGTATCAGGAGGAAGGTGTCAGCAGATGTTTTCCCATCTTGGCTCCAGGGGTTAAACAAAGTGCCAAGAACACAGGTGTGCAAAGAGGAGAACCTCAGAACTTACTGTCTACTGTGCATTTATGGAGTACCTACTGTGTACAGCGCACCGAGTGAGAGCCTGCAGACATTTTGAGGTTGAGTCCCCTCTTTCAAAGAGTGAAGGGAGGGGAGAGAGCACCAGACAGCATAGTCCCAGGATACAGCGGGGCATTGGGGGAGGGAGCTACGTAGGAACTAGGTATTCACAGGCAGATGTGCTGGGTCTGGGCTCAGCTGGCAGGAGCCAAGCTCAGGGCCAGCGTGGAGGAGCTGGGAACAGCTAACTCTGGCTGGAACTTAATATGCCCAAGTCAAGTACGGGAGGTACTTTTGGAAAAGTAGGATCTGTGCACAATGACAGCATAGGATCTAATGGTTCCAAACTGGGGTGACGCTGTCCCCCTCCCCCACCGGGGACACTCAGCCATGCATAAAGACACTTTTCTTTTTAATCCTCACCTGAGGATATTTTTCATTGATTTTAGAAAAAGACAGAAAAACATCGATGTGAGAGACACATTGATTGGTTGCCTCCTGCATGAGCCTTGACCAGGGCCCAGGCCTGGGAGGAGCCTGCAACCGAGGTACGTGCCCTTGACTTGAATCGAATCTGGGACCCTTCAGTCTGCAGGCCCGGCGCTCATAAAGACGATTTTTAGTGGCGGAGGGGAAATGATGCTATTGGCCACACATGCCACTAACATCCTCCAATGCACAGGTCAGCCCCGCCCAGCAGAGAAGGACCTGGCCCAGGTGGCCACCGTGCTGGCTGGTGGTGAGAAACCTGGCCTAGATGCGGGGGTCCGCATTTGAGCAAGCAGGACAGGGAGCGGGAGCATGTCTGCTTGCACTTCTTGCTCAAGGCTGTGTGCAGAGTTGAGTGCAGGACAGGGCCATGTGCAGGGCCGTGTGCAGGGCCGTGTGCAGGGCCGAGTGCAGGGCCGAGTGCAGGGCCGTGTGCAAGGGCATGTGCAGGGCCGTGTGCAGGGGCGTGTGCAGGGCCGAGTGCAGGGCCGAGTGCAGGGCCGTGTGCAGGGGCATGTGCAGGGCCGTGTGCAGGGCCGTGTGCAGGGCCGAGTGCAGGGCCGAGTGCAGGGCCGTGTGCAGGGCCGAGTGCAGGGCCGAGTGCAGGGCCGTGTGCAGGGCCGAGTGCAGGGCCATGTGCAGGGCCGTGTGCAGGGCCATGTGCAGGGCCGTGTGCAGGGCCGAGTGCAGGGCCGAGTGCAGGGCCGAGTGCAGGGCCGAGTGCAGGGCCGAGTGCAGGGCCGTGTGCAGGGCCGAGTGCAGGGCCGTGTGCAGGGCCGAGTGCAGGGGCATGTGCAGGGCCGTGTGCAGGGCCGAGTGCAGGGCCGAGTGCAGGGCCGAGTGCAGGGCCGAGTGCAGGGCCGTGTGCAGGGCCGAGTGCAGGGCCGAGTGCAGGGCCGAGTGCAGGGCCGAGTGCAGGGCCGTGTGCAGGGGCGTGTGCAGGGCCGTGTGCAGGGCCGAGTGCAGGGCCGAGTGCAGGGCCGAGTGCAGGGCCGAGTGCAGGGCCGAGTGCAGGGCCGTGTGCAGGGCCGAGTGCAGGGCCGAGTGCAGGGCCGTGTGCAGGGCCGAGTGCAGGGCCGTGTGCAGGGCCGAGTGCAGGGCCGTGTGCAGGGCCGAGTGCAGGGCCGAGTGCAGGGCCGAGTGCAGGGCCGTGTGCAGGGCCGAGTGCAGGGCCGTGTGCAGGGCCGAGTGCAGGGCCGAGTGCAGGGCCGTGTGCAGGGCCGTGTGCAGGGGCATGTGCAGGGCCGTGTGCAGGGCCGTGTGCAGGGCCGAGTGCAGGGCCGTGTGCAGGGCCGAGTGCAGGGCCGTGTGCAGGGGCATGTGCAGGGCCGAGTGCAGGGCCGTGTGCAGGGCCGTGTGCAGGGCCGCGTGCAGGGCCGAGTGCAGGGGCGTGTGCAGGGCCGAGTGCAGGGCCGAGTGCAGGGCCGTGTGCAGGGCCGTGTGCAGGGCCGAGTGCAGGGCCGTGTGCAGGGCCGTGTGCAGGGCCGCGTGCAGGGCCGAGTGCAGGGGCGTGTGCAGGGCCGAGTGCAGGGCCGTGTGCAGGGGCGTGTGCAGGGCCGTGTGCAGGGCCGAGTACAGGGCCGAGTGCAGGGCCGTGTGCAGGGTTGGGCGCAGATTGACTGCAGGGCCGAGTACAGGGCCGAGTGCAGGGCCGTGTGCAGGGTTGGGCGCAGATTGACTGCAGGGCCGTGTGCAGGGCCGAGTACAGGGCCGAGTGCAGGGCCGTGTGCAGGGTTGGGCGCAGATTGACTGCAGGGCCGTGTGCAGGGCCGTGTGCAGGGCCGTGTGCAGGGTTGGGCGCAGATTGACTGCAGGGCCGTGTGCAGGGCCGAGTGCAGGGCCGAGTGCAGGGTTGGGCGCAGATTGACTGCAGGGCCGTGTGCAGGGCCGAGTGCAGGGCTGAGTGCAGGGCTGTGTGCAGGGCCGTGTGCAGGGTTGGGCGCAGATTGAGTGCAGGGCCGTGTGCAGGGCCGTGTGCAGGGTTGGGCGCAGATTGAGTGCAGGGCCGTGTGCAGGGCTGTGTGCAGGGGCGTGTGAGGGCTGAATGCAGGGCTGTGTGAGGGCTGAGTGCAGGGCTGAATGCAGGGCCGTGTGCAGGGCCGTGTGCAGGGCCGAGTGCAGGGCCGAGTGCAGGGCTGAGTGCAGGGCCGTGTGCAGGGCTGAGTGCAGGGTTGGGCGCAGATTGAGTGCAGGGCTGGGTGCAGGCCACACAGGTGGGGAGGGCTCCAGACACCTCAGAGCGGGGGGGGGTGGGCCTGGGGAGGTTCCAATAAAAACAGCCCAGTGGCATGGCTCAGCGGATGAGCGTTGACCTAGGAACCAGGAGGTCAGGGTTTGATTCCTGGTCAGGGCACATGCTTGGGTTGCAGGCTTGACTCCCAGTGTGGGGCATGCAAAAGCCAGCTGATTCCTGATTCTCATCATAGATGTTTCTCCCTCTTTCTCCCTCTCCCTTCCTCTCTGAAGCCAATAAAAAAATATTTTAAAAAGACAACTGATAACAAGTCAGACACAAGGGAGAAGGAGGAGGCTGGGGAGGAGCCTAGAAGTATCTCCAGAGTGGGGGAGAGAAAATTGAGGGGAAAACACCAATGAATAATGAACCAGATACTAATTATTAACCAGCTGGACCCTTGGACTTGAGGGCCTAATTCCAGGATTCATCTTTCATCATGGGAATCCCAGCACCTCTGGACCTCTCAGCCCATCTCCCAGGCCCCCGCCTCCTGCAGACTGTCCCAGCCTCCTGCAGACTGTGCCCCCCCCCGCCGCCTCCTGCAGACTGTCCCCCCACTTCCTGCAGACTGTCCCCCCCGCCTCCTGCAGACTATCCCCCCACCTCCTGCAGACTGTCCCCCCCTCCTGCAAACTATCCCCCTCCCCCTGCCTCCTGCAGACTGCCCCCCCACCTCCTGCAGACTGTCCCCCTCCCCCGCCTCCTGCAGACTGTCCCCCCACCTCCTGCAGACTGTCCCCCTCCCCCCCGCCTACTACAGACTGTCCCCCCCACCTCCTGCAGACTGTCCCCCTCCCCCCGCCTCCTGCAGACTGTCCCCCCACCTCCTGCAGACTGTCCCCCTCCCCCCCGCCTACTGCAGACTGTCCCCCCCACCTCCTGCAGACTGTCCCCCTCCCCCCGCCTCCTGCAGACTGTCCCCCCACCTCCTGCAGACTGTCCCCCTCCCCCCCGCCTACTGCAGACTGTCCCCCCCACCTCCTGCAGACTGTCCCCCTCCCCCCGCCTCCTGCAGACTGTCCCCCCACCTCCTGCAGACTGTCCCCCTCCCCCCCGCCTACTGCAGACTGTCCCCCCCACCTCCTGCAGACTGTCCCCCTCCTGTAGACTGTCCCCCCGCCTCCTGCAGACTGTCTCCCCGCCTCCTGCAGACTGTCTCCCTGCCTCTTGCAGACTGTCCCCCCTCCTGCCTCCTACAGACCGTCTGCCCCCTCCACCTCCTTTAGACTGTCCCTCCCCTCGCCCCCCGCCACCTCCTGCAGGCTGTCCCACCTGGCCTTGTTCTTCATCTCCAGTGCCATCCCCTCCATTTCCCCTCCCCTCCCCTCCCCTTTCCTCTACCCTCCCGTCTCCCTCTCATTTTCTGAAATATCAACCCCTACTCCCAGCCCTGTCAGGAGACTGGGGTGACAGTGACTGTTTGGTCTGAGGGGCCTGGAGGCAATCCTAGGAAACTCCCCCAGCTCCAATCTTTCCCTGCTCAGCCTCAAGGTTGGCAAGGGGAGGTGGGGGTACCAGGAGGAAGCATGAAAGTATGCCACCCTGTTGGGTGCCGAGTTCCCTGCCAAGGAAGGAGTAGAGAGCAACTAGCCTGGGGGACATAGGAGAAGGGGCTCCAAGCCATGCCTCCTGGGCTTGGGGGCCGGAGCTGAGTAGGTGAAGGCACATGGCAGGCAGATCCTGAGGAACCCCCCCTTTGGGGTTCAGGAAGGAGGCGTCTGGGTTACTTTTAGGATCAGAGAAGTCCAGCCTCTCCCAGGCTGAGCGGCTGCTTTAACCCCTTTAACCCCCAGTGGCTTAGCATAGCTCAGAAAGAGGGACAGCAGCATGGGGTCTGCAGGGAGGGAGGCAGCAGTGCTGGGCACCGATGCGGGCCAGCGGGGGAAGGCTCTGGCCCTACCAGCATCCAACTGGAGCGCCTCACTGAATGCCACGTGCCTGGGCTCCCTTGCCCAGTGCTGGGACGTGCCACCGCCTGCATCATGTCTCGAAGCACCAAAGGGTGACAAGAGGCTGCCAGGTCACCCACACAGGACCTCCCACCAGGACCACACCCACCTGGCTGGCCCCCACCATCCTCATCCTGGAGAGTCTCAGGGCTGCCCAGGGCTTCCAGGGTGAAGTGACTGTAGGAATCCCAATCTCAGGCCCCACATCCCTGCCCCCTGTGCCCACTGTCCCTGCTGTCTTCCCTGGGCCCTGAGTGTCTGTCTCTGTCTCTCTCTCTCTAAATACTTTTATTGATTTCAGAGAGAAAGGGAGAGGGAGAGAGAGACACATCAATGAGAATCATTCATTAGCTGCCCCCTGCACACCCCACAATGGGGAGGGAGCCCACACCCCGGGCCTGGGCCCTGACTGGGAACGGAACCGTGACCTCTTGGTTCCCAGGTCGACGCTCAGCCCCTGGGCCACGCCGGCCGGGCTGGACCTTTCAATGTGCTCCTCCCACAGGCCCCCCTTCCCCACGCCGCCCTGATCCTCACTCCCACTGAAGGTAAGCGAATCTTCCACTGAAATTTGCTGTTAATCCAAAGCATAGCAGGGTTGGGAGGGGAAGTTAGAGGTGGGGACGTGGGCGACAGCCACCCACTTTGTTCCTGGGCCCTGGGCCCCATTGGGGTGGGCAGTCCTGGGCAGCCCAGGCTGCAGCAGCCCAGCTGAGATGGGACCTGGACAGTCTGCTTCTGAAGAGAGCCCCTGAGATGGGCCAGCATCAGCTTGGTTGAAGGAGCGAATGGGAGGGAGCCCTGGCGCCAGGGCTGCCTGAGTGACCGAAGGATGTCCTGTGTCAACCTGCTGTGCTCACGAGTCCAAGGGTGTGGACAAGGGTGCTGGGCTACAGCTTCAGGGAGCGGATTTCAGCTCTGGGCCAGGAGATCTGGGGCAGTCAGAGTGTACGGCTCCCGGGGGTGAGTCCTCCGTCTCGGGGGAATCAAGCAGAGGCTGGATGATCAGCAACCAGGAGGGTTTAAGAAGTGAGTGGGGGCCTGGCCAATTTGGCTCAGTGACAGAGCGACAGCCTACGGACCCAAGAGTCCCGGGTTCCGTTCTGGTCAAGGGCACGTGCCTTGGTTGCAGGCTTGATCCCCAGCCCTGGTCGGGAGTGTGTGGGAGGCAACCAACTGACAGATCTCTCTCATATCAATGTTTCTCTCTCTCCTCTCGCCCCTTCTCCCATTCTGTGGACAAACAAAAAAACAATGGAAAAATATCCTTGGGAGAATTAACAAAAAAAGAAAGAAAAAGAAATGAGTGGATGTTACATGATTTGACTCCCTGCCATTTCTGAGACCCTAGGACTCTGACTTACCTTTCCTCTAGGCAGGCAGGCAGGCACTCTGCACAAGCACCCCCCTTCCCCAGGGGCCAGAGTGGGTGTGGCCACCGAGCCACTGGGGAAGGGAAGGAGCGAAGGCGATGCGGCCCCTACCTGACCCCCCTGCATAAGTGTGAACACATGGAGGCTGGGGAGCATCACCCACAGACCAGTCCTCCTCTCCATCCCCCAGCCAGGCCTCTGCCCTCTGGGCATCGAGAGGTGGCACCCTCAGGGGTGGCCTGCTCTGGGTGAGGCTGGAGGTCTGTGCCGCCCCTCAGTGGCAGGACCAGGAGGAAAACTGCTCTTCCCATGCCAGGGGCTTCCCAAGGGCGGGCACCAGGCACTTAGGGCGGCTGGCATGCTGAACCTGGGCCTCCTTGCTCCAGGTGCATAACTCGCTGCCAACTACCCTTTACGAGGGAGCCCAGGAGGCTCAAGAACCACCAGGCACTTCCCAGCTGACCCTCTGGGCATTGGGATGTTCTCTGTGGGCTGAGCCCCGATGGCCCTTCCTGAGTTGACTCCCCTGGAGACGTCCGAGGAGCTCGGCCGAGGGGGCTGGGGCAGGAACTGCAGGGAGGGCCCTGCCCTGGCTTCACAGTCCCAGGGAGCCAACTCCTCTCCAGCGCAGGACCCTGGCACAGGCCTGGCAGGGCCAAGGGTGTAGACTGGCTCACCAGGCACCGGGCCAGGCAGCTGCCTTTTTTCCTTCTTTGAAACCTCCAGGGATGACATCCCATTTACAGTGGTGGGAATCGGCTTTAGGAGAGATAAGGCATGGACACACAGGCACGTGTCAGTAACAAAAGGTGGAGACACGGCCTCCAACAGACCCGCCCGCAGTCCATTTTCGGGGGGGGAGATGGGTACATCAGTTGTCTGTGATCTCACAGACAGAACAATTACCCGAGACCGGCCCCGTGCTGTCTCTAGCTCTCGCCTCACGGAGAGAGGATGTGACCAGACTACCAGGACAGGCGTCCCCCACAGGCCCGGGGCCCTGGGCACACAGCACAGCCCTCGCGTACACACAAGCCATAACCTCTGTCACACAAAGCACAGGCGGCTCAGGACGGGAAACACCGACGGCTCTGCCGCACACGCTGCACACCTGATGAGAGAAATGGAGTGATGGGGGGGGGGGGGGTGCTGGCTTCTGGGGAAGCTGCCCCCACTGTCTGCCCTGCCTCAGCTCCCTGGTGGGAAGGGGACACAGACCTCCCAGCCTCCCCCAAAGCATCACTGAGAGGCGGGTGCCTGCCCTACTTCATCACCACCCGCTTCAGCCCTGCCACCTACCCCCCACACAGGCCATTATCTGAGTCTTGAGAGGTGACAAAGGTGGAAGGGGCGGGGCCTGGCAGGGGCCAGGGGGAGCAGGGGCCCATTCATCAATGTGGGGCTTAACAAGGTGCTCGCAGGCCCAGGATACTGACTCTCTCTGGGTGTCATAAACACAGACACTCGTCTGGGAAGGGCCCAGGAGGAGGTGGCTTGAGAGCAGGCTGGCCGCAGGCCGGCAGGGGGAAGGACCAGGGCCATCCGCCCTTCTGAGAGATGCAGGATACAGGCCAAAGAGATCGGCACAGCGGGGGGCGGGGGAGTGGCCAATCACAACCTACAGGGCCACCTGGGCAAGGCTCCGCCCAATTTTTAACCAAAATTCGGCAGAAGCCTCTGCCATTGACTGGAACCCTCAGAGGAGGGTGTGAAAGTGACCCCATTCCAGTACCCCCGCCCCCACCTCCACCCCCAGGCAGGAAGCTCTGGGCAAAGCGGCCCCTCTGTGAAAGAAGGCGGTCCTTAGGTTTAGGGGGTTCAGTTCCTGGGCGGGACACTGCGGTCCGGGGACACCCCTGCAGCGCCACCCATGCCCAGGCCTTGGCTGCACGGGATTCCAGCTAATGGCGCGTGGATAATCCAGAGCAGCAGAGGGTCCAGAGGAATGCCTGCCCCAAACATATCAGATGACTGTTTGCAGCGAGCTGCCCTCCTAACTAAGCTGGCGTTTGTGAGGCCTGCACCCAGGGGGTGACCCTGCACCCAGGGGGTGACCCGCAGGGCCCTCCAAGCCCACGCTTGTGCTCCGCATGACACTGGGCGTGGGCTCCAACTGTCCTGCTCCGGGGACAGGCCCTGGGCCCAGCTGTGCCTGGGCTGCCTGGGCAGAGGCATCCGGTTCTTTCCTTCTAAGACCAGTGCCAAGGTGAATGCCGAGTTTTGTCCCTGCCCAGTCCCCAGCGAGGAACCCCTCCTTGCTGCCGTTTGGGATCTGGGGTGAGGAACCCTCAAAGCTTAGGACAGGCCTGGCAGAGTGCACCTGGCTGACCATGGGCCCCTCTGGGGTTTAGGGCAGCTGGAACGCCTGCTGGGGCAGCTCCGGGCAGACGCTCCCAGACAGGCTGTTTACACGGCCCTGGCTCCCGTGCAGCTCAGTGGGGACCCCAAACGGCACCTCGATGCTGAAGGCTTAGGGGTGAAAGTGATGCTGAAGGCTTAGGGGTGAAAGTGATCCTATCAGGACACTTCCCTCCAGCACAGCCATAGCAATGCTCCCAGGCACAGGGGCACTGGAAGGGCAAACCAGGGGCTCCAGGACGCACTCTGGGTGCTTGGGAGGCATCCGCAGGCACAGAAGTGACCGATGAGACTGATGATGAGCAGACAGCTCCAGGCCTGGCTGTCTGCACTGTCAGGGGAGCAGGCAGGTTAGAGACAAGGAGCTATGGTGGGGACACAGGGTGGCAGCCCCCTGGAGGCAAGGTCTGGTGTGGCTCAACTCAGGGACCTGTCTGCCCACCGCCCACCCCTGCGGGAGAGAGGGAGCGCAGACCAGGATCTGAGCATGGACAGAGACTTCCAGACCGGAATCCTGGCTGTGCACTGACGGGCGCGTTAGCCTGCCCTCCGCGGAAGAGCTGGGCTCCCTGGCTTTTCCACTGCAAGAGGGGGAGTGCAGGAGTCCTTCCCACAGGCACGGTCAGGGAAGTGAAATGAGTTGTTGTATGTGAGATGCTTACAACAGTGTCTGAGTGACCAAGAACTCTGGGTAAAAGTTTTCTGTTCTTTAAAAAAAATGTATTTTTTAAATTGATTTCAGAGGGGAAGAGAGAGGGAGAGAGAGAAACATCAATGATGAGAGAGAATCATGGATTGGCTGCCTCCTGGAGGCCCCCCACTGGGAATCGAGCCTGCAACCAGGCCTGTGCCCTGATGGGGAATTGAACCTTGACCTCCTGGTCCACAGGTCGACGCTCAGCCCTGAGCTGCTCAGGTAAGTTTGCTCTTCTTATTATAATCACCAACTGTCCAAATAAGCAACCGCGCAGCCACCTAGCATGCACTCCCAGCCCAGGACAGGACAGGCTGCAGTGCCGGGCCCTAAGGACCGAGCCCTGTCATCGCAGGCCCTTTGGGAACTGTCTCATGGATTAGTCCGTCCCAGGCCCAGCGAGCTCCACAGCAGAACAACTGGCGCCTGGTGCTGCGGCTCTGCGAGGAGAGGGTCACCCAGCCGGGCTCACAAGGCTTCATGCCAGCAGCGGCTTTGACCTCAATAACTGGATGTGAGAGATGAGGGGGAGGGTGCTGCAGGGAGGGCATGTGCACGGGCACTGAGGCGGGAAGCAGGGGCGCAGAGGGGATGGCTCATGGGACTGGCCATGTTGTGAGGGCAGTGGAAGTGAGCCAGGGAGGGGCAGCGACACTCCTGAGGCTGTGTCGCAGGTGAGTGCACCCAAGCAGTAAGGTGGGCAGAGTGGGCTGAGAGACAAGGGCGGTGCAGTGAGCCCAGGCCACTGCCACCAGTCTCCCCTACCACCCTCCCAGCGGGAGCCTCAAGGGGGAGCCAGGCTTGATTCGAAGGTGTTTTCTCAACCTCCTTTGCCCTGGCAGCTCGCAGCAGCTGCCCACAGACCCTAGGAGTGAGGGAGAGGTGCCTGGGGTGCTGGCCAGGGGCCAGAGAATGGAGTTCCCAGAGGCAGCCTCGCAAGGGGCTCCAATCCAGATCGCGGCCTCTCGGGGGCCAGTGCAGGTCTCTGGCCCCTCTCTCCCAGGCAGGGCCAGCCTCAGGGCTGCAGACTGGCGCTCCTGTCTCTGCGGACTCACTTGGCGCCAAGCTGGGGGGTGGGCTGCATGACCCTCAGGGACAGACCAAGTCCCCCATGTGCGCCAAGACCCGTTACTCGCCACGAACCAGTTACTTGAGACAGGCACTCACGCTTCCTGAGACGAGGCACTCAGAGGGCGAGCTTTGTTATGCTCTTGCCTCACTTTTTTTCTGGTTATTCCTCTCCCGAGGGTATTTTCTATTGGTTTTCAGGGAGAGCAGAAGGAAGGGAGACACACACACAGAAACATTGATATGAGAGGCACATCAATTGGTTGCCTCCCATACACATCCTGACCTGGGGCCTGGGCCAGGGAGGAGCCTGCACCGAGGTACATGCCCTTGACTAGAATGGAACCTGGGACCCTTCAGCCTGCGGGCCGACGCTCTATCCACCAAGCCAAACCGGCCAGGGTTCTTGCCTCATTTTCTCATGGTGACATCTGTGAGCTGGCTGGCAGGCATGTGGGATTGCAGGGGAAGACAGATAAAGCGGGGCCGGGAGGACGCAGGCAGAGAGGAGGTGTTAGGACCTGCTGAGAAGGAACAGTTTTGCCTGTGGTAGGAGGAACCCCGAGCTGGAACCCAAGGCGCCATCACAGCTGTGGGCGTCCCTGCACCTCGGGGAGGGCGTGGGACCAGAAAGCTCAGCCAAGAGTCCCAGTTGCTGAGCCCGTGTCTACAGGGAGGGAAGATGCTCCTCCAGAAGGTCCCAGGTCCCTACCCCTTCTGAACAGAAAGACGACCAGGATGGAGGCCCCAGGGAGGCTGGCAGGCCCCAGGCCCCCAGGCCCTCAGGCATGGGCGGGCACACTGGCTC
Organism: Antrozous pallidus; assembly: GCA_027563665.1. Taxonomy (NCBI): domain Eukaryota; kingdom Metazoa; phylum Chordata; class Mammalia; order Chiroptera; family Vespertilionidae; genus Antrozous; species Antrozous pallidus. The sequence continues at coordinate 87,650,611 of CM050520.1, forward strand.
CCACACCTGGGACTCTCCTCCAAGGGATGGGGACATGCCGAGCTTCTGAGTGGGCTCCTTCCAGAGCAGACAACTCCCACGCCCAGGCCCGCGAAGCGCCGTGTCCTGGTCGACTCGGGCAGGAGCAGGACTCAGGCTCTGAGTGGACGGAGGAGCCCGGCAGCTCCGATTCCAGGAGCGAGGAGGGTGCGGGACTCCATTTAAGTCCACTGGTCACACTCCCAACAGGGCCCTCTCGTGCCCATGGCCACTGGCCTGCTCTGCGGCCCGGGCTGTGCCTGCAGCTGCGTCCCAGTGGAGCCACCAGCCACCAGCTGGCGGAACTAATGAGAGCTGGGCCGAGGGGCAGGGTGGCCTTTATTGTCTGTGGCTCGGTAATGAGATTCCTCATAAACTGGGAATAAAACTGGGGTCTGCACAGAACGGAGCGGGTGGAGGTGGCCCAGGAGAGGGGGCTGACTCCACCGGCCACATCTTTCTCCTCTTCCCTCCTCTCCACCTCCCCCCGCCCGAGTCCGTGCTTTCTGGGCACTGTTCTACTGGTCTCAGCGCAGTGCCAGGCTCACACCCCACCTGGGCCTGCCATGCCCTGGACTCTGTGTCCACACTTCAGGGACCCTGTCTTTGTCTTAGGCTGGATCCCAGGGGACACCCTCCCCTTGGCCCCTCTGTTGTTGGACAACTTGTATTCTGCAAGCCTGGGATGTTGGCCCCACAATCAGCTCTGGCTGGGTCCACCTCCAACCATGTCCTCAGTTGACCCCCTTTCCCCCAGGAGCTGCCATGCCCCAGCTTGTGTGTGTGTGTGGGGGGGGGGGGGGGCGCGGTGGTTTGCAGAGCAAGCAGCATGTCACTGGGTGGCTGTACCCTGCCTGGGCCCTGCCTCCTCAGAGGGGTCTGTCCACCTGGCGATTCCCAGTCCCTCAGCTGCGAGATCTGGAGCGGAAAGGCCAGGACCACATGTGGCCGCTCGGGTGTGAGACGGTCAGCAAATGGCTGCTGTGACCTCACCTTCCTCCTCCGTGAAATGGAAGAACGACTAACTCTCTCTCCCAGGGCCACCTAGAGGCTCGGCTGGAACAGGAGGTAAGCGCACGAATGCGTGGCATGTTTGTTATTAGAAAAAGCTCCCACCTGCAATAGGGACACAGCGAGGCTTTCCAGCGAGAGGCGGAGCTGGGAGGAGCCTTACCTGATCGGCTGCACCTTCTCACTGAATGAGATGGTGCCAGGCACTGCTGGAGAGGAGTCCTGTGGCCCACCCTTCCCCAAAATGGGGACGTTTGAGGGAAGACAGGGGCTGATCCCAGGCCCCCCTGCCAGTCCGTGCTTTCTGGGCAGCCCCCTTCTCAGTGCTGCCGTGCGAGCACTCCAGATGGTCAGCGGTGCCCAGCAGGCCGCAACCTGGGAGAGGTGGGTGCTGAGGAGAGCCCCTGGAGGTGCAGAACAAAGGCTGCACAGCACTGGATGCCCATGCAATACCAGCCACCTGGCTGCAGCCTCCATCATAACTCCCAGGTGGGGGCAGGGGGGCAGGGCTCACTGCTCAAAGCAGCTCCTTGTTGCAGAAAGGGGAGGGAGGCTGCAGTGGGTAGGCAGCGGAGTTGCTCTTTCTTCAGATCGTGCAGAGTTGGCACTGCCCAAGTGCCCAATGCAGAGGGGTCGGGACACTCAGAGGAAAGGCATGGGAACAGGAGCAGCCACCACTCACGCTGTACATTCATCACATGCCTGGTGCTGTGCTACGCACGTTTCATACATTATTGTTGATCTAGTCTTCACAAACCTCTTTTGAAATCAACATTAATGGAAACCCATTTTACAGATGGGAATACTGAGGTCTACAAAGTGACTTAACCAAGTCCACTCAGCTAGCAATTGGGAGAGCTGGGATTCAAATCCAGTGCACCGGGCCCCCTTTGCTGTCTCACTGTGCCAGGCAGCCACACGGGGGAATCTCCCGGCTGCAGGGAAGGGAACAGAGCTACCTGCTGCTTCCTCTGGAAGAGGGCCTAGAGCCATTGCTGCTCTGCCCTGGATGGCTATGGAAGGCACAGATGCCAGAAGCCCCTGAGAGTACATACCCTTTGCTCCCTCCCCGGCTGCAGGATAAACTGTGGGATTACCCGTTCCCTGGAGAGCCTCCTGCCTGCCGTGCTGTCGGGAAGTCTCTCAAGTCTCCCTGCCACTGAGTTCCTGCTTCCTTGTGGAACAGCTCCGGGTTGATGTTGGGTAAGGTATGCTTTCTCCCATTTTCCCCTTTTGCATCTCCCAACTCCAAACAGCACAACAGCACCATGAGCTTAAAGAGTTACTGGGCCAGGGGTGCCATCTCCAGCTCAGGGCGCTTCCTTTGCAAGATGATCCCTGCTCAGATCTCACATTACCTCCTGCCTCAGCCAGCACATCTGCTGCCGCCCTGCAGCCCTGGTCTCTGGAGAGGGGTGGGCACCATGGCGGGAAACGGTTGCAGCTGAACTTCAGACAGGGTGCTGGACTTTAGGACATCCCTCCTCCTCACTCCTCGCCCCTCATTCCCACTTCCCTTTCCTACCAGGGGGCTGCCACTGTCTGCTGCATGGACTGGGGAGGCTTCAGGCACATGCTGGACACAAAGACGATTCTGCAGGACTGGTCAGGGGGGACCAAAGCCTAATGCAACCCCCCCCCCTTCTCATTTGCCCCTCCCAGGGTGCCTCTCTCCAAGTATCCATGCAGGAAGCAAAGGTGCTAAGTTAATAGCTGAAAACCTGTCTCTGAGGTCCCTCCCCACCATGCAGGATCCTGAGAGCCGGGGCAAGCTTGTCAGGCGGGCCCTGAGAAGAGAAGACCGTCTCTCCAGGGAAGCACTTTCAGGGAGGACACAGGCAGCCCTCCCCTCCCATCTGCAGCCAAGGGCAGAGCACAAGAAGGAAGCCAAGCTCAGGCCTGCTGCCCCTCCAGGACCTGGCAGCCCATGGGGGGAGGAGAAAGGATCGGGGGAGAAGCTGCCTCGGGCACATCCCTGTCTCCTCCCAGGGTCACCCCCTCACTGAGCCGACATGAACACAGACATCACCACTGAGGCTCAGAGTCACTCACTGAACCCTCATTGGGAAGACAGGAATCTGTTCTATGAGGCTGTATACTTGACTTGTGACCCTAGTCACACGGTGACCCACAGACAGCAGTGCATCCCCCTCCTGTCCCGGGCACCACAGCCACACACGCAGGAAACGTGGATAACCAACACAAGCACACAAAGGCCACCCTCTGCCACTCCACCCTGGTGGTGAGACTGCATGGTGACATTACAACTACACCCCACAGCCAGCTGCCATGCCTCCAGCCCGGCACACACTAACATCCAAGTTAAAAAAACAGAACAGGTGAGCCTGCAGATGCCCTCTCCCAGGTAGGAATCGTTTAATTTACCAGATTAACCAGGAAAGACACACTCACAAAAAATCGAAGGGACATTGACACCTCCCTTGGGTGTTTTCTGTTTTGTGATGAACAATGAACGTTAGTCAGCTGCTAAACAATGGCGGTGTCACAGACACAGCAGCGGGGCTCACCCTCAGCCCCTGGCCTGGCCCACTCACTTGGCCATCACACCAGGCTCTGGCCTGTGGGACCAGCTGGGCCCCTGACTTAGTCATCACACAGGGTGCTGGCCTGTGAGACCAGCCTGCTGGCATACACCTGGGTCAGACAGTGGCCAGGTGCAGCGCTAAGAAATGGGGAGAGGAAAGTGAGCAAACACCCCACATTTCAAAGGAGCCCCCAGGACAGCGAGCTCTGCCCAGCTGCAGAGAAGGGGTGGACTGTGGCCAGAAGGCCTTCCAAGGGTATGCATGACACCTGGGCAGTGTTTTCCTTCCAGGCAAAAGGTTTGGGGAAGCCAATTAGGGCGGGTGTGGTACAGGTGGGACACCAACGATGCACCTGCTCCTAAGGCGGGGACTCTGCCTCCTCCCAGGCTCCCAGGTCTCTTTGGGTGGAGACCACATGCTCCACTGGCTCTCCCGTAGGGAGACAGTCCTCGGCCGGTGGACTCCACACACACACACACACACACACACACACACTCTTGTCTGGCAAAGTCTGGCCCAATTGCAAATGTACTTTGGTGTTGACACTCCAGTGGCCAGATTAGGGATGTTTTGAAGTCAGGGACCAACCTGCCACTAGCGGCTCCCTGAGCCCCTCCCCCTCAGGAAGCTCCTCTCCTCACTCCTCCAGGTTCAGGAGACGGAAAGACGGACCCGGGCTGCTGAGTCCCCTGAGAGAAGCAGCAGCAGGCAGTCAGGAGGGCTGGGTGTGATGGAGGGGGGCAGAGGGGGCAACGTCTGGACTTGCCAGCCTCAGTCCAAGTGTCAGGTGGGCCCTGCACAGCCACACCCCCTGCCCAGGGCCCAGGCACCGGGTGTAGGAGCAGTTGAGTCCAGGCACTTCGCAGCCATAACAATGACAACCAAGCCCAGAGCCATGAGCTCAGTAAGCACTTTTCTGGCCCGGCCCTTCTCTGCGTCCCACCCTCCATCTGGATTTTTGGTGTGTGTGGGGGGAGTGTCTTTGCTCGAGCCTGTGACACTGTTCCCTCTCTGCTCCTCCTTCCTGAGTTGGGTGGAGCAGGGCAGGCCTCCAAGTCCTCAAAGCAGGAATTACCCACTAGGTACCCCAAGTCTGGGGGAAGAAATAACCAAAAGAGGGAAGCATGGAGGTGAGTGGCTCCTCTCCCCTTATGGGACCCAAAGTTAGGGTAGCCCCTAGTGTGCCAGATCCACCGGAGTCCCAGGTGTCTGCCTGCGATTCTCCTGTGGCAGGACTCCAGGTGGGTAATATGGCATGAAGGGTGTCCAGAAGCCCACACCTCAGGGTCAGAATTTGCTGGCTGCTCCCAAGGAGGCTCAGTGTGAGAAAAGACCCCTCATCCCCTCCAAAGGGTGGGAGAGATGGGGGACTTCATCAAGCCCCTGAGTGGGCAGAGACACCTATATGTCCAGGGATTTCCCCTCCCCCCACCTAGCAGGGAGCGCCACAGGCCTAGGAGTGAGGGCACCCGCCTTCCACAAATGCTTTAGGTACCACTGGACACTCACCGAGATTTGTGAGGCTCGGGCAGGGAGCTGGCGGCTGCTGAGGCACAGACAGGAATGGCGCCGGGTTCCTGCCTTCTCGGAGGGCACCCCAGCCCCGAAGTCAGCAGCCAGGCTGGAAACTAACTGCCTGGCGAGTTCTCTGCTCTCGGGAATCGCCCCTCGGTGGCCGCCAGCGGTGCTCCGACCTCAACGTTGGCCACCGGGAGCTGATCTCTACTCCGACCCATCCTTCTGCCACCCTTAGACCGGGGCCACGTGCTCCAGCCCAACCTGCCCCTTGCCCCTGTCCCCTGCAGCCAAGCGGGGGGTGTCAGGTTTCCTTCCTGGGAACCCCACCCCACCAGCGCTGGAGTCCCAGCCACCCGGGGAGGCGCGCAGCTTCCCCAGGGACCCGAAGGGTTAAGTCCAGGCGCCTAGACTCGGTGGGATTAGCCTCCTAAACGCATTTTCCAGTCCATTCCCGGCACTGAGCGCCCAGGCGGTCCCGGCCTCACCGCCGTCCTGCCAGTCCTCCACGTCCTCCCGTTGGCTGGGCGCCGCAGGCCACCCCGGGGCGAGCTTCCGGTGAACTCCTCGGCCGCCCGCAATTCGGGGAAGGGCACCCCGGGGAAAGTGGGTCACGCGGCCACCTGGCCGGCACGAAGCCGAGGCGGCCCCCTCGGCAGAGAGCCTCGCAAACGGAGCGGAGCCCCAGGGGAAGCGCAGCCCCGCCGCGGTCGGGAGAGCGACCGCAGGTGGGGGCCTGTGTCGGTGCCGCAGTACCGGCTCCACGCACTCGCCGTGGCGCGACGCGGTGCGGGAGCCAGGCAAAAGGGCTCGACAAAGAAAGGCGGCCCCCTACCGCCTCCCGGCCTGCAGCCCACCAGCTTGGGGACAGACGGACATCTCCTCCGCGGAGCTGGGTCTCCGTCTGGAGAGGCGATTTCGGCGGCTATTTTGCATTTATGTAACAAGCAGTGTTTCCAAACAGCCTCCCAAGCTGAGAGCTGGGTATTAATAAATAGGACGCGATTACGTGTTATTTTTGTGGAAAACTGGTGGACTGAGCGCTCTCTTGCTGCATGCACATTTGCATCCCACCAGCCTCCTTCGGGGCAGGCTGCCGGGCCTCCCAGTCCACTCCTGCCGCGCCCCCTCTGCCCTCCCCGTTTCTAAACCCTGACCCAACTTTCCTGGTTCCTTTCACTCCCTACAACCCAGACGCGCCCGCCATCCAGCTCCCGGCGCTGGGAGGCATTGAATGGGGAAAAATTAATAATAAGGCAGAGCTCACCTGGGAGGAAGAAGGCGGCTAAGCCGAGAGCGAGTCCCCACCAGCGTCCAGCCTCGTCCGAAAGCCCCCGCGGAGCCATCGGGGCCCAGAGGTCCGGCGAGGAGTGCGCTCCTCGCCCCAGAGACCGGCCGAACGAGGAAGGCGATCAGGGCCAGCCGGCGCGCTCCGAGGAGCCAGGTCCGCTGTGGAGGTGGCCGGGGGCGGGCGTGCGGGGTGCGCTTGGCGCGGCGCAATTCAGGCCTCGGCCGCCGGCAGCTCAGAGGCTCGGCAGATGCCCGCCGCCAGTTGCACGAGTCATGCCCCTCTCCTCGCTCTCCGCCCCGCTCCGGTCCCGCCCTCTCCTTCCACGCAGAGCTCAGGAGAAGGGACCCACCCCCGGCTCCGCGCGGCTGCCCAGCTGCTCCGCTGCGCGGGTTCCGGGCCCGGCGTGCTCACGCCCTCCCGCTCGACTCCAGCTTGCAGGCGTCCAGGGCCGGCGTCCTTCGGGGCCTTGTGGTGGTGGGGCGTGGGCCCAGGCGGCGGGTGGGCGTGCGGGGGCTCAGGCCCAGGCTGTGGGCGCGCGGCGGGGCGGCCGGATGCCCGCGCGGCTCGGGGGTCGGGGGGTGGGGCTGGGTGATCTGCGCGCCGACTGCCAGCCAGGTGCTCGCTCCGCCGGCCGCGATCCGCACAATGTGGAGCTGCCCGGGCGCCGAGGGAGCAACGCGCCTCCTCTAGCCCTTTCTTTCCTCGCCAGCGCCGGCCTCTCCCTGCACTGCCGTGATGTCAGGGGGAGGGGTTAGCGTTAACCCTCCCGGCGCCGCGCCGGCCGCCGCGCGGCTGCTCCCATCTTCCGGCTGCGGGCAGAGGCTGATCCCAGCGCGGGCCGGGATCTCGCTCGGGCCCACTGGCTCTGGAGATGCCCCCTCCGCCGCCTGCAGCCAGGGAGAGGGCGGGCACCCGCTCAGCCGAGGGAAAGGCGGGCAGTGACCCCTGGCGGCCGGCGTCGGGGAAGCACTGTGCTGCAGGGTGGAGTTAGCCAGGGCCGGGTGCGCGGTGTCTGTCCAGAAAATGGTCTATTCGTGCTCCCGCGGAACGGGCTCCCCCAGGCCCTGGGCTCCAGTCCTGGCCCCATTTTACAGCTGGGGAAACAAAGGCTTCGAAGGGTAAAGCGACTTGCCCAAGGCACAGGGCAGAGCGTGGTGGAACTCAGGGCCAGAGCCCTGGCACTGCCCGGACGCCCGATGGAGACGCCGCCTGGCGGGACCCGCTGGGAGCTGTGGGGAATTGGAGGGAGGGGTTAACGGGTGAGATGGGGCCACGGAGGTTTCTGGTCTTTTCTAATCCCCGCTCCCTTCAGGGGTTCCTTTTCTAAAAACTGCGCACTCGCCTCCCCAGATAGACCGTTGCGTGGAGGTTCTCTCTGCGGGCACCGTTGTTGTGCTTCGCGGGGACACATCCGGCCGGTGTCTGGTCAGGCTCTCCTGCCTCGCTCACCACATCCGGGTGGGGTGGGCTTTCTGCCAAGGGGGCCAGCCTCAGGGTCCTTGGCAGCCCAAGCCTACCCTCCTTCTCTCTGGACCTCCCTAGAGGGCTTCTCAGGAAGAGGAACCTAGTTTTCCCCAGACACTGGGCCAAAGGATGCACCCTCTGTCCGTTGCTGCCCTTTGCCCGCAGGAGCGAGGGGAGTGGCTGTGCTTCCTAAATGGAAATTCTCATTCTCCCGGGGAGACAGAGACAGAGCACGGGGTGGGCAGGAGGGTGCCGCTGTCCCACCCCCTCAGACCTGGCCCTGGAGTGTCAGAGGTTCCGGCTGAAACCATTTAAATATCTTTTGATTGATTTCAGAGAAGAAGGGAGAGGGAGAGAGAGATAAAAACATCAATGATGAGAGAGAATCATTGATGGGCTGCCTCCTGCACACCTCACACTAGGGATCCAGCCCATAACCTGGGCATGTGCCCTGACTGGGAATCCAGCTGTGACCTCCTGGTTCATAGGCCCATGCTCAGCCCCTGAGCCGGGCTGGCTGAAGCCGTTAAGTTTGGCACTTGGGCACCTGCATCACCTTTACCCAATGCGACCCACGTTCTTGTTAGCAAGCACTGTCCAGGCTTGCAGATGCAGAGGCATGCCATTGTCCTAAAGCCACCAGTCCCCTGGGGCACGGGAAGACAGACACAGTGGTGTGTGTGCTTACAGAGGGCACAGGATTTGCTGGGTCTCAGAGAAAGTACCTAGCTCCACAGGGAGCGCCTCCACAGGGCTGAGTCAGTCACCCATCAGATGGGCACGCCCGCAGGGGGGCACTGAGGCTGGATTGAAGATAGCTGGGTCAGCACATAGAAGGTGCAACGACCAGCAAATGTTAAGGCCTGAGCGAGGCCCCAGGTGGTTGGCTGCAGGGCCATGAGTACCAGGCAGCTACTTGGGAGGGTTACCCTAGACAATGCCTAGTCAGGATCTGTGCCCAGCCTGACAGCTGGCACCTCCCCACGGCTCTCCATGGACTCCACGGGCTACAGCTACATTGTGTCCGTGCTGTGGTCTTGGACTCTGCCTGGTGTGTTGTAGGGTGAATAGATGGGTTGGAGGGCACTTCCAGATGTGCCCATGTCTGTTCACTTCCTGCTTGTGTTCTCACCTCTCTACCTGTCGGTGAGGCTTCTGTGACCTTCTGCTCTTACATGGGTGTCCAGAGAGGGTGTGTGGGCATTGGCATGACTGCGCGGGGGGGGGGGGGGGAGTAGAGGAGATGAAGGCAAAATCCTGAGCTAGCATGGTCACCCACACGTCTTTAAAAACAAGCCCCTAAAACATGCAAAGCACCAGCATGGTATGTGTGTGTGTGTGTGTGTGTGTGTGTGTGTGTAGTGGGTTTACTTGGAGAGTAAATAGAGGTCTTTCGGTACCCACTGTCAAGGTGCTGAGGGGACAAGAGTGAGCTACAGCTAAGAGCCCACTCAAACAACTAGATTATTATGGGATGGAAGGTCACTGCCAAAGAGAGCCACAGTCAGCTGGCCTCCAAGGAGAGTGAGCACCTCATGTGAAGAGCAGGGAAGGCTTGTGGGCGAGGTGACATTTGAAGGAGACCTGAAGGGTAGGTCAGCTTGGAACCCACGGAGACTAGGAGAGCATTTTGGCGAAGGGAACCGCACTTACTAGGAGCAGTGACCCTGGCAGTAGGAGTTGGACAGGCGGGTGAGGACAGGTGGGAGGAGGAGAGAGGCCCAGCAAGTCCAGGAGGAGGAACAGAAAGGAGGAGGAGGCTGCCCCAGGGTCTGACACTGTAGGAAGCGGGTGGGGTCGGTGGGACTTTGGAACCAGTGACAGGAACACTTGTGACCTTGGAGAGAGGGGTGTTGGGGGCGGAGCAGGGGCAGGACCCAGACCAAAGTGCCAGGAGCAAGTGGGATGTGGGAGCAGAGGCAGCAGGTGCCCACACTACTTCTGAGGTGCCTGGTGGCGGGCAGGTGAGCAAAGTGGACCAGAAGCTGGACACGTTAGCATGACACATACCAAGGGGCTTGTTTTCTCCTTTTTGCTGGAAATCAAAAGCTACGGAGTCTCTCGTCAGCAGAGGGGAGGGGAGCAGACAGCAGACTGGAGAGGCGGGGTAAGAAGTGAGAGTGAGCCCTGCAGGTCAGCCCGGAGGAGGCGGGTGAGGAACCAGGCAGGCAGAGGACTCACCTCTCCCTGAGTCTGGAGGGAAGACAGAAAGTGTGGTGAAGATGGAGGTTTGGAATAGAAGGCAGGGAAGTTTATAAAAAGGTCGCTGCAGGGCAGTAGGAAGGGAGCTCCATGCAGAGAGCCCTAGATGGCAGCCTCGGGTCTCAGCCAGTGAAAGCTGTGGGTGGTGGAGGGAGATGCGCTTAGTGTCTCCAGATCTGAAGGGAGAAGGAACAGTGTGTCTGTGTGCTCCCCAGAGAGGAACCAGGATTCGTGGGCACATGGGATGGGGAAGTCAATTTTAATTTATTCCAGGGACGAGTATTTGGGGAGCACTCCCTGTCTCTTGTCAGACGAGGCCCTGGCCCATTTACCAGGAATGCCATCGGTGGGATTCTTGCCAGGGCAGGAGGGCCGGCCAGGTGAACGCCAGGTTCCTGCCTGGCTCTGAGACCAGGTGACTGCAGAAAGGAAAGACACTTGACCCATCAGGAGATGAGTGAGTAAAAAGCTGTGGTGCATTCACACCACGGAATACGATGCAGCAATAAAAAAGAAGGATCTCTTACCCTTTGGAGGGACCTGGAGAGTCTCATGCTGAGTGAAATAAGCCAGTCAGAGAAAGACAAGTATCACATGATCTCACTCATATGAGGAATCTAAGTAACAGAATAAACTGATGAATGGAGTGGACTCAGAGACATGGGAGCATGGAGCAGAGTGCAGAACCTCTGAGGGAAGGCGGCAGAGCGGGTGGTGGGAGGTGGTCAACCAAAGACCTGTGTGCAGCTATGCATGACCCATGGACACAGACAGTGGGTGGTGAGGGCCTGGAGCAAGGGGAGGGGATCAATGGGGGGGGGGGACACATGTAATACTTTCAACAGTAGAGATTTTAAAAATAAATAAATAAGCAAACAAAGAGCCAGCACTTGGACTGTGTCTTCTCTCCTACTCATGGTCGGGCAGTGGCCAGACAGGCTCCGCCCAGAGGAAGGTGGCAGCCCCAGGAACTGCCCCAGAGCCCCTCAATGCCCACGGGCTCTGCCAGGGAGGGGTAGCCGGGCCTGGAAGGCCCACAGTCATACAGCGATGACTTCCTCTGGCCATGCCTTGGCCCCTCCGTGCCATTCATCACTGGCTGGTGAAGCTCATTCTGATGTGAGGGGAACCCTATGAAGAAGCCCCGGAGATGCCCCAAACCCCTGAAATCTCTTGCTAGAAGATAAACTTGAATATGCTGCATGGGGTCCCCCACTTCTGGATCCCCAATCTGGGGTCAGTTGAGACTGAGGACAAGGAGAGAGAAGAGAAGGAGGAATTCATGGAGGAAGGAGGGCCAGAGCCCTAGCCAACTCCAGAGAGAACCCACTGGCGTGGATGCCCCTCTCCCCCCACAGTGCTCCTGGGCATCCTAATGACTACATGCAGCACCTAATGACTACATGCGCCATGTGTAGCTGCCCTGCGCCCAGTGTTCGGGACAGCTAATTGTTATCCTTACTGAAGTCGGGCAGAGCCTGCCAGTCACATGGCTGCCCCTGCTCCGGAGGATGCAGCTGCCCCAGGCCCAGCGATCCCCACTCAGCAGGGACCAGGATGGCTGGTGGCAGCCGGTCCCTCCCCGTGGGCGGTGCTGCCCCAGGATCTCCGGGACTCTGGGAGCTGGGATAGAAAGGTCCCCATTCACCCCAGCCAGTCTGACTCAGTGGATAGAGCATTGGCTTCTGGACCGAAGTGTCCCGGGTTTGGTTCTGGTCAAGGGCACGTACCTGGGTTGCAGGCTCCTCCCCGGCCAGGGCTCTGATCAGGGCACATGCAAGAGGCAACCAGCCGATGTGTTTCACATCATCGTTTCTCTCTGCCTTCCCTCTCTCTTCCACTCTCCCTAAGACTCATGGGAACATATCCGTGGGTGAGGATTAACAGGAAAGAGAGGCCCCTTTTCCACCCAATTCCCAGGACAAAGGGACCTGGAAGTGAAGTATGGTAGCAATCATCTCAGGTAGAAACTGCTGTTTGGGTTCTGTACTTATTTGTTTGCTAAAACAAGAGAAAGTTATTTTGATTTTCTGAACTTATGTGTGCTATCCAATACTCCATGGATGATGGTTTGAATATCCCATTGGTTGTGATCTCACTGGGCATCAAAGCACATTCCTCTGGGAACCAGACAGCTCAGTTCTCCTGAACTGTCTCAGCAGCTACAGATCACTGAGTTTCGGTTGACTCCGTGGTCCCGGAATCAGAACAGACCCTAAACTGCCTCAGTAGCTACAGACAGTGCGTTCCTGTTGACTCAGTGATCCCAGAATCTGGACAGCACCGTTATTCTAAATTGCCCAGGTGGGCCCAGATAATGTGTTCTGTTGATTCAGTGATTCTTAGATACTTCAGGTAACTAACTTGCTCAAATTTTGCTTCTGTAAAAATGCTTTTCTGAAACAGGTTCCTCATTCCAGACCCAGAGATGTAATCGATACCTTTGTGATATCTGCCGATATAAGCCAGATGTGGGGAGCTGTTTGGGGCTGCGAGGTTTGCAGCGCTTTTGCTCCAGACCTCGTATGCCGCCGGCCTTTAATAAATGACTCCATAATTCGACTTTTTGAGGCGTCCTTTGTAAGATGGGGGTACACCACAACAGAAGGTCCAGTCCTGCCTCCAGCTGGAAGCCCTCCAACCTTCCTGTGAGTCACCCGCCCCGTGTCCTAAGGAGCCTGATGGGGCCAGCGTTCCTGCCTTGGTGGCAGTCCTGGAGGAGGGTCCTTCTCAGTGAGGACGGGAAGCTTAGCCACTCCCCCACCCAAGGTGGGCCCAGCGGAGAGTCAGAGTTGGCAGGGAAGACACACCACTCCCCCCCTCTTCTTTCTGGTGGGCCCCTCAATCCAGGAGGTGGGTTGGTCAGAGTAAACCAGGATGGACTACCTATCTAGAACTGGGCTTGCTTCGAGGGAAGCTGAGAGATGGGATTCGTGTGGGCACAGATGGGATTTGATGCCCCTCCCCCACCCCAGCAGCCTGTCTCAGGTGGTGGGTTTTCACCAGCTTCTCTAGGCGAAGGCCCTGGGGGTCGGAGGAAAGCTTCCCTCTGCCCTGTCAGCCACCCACGGGCATAAGCCAGGGCAGCAGTACGCCTGAGTGGGGTCACTGCGGAGGGCGCCCATCAGGGAGGGCGGTCTGGAAGGACTCCGGTGCCCAGGCTGGTGCAGGGCGTCGTGATGCACGGAATCCAGGGTGGGGACATCAGGACCAGATTTCTACAATGTGAAATGGAGCGCCGAGCAGGTGCTGTGTACGCTGCATGGCACCCTGACGTAAAGTGAAGGCCGCGGCGTGAGGGAAGCCATGTGCGGTGCAGGTTTCTGACTTTGATATCAGCATGAAGGTTCTGTAAAACAGGCTGTTTCTATGTTCTGTAAAGTATTTGTCCAGGCCCGGCTGGTGTGGCCCAGCGGTTGGACATTGACCTCTGCTCAAGGAGGCTGAGCATAGGAGGTTGTGGTTCGATTCTGGTCAGGGCACATGCTTGGGTGGCGGGTTTGATCCGTGTTGAGGGGCGTGCGGGAGGCAGCCCATCCATGATTCTCTCATCATTGATGTATCTCTCTCCCTCTCCCTTCCGCTCTGGAATCAATAAAAACACATTAAAAATTAAAAATGAAGTGCTTGTCCTGCAGAAACGAGCCTCTGAGTGACCCCTGTTGTGGGGGGCGGTGGGTGTCCCGGGCACAGGCTGCTGGGAGAGGCTGCGGGAGAAAGCAGGTGGCCTGGAGGCCTGTCCACCGGGAGGCAGTGCCCAGATGGCCACTGGATTTGAGGAACCTCGGGAGGAAGTTGAGCAGAAGGCATGTGTCCTGGATCTGAAATGACTACATGTGGGCAAGAAGGTGGCAACAGCCCCGGTCTGCCTGAGACCAAGGGGCTTCCCAGGACCTGGGACACAGTGCTGAGAGAAAGTTCCGGGCAAGCCAGACGCGGTGGCTACACTGTTAGAGGGCGCGTTAGCCTCTCTGCACCTCCCTTTCCTCGAGGGAAAATGGCATCACTCCCGGGGCCTTTGCAAAAGTGCTTTCAAATTCTGCCATCTTCCCCCCACCCCCTGTTGGGATGATGAGCATGATGGTGGATGGGGCAGAGGAGAGGCAGCATGGGGAGGATGGCTGTCCCAGCCTGGGGGCCTAAGAGACCACAGGCCTGGCCCCCGGCACGTGTGCCTCATATAGGGAGAGCCGAACCACTCTCAGTCCGGGCTTCCCGCAAGAATTCAGTCAGCGGGCATTTGGCCAGCTACAACACCAGGCGCTGGAATCAAGCCAAGCACGACTGAGACATGCCCCCTCCTTCCTGGGGCTAGAGTCCAACAGAAAAGGACGGGTCTGTCGAGAAGTGGGGTGATAGGGAAATCTGGGTGCCATGGGAACTTCCTGTGGGAGGCCTTTCTAATCCAGGAGGTCAGGAAGGGTCAAAGCGAGCTGAATGGCTGGTCAGGGACGGCGTGTGGAGAGACCAAGCAGAGAGAAAGCAGCGAGTCGGGACAGGGGCTGAGGTATCAAAAACTAAGAGCACTTCAGCCGGCCAGTGTGGCTCAGGGGTTGAGCTATGAACCATTAGGTCACGGTTCAATTCCCCGTCAGGGCACATGCCTGGGTTGTGGGCTCCATCCCCGGAGAGGGGCGTGCAGGAGGTAGCTGATCGATGATTCTCTCTCAGCATTGATGTTTCTCTCTCTCTCTCTCTCTCTCTCTCTCTCTCTCTCTCTCTCTCTCTCTCTCAAATCAGTAAACGTAGGTTAAAAAGAAAATGACTAGTCTAGCGGCGGGCACAAGTGCCTGGGAGGTATGTGTGGCTGTGAACTTCATGCAGAGGGCAGTGAGGAGCCGGTGTCTGCACCTAAACCCACTTGCTCCGATGGTCTGTCTGGGCTAAGCCTCTGGACCTACAGGTGCCAGCTCTGTCTGTCCTGCTCCTGGCCCCTGAGCCTGGCCCGTCTGCTGGCCCTCCTGTGGCTCCAAGCCTGGTGGACCTTCCCCTGGCAGGGCCCTGCTGTCTGGCACAGAGTGGCACCCCCCAAGCCCGCCATTGTCACCCTGTGTGTGGGTTGATGGCTGTCTGGCCATGAACGCAGGACGTCCAGGAAGCTGATAAACAGAACAGCGACACCCCTTGGCTCAGGTGCAGGGAGGAGGGGTGCATCTATTTGCACATATGTGCACACACATGCATGCATGCACACAGACTCACTGGCATGTATGTCCACACTGTCACTGAAACTCAGGTGAGTGCAGGAGTTCCGTGCTGCCAGCATACAGTGAGGAGCCAAGTTGGTCACATTCCCCCAGCACATGCTCTGTGTGCAGCGTCACACAGCTGCCTGCACCCCCACACTGGCCTACACCTCTGTATTAAGGGTTTATTTTTTAAAATATATATATATTTTTTAATATATTTTATTGATTTTTTACAGAGCGGAAGGGAGAGGGATAGAAAGTAAGAAACATCGACGAGAGAGAAACATCGATCAGCTGCCTCCTGCACGCCCCCTACTGGGGATGTGCCTGCAGCCAAGGTACATGCCCTTGACCGGAATCGAACCCGGGACCCTTCAGTCCGTAGTCCGACGCTCTATCCACTGAGCCAAACCGGTTTTGGCAATATATTTTTAATTGTTGATAGTATTATGGATATCTCCCATTTTTTCTCCCTTCCCCCCGTCCCTTCTCTTCCAGCCTCTACCGCCCCCCCCGTTCCCCCCCCCCCCCCCCGGTCTTCACCACCCTATTGCCTGTGTCAGTGGGCTATGCATTTAAGTATGTAAGTTCTTTGGTTTATCTCTTCTGCCCCCCACCCCCACATCGCGGTGTGTCTGTCAGTTCCATGCCTCCCTGCTTCAGATCTTATTTTGTTGGTTAATTCATTTTGTTCATTAGGTTCCACAAATAAGTGAGATCACATCTTACTTGTCTTTCGCTGACTGACTTATTTCTCTTAGCATGATATGCTCCAGGTCCCTCCATGCTTTCTCAAAGGGTAAGAGCTCCTTCTTTTTACTGCTGCATAGTTTTCTATGGTATAACTGTACCCCAGCTTTTTTTTTTTAATAATTCTTTTTTTAAAAAATGGGGAAACCACAGTATTGCCTAACCTATTGTGATCTTTTTAAAAAATAAATATTGTTCAGATTATTATAATTGTTCCCCCTCACCCACCCCATGGCTCCTCTCCATCTGGTTCCCACCTCACCCTCTGCTCTTACCCTCCCCCCACTGTCCTCATCCATAGGTGTATGATTTTTGTTCAGTCTCTTCCCGCACCCCCATACCCTTTTACCCTCGAGAATTGTCAGTCCACTCCGTTTCTATGCCCCTGATTCTATTATATTCACCAGTTTAACCTGTTCATCAGACTTTTTATTCACTTGATTTTTAGATTCGCTTGTTGATAGATATGAATTTGTTGTTCATAATATTTATCTTTACCTTTTTCTTCTTCCTTTTTTTTAAAGAATACCTTTCAGTATTGCATATAATACTGGTTTGGTGTTGATGAACTCCTTTAGCAGTTTCTTACCAGTGAAGCACTTTATCTGACATTCAATTCTGCATGATAGCTTTGCTGGATAGAGTAATCTTGGTTGTATGTTCTTGCTATTCATCACTTTGAATATTTCTTGCCACTCCCTTTTGGCCTGCATCATTTCTGTTGAGAAATCAGCTGACAATTGTATGGGTGCTCCCTTGTAGTTAACTATTTTTCTCTTGCTGCTTTTAATATTCTCTCTTTGTCTTTTGCTCTTGGCATTTTAATTATGACGTGTCTTTGTGTGGTCCTCTTTGGATTCCTCTTGTTTGGGGTTCTCTGAGCTTCCTGGACTTGTAAGTCCATTTCTTTCACCAGGTGGGGGAAGTTTTCTGTCACTATTTCTTCAAATAGGTTTTCAATATCTGGCTCTCTCTCTTCTTCTGGCACCCCTATAATTCTGATGTTGGTACACTTGAAGTTGTCCCAGAGGTTCCTTACACTATCTTCATATTTTTGGATTCTTTTTTCTTTTCTGGTTGGTTTTTTGCTTCTTTGTATTTCAAATCTTTGACTTGATTCTTGTGATCCTCTAGTCTACTGTTGGATCTCTGCATATTATTTTTTATTTCAGTCAGTGTATGCTTAATTTCTAGTTGGTCCTTTTCATATTCTCGAGGGTCTCACTAAATTTATCAGCCTTTTCTAGAAAATTCTTTTTAAAAAAACCTTATAACCGTGGTTTTGAATTTCTGTCATTTGTGACCTGTTTCTTTGTCTCTGAATTTTGGTTGCTTTCCTGCATTGATAGAGTGGCTTTGTGTGCTAGGTGTCCCAAGGGCCTCAGTGGCTCAGCCTCCCCAGTTATCTGACATGGTGCACAGTCTTGTTGTAGTTAAGCCTTGATTGTTGTTGGCATCACTGGGAGGAATTGACCTCCAGGCCAATTGGCTGTGAGGATCAGCTGTGTCTTTGATGGGAGAATTTCTGTGCTGCAGACACTCTTATGAGGCGATTCTTGCTTCAATGGGATTTGCTGCTCACTGAGTCTGCCCCCTGAGTGTGTCCCTTATGGATGTGAGGAGTTGTAATCTGGATGGTCCCACTCTGACCCCTGGGTATACTGGCTCTTGGATCTCCAAGGAGGTGCTAATTTAGCCTCTGCCTGAGGCCACCCAGCATGATCTACAGAGAGATATGCAGATTCCTCTTCTTTGTTTGGGTTTTGGAGGTGCCCAGATGAGGCCCAGCTGTGAGGCAATGCAAGCTGCTGCGGGCCTTGGGCCTTCTTTTGAATGTTCTGGGTTTTTCTGACTCAGCTGCAGTTTGCTAGGTAAGTTTAGCTTTCAAAGGACCAGGCCATTCAGATGCAAAAGCCTCCGCTCACAGCTTGGATGGGACAGGAGTCTCAGGGCAGAGCAAACAGCAATGGCTTCCCGTCAGCCCTGCCCTCAGAGGACCCTGGGTCTCAGTGTCCCTTGGTAATTGCTGCAAGCACCTTTGAAAGAAAGCTGCCCTTGAGTTCCACCCACTGCCAGACAGTCCAATTTCTCCCCATATGAGTCTGGGTCCCCAGAGTCTCACCCAGAACTGGAGTTCAGAGTAGTCATGAGCTTGTGTCTCCCTGTGGATTGAAAAAGCCAGATGTGTACTCAGTTCCCAGCCCTCTCTGCATGCACGCCTCCGTACCTCTGCATTTACTTCCTCAGCTCCTCTGAGTCTCAGTGTGCTTTTATCTTCCCTTCTAGTTGTAGAGTTTCCACTCAGCCAGCCTTCCTGTGGTTCTGGATGATGTCCGTTTTGTCTTTTAGTTGTTGTGCGAGGCAGCAAGTTCAGGTGTTTACCTATGCTGCCATCTTGGTTTCTCATCTCTCTGTTTTCTTTAAAAAAATTTTTTTAATTGATTTCAGAGGAAGGGAGAGTGATTGGCTGCCTCCTGCCTGCCCCACACTGGGAATGGAGCCCACAACCTGGGCATGTGCCCTTGATTGGAATTGAACCTAGGATCCTTCAGTCTGCAGGCTGACACTCTAGGCACTGAGCCAAACCAGCCAGGGCTACCCAGCTTTTTCGTTCACTCGTCTGCTGATGGGCACTGGGGCTGCTTCTAGATCTTAGCTATTGTAAGTTGTGCTGCTATGAACATAGAGGTGCTTATATTCTTTCTGATTGGTATTTTAGGATATATCAAGTGTTCAACAAAATGCCTGGCACATAAATCTGTTACATTATTATGTTTTAATCTGGTGCCTTATTAAAGTACTCGTGTGTGCCCATGTGCCACTCAGACACTTGCCACACACACGCTCCTTTGAACCAGCACGAACGCAAGCCCTCCATCCTGTGAAGGTGGGCACACGCTGCAGGCACCCAGCCCGCTACCCACAGATGGGTGGATGCCACAGGGCACCTACATCCCACCCCAGCAGGAGTAATAATAGCACAAACCTTGCTGAGCAATGGCTTCACTTTGTTTAAAGCGCTTCCAGGCCTAAAGCGGATGTGACCCTCACTCAGAGCGTCCCAGGAAGGCGGGTGAGTGGGGCAGGGACATGGAAGAAGCAGAACCCGGGGTTAGCCGTGCTGTCGGAAGGGAGCCTGGGACCAGGCCCGACTGGCGCGTGAACGTCCCCAACGCCCCAAGGCCCCTGCCTGTGAGACCTCCAGCGCTCATGACCGGAAGGGAGTGGGACCCAGAGAGGCTACTACCAGATCCTAGACTCCTGGTTGAAACATTTCCCAGAGTCCACCTGCACTGAGAAGTGGGAATTGGAGGCTGGCAGAGGGAAGCTGCCACCATCAGAAACCCCATCGTCTCATTCACAGCTCATCAGTAGAAGGGAGCCCAGACTGTGACTGCATTGGAGGGATACGCCAGTCTGGTTTCTTTTAGGATTGCGGGGCCACAGCTGATCCCAGAGGGCCTGGGGGGCCAGGGGTGGGGTCCTGCCCCATCTGGATCTCCCCACTCCATGCACGCTTTCCCCTCTGTCTGACTGGCCCTAAGGTTAGTGGTAAGAGAAGGGAAGAAGGGACAAGTGAAGCACCTCCTCTTCCCCCAGTGAAACCCCCTTCTTTCTCAGTGCTGAGCCTGCAGGCCCATCAGCACCCTGTCCCTGATCTGGCGGGTCAGGAATGGGGGACAGGCTGCCAGCCCCACATCTGGCCTGCCCCGCCCACGGAGGCCAGGTCCTCTGCTGGGCCCTCTGCCCCAGCTGCTGGGCAGGCCTCCCTCCCAGTGGCGGGGCGGGGCGGGAGGGTGTGTGGCAAGAAGTGCTTCCTGGGTGTGCTACCCTGTCTGCAGGGGGAGGGAGGAGCCGCTGTGTGACACTTTTGTCAGCATCCTTCACCTGGTGTGTGTCCCGGGCTGATCGCATTCGGCACATGTTGATAAACATTGGGAGCTGATCCCAGTGGCAACTGAGCAGAATGCTAAGTTCAGTGCTGGGGGAGAGGGGTAACTGCAGAGACGTGGCTGGCGGTAAGGGAGGGGTGCTGCCTAGAGCCCTGCTCCCTCCCTTAGCCTGCCGGCCTGTCATTCTCTCTGCCTTTCTTTTCCACAGTGGCCACTGCTCTGGCCCCAGCAGGATATGAGGACATGGCCCCAGTGCATTCCAGCAGAAGAGACGTGGAGTGTGGACTCAGGCAGGGTTGGCACCTGGGCCTGTCCCTTCACCTCCCTGAGCCTCAGTCTCCTCTTCTGTAAAGTGGGCTGAACAACTTTCGCCTGGAGGGAGAACCATCTGCCTCTTCTGTGCTTTGGGTCTGAGCAGCAGTTCCTTCGGGCCAACAGGGAGTGGGCCAACTCGTGTTCTTCATATGGAAACAGCCCATTTCCCACGCTGGCTGTGCTGGGCAGGTGAGTGAGAGTGCACGCCTCTCCCCCCTGGAGCTGCACCGTGAGGCCTGGGATTATCTGTGTGGTTACCACCTTGTCCTCCTCCGGGGTAGGGCTGTCACCTGGTCTCTGGCGAAGTCGTGAAGGTGGCAGCCCAGGGCCTGGTGTGGAAGGAAGGATGACTCCCTCATTGGACTGGTACTGAGCAGAAGATCAAGGCGATCCTGCTCTGAGTCTGCGATGTTGTGACTCAGAGCCCAGCTCCCCTTTCTCTGGTCTTCGCATGGATCGCCTTGGACGAAGGCTTCCTCCCAGTGGCTCTCACCTCCAAGCGGGGGCTTCTCCGAGTCAGGAGGCAGTTAGACATTCCTGAAAGCGAAGGACATGCAGCTGAGTGCGGTGGCCTGGGAGATGTAACTGGGGACCGACAGACGCGAATACAAGGAGCGGGTGCTGCTCCCAACTTTTTCCCCAGCCCACCTGCAGGGGGCCATAGGGAACTCCATGCTGCTGGGGCTGTCTCTGATCTAGGGGCTTGCTGCTCAGCCCCACCTAGCGGGCGGGGCCAGGCCCCTGTCCCCTGCATTAAGCTGCCTCACTTCACTAAGTGGGGAAGGCTCCAGCCACTGCCTGTCAGCCAGGCCTCTAGGTCTAGAGTGTGGAGACCTTCTGTTCCCCGCCACCATGCCAGACCCTCACTCCTGCTCCAGGCAGCTCATCCAGCCCTGGGTTCTGGGAAGCCCTGGGCCCAAGGGCGACAGGGACCCACAAGGTGGCCTCCTTCCTTCTCCAACATTTGCTGCATCCCCCTCCCTCCTCAACAGCAAAGAGGCCATGGATTTGGAAGAGCAGCAAGTTGTATTGGCCAGGTAGAGGGACATGTGGACATACACACAAGTGGACTTACCACCCAGCACTGGGGGGGACTCAGAAGGTGGGGCATGGATCAGGCCCCAGGGTGGGAAGTGCTGGTTCCAGGAGAGGTCTGCCTCTGGGGGCCCCCACTCTCAGATGGTGCACCCCAGGCTGCCTGCCTCACCCCTCCCCTGCCTCCTGGTGTGCAGTCTCCTCTCACAGCAAAGATGTTGGTGTCATGTGGGGGCGCTTTAAAAAATGTATGTTTCTTGATTTCAGGGAGGACCATCAGTGATGAGAGAGAATCATCAATTGGCTGCCTCCTGCACGCTTTACACTGGGGACCCAGCCCACAACCTGCACATGCGCCCTGATCGGGAATTGAACCATGATCTCCTGGTTCATATGTCGACGCTCAAATGAGTCACATGGGCTGGCAAGGGGCCCTTTGAACCCCAGGCAAAGCCAAGGTTATCAGGAAGGAGGCTTCCTGGGAGGTGGCAGTCTGGTCCGGCTCTGGCTCAGCGCTAGGTCCTCGCATAGGAGGGCGAACCCAGGGGGCTGTGTGTGGGGTGGGGGAGGGGAGGCAGGGGGAAGGAGCAGGCGTTTGGGCAGCAGGCTTCCTGGGTTCCTCTCCCTCATGGCTGGGGCTGGTGCTTCTGAGCCTCCTGCAGAGTCATGCCTCCTCACATCTGATAGGGGGTCCTTGCCTCACAGCACCCACCTTCTGAGCACCAACCCTTATAGGCCAGGCTGCCTGGCTGCCTGGCTTTCTACCAGCCCACCTGCAGTGGTGGTAGAACCAGCACGACCCTGCCCAGCCCCGGCCCTGCCCCACCACCTCAGGGTTGGGGAGCAGTAACAGGTGGGGATGGCAGTTGGTGCCCGGAAAGACAGCTGGGAGTGGGCGGGACAGGTGACTTGGAATCCGGCCTGGTGCCTGCCACCTGGATGCCCTGTGGACACAGGATTAACCGAGTGCTGGGAGCGGCTGAGTTGGGCTGTTGGCTCACCTGGTTTCCAACACTGACCCCCAAGGCCAGTGTTGAGGGTGTGCCCTTCCTTGTATGTGTATCTTCATTGGTGGGAAAGCCATGCCCGCGAGGGTGCCGGGAGATGGGGTTCATCCACGTATCCACAGTCTCTCAGGTGGGAGGGACTTTGGAAGAGATCCCCAGCCCTGACTTGGGCCCCATTCATGCCGGGTGCTCCCCTGAATGCTGCTTGCTTCTTCCTGGTGCTGGGAGCTCACTTCTGCTCCAGGCAGCTCATCTCGGATCTGACTATGGGAGGGAGAGCTGAGCTCTGTGCTGGCAGCCTAGGGCAAGCATGTCAGATTCAGAGGCCCAATAAACAAGTTGTAAGTGTAAGTGGCCGCAAACAAACAAAAGCTTCCATTTTCATAGAAGCGTAGGTTTATTTTGGGAGAGATGTGCTGACTACAAAGGGCTGAAATAAATGAGTAATCATTCACATAAAATAACAGAACATTTTAATAAACATTAATATTTTTTCTTGAACATTAACTACCAGGCACTGAATAACTGCACAAATTAATAAGCGTAAAGCAAGTAAACCTATTTTTCTTATTCTCTGAAAGCAAAATATTTCTTGTTTTGCACACCAAACAAGCCAGTCCAAGACTAATGAATGACATGGCAGTCGGCTGCTAAAATATTCGTTGCTGGTATTAGTGGAGAGAATTGGTGCGCCTGTGTGTAAGGCGTGTAAGGAAAATGAATCCAACACAATTATAGTTATCAGTCATTAGCAAAGTTATAACAGGATATTGTAAAAATTAAGTTCAGAATTTTTATTAAAACGTTTCTTACATACTGTTATATTGGCTGGACTGGACAAGAATTCGTTGTGGGCCACATGAGGCCTGCAGACTGAGTTTGACATGCTTGGCCTAGACAGTGCCCCCTACTCCTGCAGGAATACAGGCAGGACAAGGTGTCAGAAAATAGCACCCAAAAATAGTTGTAACCAATGTTTACTGAGTACCTGCTACATTCACTCTCATGATCTTCATACAATGGCATGAAGTCATGTCTGCTGTGCTGAAGAGACTGAAGCACAAAGAAGTTGAGGAACTTCCCTGAAACTTCACAGCCCAGAGTGGCAAAGCTCAGATTCGAAACCAGGCCAGACTCCCCTCCTTGTATCCCAGATGCCTCCCCAACAGTGAGTGTGCATGTACATGTGCATGTACATGTGTGTGTGTGCATGTGTGTGAGTGTGTGTGTGTGTTCACCAATCCTGGGAAGCAGGGCTCAGCGGTGTGATGGGCAACTAGGAACCTTGGACAGAAAACGAGGAGACCAGGAATTATCCTCTGCTCTCTTTTCCCTGCCCCTCACCCCTCCTGCTCCATCACCACGGCCTCACCTTCATCTGAGTTAAAAGTCATCTTCTGAGGACCTGTGTGTTCAGGGGTCTGAAGCAAGGAGCCCTGGGAATGTCCGCCCAGCCAGGTGTATGGCTGTGCTGGTGGGCTGGCGGGGAATAAATAGATCCGTCTTTCTGCTCCATGACAGCCAAGAGGTCACAGCACAGCTTCAGAATTTTATTTTCCACTAGAGGCCGACTGCACAGATTCGTGCACTGGTAGGGGGTCCCCCGGCCTGGCCTGCGGGGATTGGGCTGAAATGGGCTCTCCAATGTCCCCCAAGAGGTCCTGGATTGCAAGAGAGTGGTTTTTGGGTGATGCACCCTGAAATTGTGCTCCCTTCTTTGATTCCAGGTGTGTCACTCAAGAATCACAGCTGCCAAGTCACTGCAGATGGCAGCTCCTGTGTTGAGAATCTGCCTCCTGGTGGTCAGTGCACATCATAGCTACCAGTCACGAGGTCAAACCATTGGCTGGTTGCTTAAGCTTTTATATATAGAAATTAAAAAAAAAATCTGTGAGATTATTACACAGGTCCTCCCCCCCATTAGCCTCTTCCAGTCACTCCCATCTCCCACAGCCCTCCCTACCCCATTGTCTGTGTCCACAGGCGATGCATCTGTGCACACAGGTTCATTGGTTGATCTCTTCCCACCCTCCACCACCTTCCCTCTGAGGTTTGAGGGTCTGTTCATGTGTCTGCGTTTCTGGGTCTATTCTTGGTCATCAGTTTATTTTGTTCATTAGATTCCACATATGAGTCAGATCATGTGGTACTTGTCTTTCTCTGACTGACTTATTTCACTCAGCACAATGCTCTCCAGGTCCCTCCATGCTGTTGCAAATGGTAAGCGTTCTGTCTTTTTTTATTGCCACGTAGTATTCCATGGTAGATGCGCCACAGTTTTTTAATCCACTCATCTGCTCATGGGCGCTTGGGCTGTTTTCCAGTTCAGAGTTTTATGTTCAATTTTATGTCTGGACAGAGTTGAGGCAAGGCTGTCCCTTCTAATCCATGCACAGGGCTCCCTTGGGCAGTGCTCTCAGGAGCCCTCTTGCTGCCCTGCCTTTGCCATGTGCTCTCGAGAATGAGGCTTGGGAAGAGTGGGCGGGAGTGAGCGCTGGCTGGGAGTCAGGGACTGGGGCATGAGTCTGCCACCAGCATGGTGAGTGACTATGGATGAGTGACCCTACCCTTTTGGGTCTTTGCTTTCCCACTTGTAAAATGAAAGGCAAGGCTTGCTGGTCTGTCGGCCCTTCTGGGGATATCCTCCCTGGAATCTGCCAAGTGGGCTGCTCAGGCAGTTGGGCAGGCTGTGCCCTGTGCAGGGACATGCGGCCCAGAGTGGGTGGCACTAAAACCAGCCCATGCTCTTCCCACAGGCACCTGGTGGGACTACTCCTCCCAGAGCAAGAGCATTCTTTTCTATAAAAATGTTTAATGATTTCTAAGAGGAAGGGAGAGGGAGAGATAGAAACATCAATGATGAGAGAGAACATTGATCACCTAGCTGCCTCTTGCATGCCCTCCACTGGGGATTGAGCCCGCAACCTGGGCATGTGCCCTTGACCAGAATCGAACCCTGACCTCCTGGTTCATAGGTTGACAGGCCGGAGGTGCCTGGTGGATCAGCGTGCACCCTTGAGGCCCCATGCCTCCGTGGGGGGGGTGTCAGGGGCGTTTCTTTGTCATCATCCGAGGTGGGGCTGGGGGGTGCAAATAGCAGCTGTGGAGGGTGCAGTGGCTGAGCCGGAGCAGTGGGAAAGCCTGGGCTTTGAGCTCCCTTTCAGGGAGGTTGGGGATGGGGATGTGTGTATGGGGGCGGGGGGGCGCCTGGGGGAGGAAGGGAGGTCTGAGCTGACTGTGGACGAGTCCCTTAGATGGGCCCCGGGCTGGGCTAAGCTACTCCTGGCAGGCATGGTTCTCCTTGTCCAGTCCCTCCAGCCTAGTTCACCTTGCCTTCCCGCCACCCTGAAGCAGCTGGCCTGTTGGGGAGCAGCTCTTTCTGCTGAGCTTCCCTTCTGAGGGAGAGGAAGGGCTCGGGGCTTCCAGGGCCCCCTGAGAAGGTGCGGACTCTTAGAGGGCGCTTCCTGTTCAACACATGGCTTTGGGGGCTGCTCTCTGCCAGGCCCTGGTGAGCAGGCAGTGCGACCCCGTCCTTCCAGTCCAACATGCAACTCCCACGGCCAAGGGGAGGTGGCCCTGCTCCCGAGATGGGGGTGGCCTATGCCTACAGCCCGGCTCAGTCTGGAACAGATTTCTGAGGCCCCCCTCCACTCTTTAGGGAGGATGTGTGGTCCCTGAGGAGCAAATTGGGATACTTTGGGGAAAGAGGAAGGAGAGGTGGGCAGGAGCGGGGGTAAGACAGGGTATGGGAGGGCTTACCCTGTGAGGGGAGCCATTGCTGACCACAGCCAGGCCCTGGAGCCTTTCCAGCGCCCTCCCCCATCCCTGCCCGCACACAGCGAGCACCTTCTGCTCCTTTGGATCCCTGGGCTTTCATCTATGCAGAATAGCCCTCCGGGTGATGGGGGTCCGATCAGCACAGCCAAGCTGGGACCAGGGTCAGGCAGGTGCTCTCTCCCCCCAGGTTGCCCCCACTTCTGTTCTAGGGAAGGAAGGGGTGCTGACCCCGGGCACCTCTCACTCACAGGGGCCTGTGCCAGGGGACGTTTTGTTTTGAGGATGTTGTCTACCACCTCCCCCGCCCGCTGCTTTGCAAACAGACTCCCAGGCCCAGGGAGGAATAGTGGCGGGGTGAGAGCAGCCACGTGTCAGGCCCTCTATCCTGTGTTGTCACAAGGGGGATGACGGCGGTGATGACATTGATATTAAAGAGCCAACACTGCCTGGCCAGAGTGCTCAGGGGTTGAGCGTCAACCTGTGAACCAGGAGGTCAAGGGCACATGCCGGGGTTGTGGGTTCCATCCCCAGTGGGGTATGCAGGAGGCAGCTGATCAATGATTCTCTCTCATCATTGATGTTTCTCTCTTTCTCTCCCTCTCCCTTCCTCTCTGAAAAAAAAAAAGGAAAAAAAGATGGAGGCTGCGTTCCTCTGGTGATGCTAGGGTGGTCCATGTCCTGACCTTTCACAGCTGCCGGAGGCCCCGTTCTCCCAGCTTCTAAGCCAGCAACGTTGCACCTCAGGATGGCTTCTCTGCCATGTCTGAGACCCCGCCAGCGAGTTCTCTGCTTTAGGGACCAGGTAGTTGGAGGCCACCTGGACAGCCGGGAGAGGCTCCATGTCAGTCCGCACAGCACCATCGCAGAGACTGTGTGAGGGCATTCTCTCCAGCCCCAGAGGCTCAGGCAGGGAACTTTGTAGGGTCCATTATTCTGCTACCAAAACATACTTGAATTTTTAAAAAACTTGGTTATATTTAATGCAAGCAATAAATTTCTATTTTTGTACATATAAATTTGGATGTACATATATATTTTTCCAAGGTTTTAATTTAATTTAATTTTCCTTTAGAAATCTCCCCCCCCACCCCCCCAATCTTCACTGAAGGATACTTTTCCACTGGTTTTCAGAGAGAGTAGAAGAAAGGGAAAGACAGAGAGAAACAATGTGAGAGACACACTGACTGGTTTCCTCCTGCAGGGCCTGGGCTGGGGAGGAGCCTGCAACTGAGGTACGTGCCCTTGGACAGAATTGGACCTGGAACCTTTGGTCCCCAGGCCAAGGCCCTAACCACTGAGCAAAACCATCTAGGGTTAGAAATCTTTTTTATTTTTCAACCACAGTTGACGTTCAATATTACATTAGCTACTAGTGTACACCATGGTGCTTATATGTCTATGTAACTTATGAAGTGGTCCCCTCAATAAGTGTATGACCCCTCTGACACCATACACAGTTATTACAATATTATATTAGAGGCCCACTGCATGAATTCATGCACCAGTGGGGTCCCTTGGCCTGGCCTGAGAGATCGGGCCAAAACTAGCTCTCCAATAACCCCTGAGGGGTCCTGGATTGTGAGAGGGTTCAAGCCAGGCTGAGGGACCCCACTAGTGCATGATTGGGGACAGAGAGATACTTGGGAGGTTGGCCAGCCAGGGAGGGATTGCGGGAGGGCTCCAGGGCATGTCCGGCCCATCTCAGTCCAGATCAGTGGACCCCAGCAGCAAGTTAACCTACCAGTTGGAGTATCTGCACCCTGGTGGTCAGTGCACATCATAGCAAGTGGTTGAGCAATCATAGCATAACATATTATGCTTGGATTGGTTGAATGGCCGATTGGTTGACCAGACACTTAGCATATTAGGCATTTATTATGAACTAGTGGCCCTGTGCACAAATCCATACAGCCACCAGGGTTGAAGTAGCTTGCTGCCACTTGCCTCAGCTGGCCACCCCACCCACTGCCACTCCTAGCTCTCAGCTGCACATAGCTCACTACCCTGCCCTCCTGTAGCTCCCTGTCCTTTGTAACTTGCTGCCCTGCCATCCTGCTAATTGGTTATTATGTGATGGTGTCCTGACCAATTTGCATATTACCCTATTATAAGTATAGACTAGAGGCCCAGTGCATGAAAATTTGTGCACTCGGGGGAGGGTGCTCCTCAGACTGGCCTGCCCCCTCTCACAGTCCAGGAGCCCACAGGTGACTGGGTTGATCAGGGGAAGGTGCCACCTCCATCACCACATTGCTGCTGCTGCTGCTGCCAGAGCCCATGGCTGCCTGAGTCCCAGGCCTCACAGCCACCAGGGCTCACACCTGCCTGAGCCCTGGACCTCATAGCTGCCAGGGTTCAAGGTTGCTTGAGCCCATGGCTGCTTGAGCCCACAGCTGCCTGAGCCCTGGGCCTTACAGCCACTGTGGCTTTGTCTGGATGGATGTCCAGAAAAGTCTTCCCTAATCAGCATATTATCCCTTTATTAGTATAGACTAAGGGCCCGGTGCACAAAATTTGTGCACTGGGGGTGGATGGTCCCTCAGCCCTACCTGCCCCTTCTCACATACTGGGAGCCTTCAGGGGATGTCCTACTAACAGCTTACACCCAGCCTTCCCAAAGGGACCTTTGGGCAGGGAACCTTGGCCAGGGGACTCCCAGGGATGGCCCTGTGATCTGGGCCGATGGCTGGCTCCGCCTCATCCCCGGCCTGCCCAAGGCTGAAAAGTCTCTGGCCGAGGCTTTCCGACCTTGATCAGGGGATCTTGGCCAGGGGACCCCGAACGATTGTCCTGCAATCAGGGCCAATGGTTGGCTCCACTCCAGCCTTGGGCTGCCCAAGGCTGGAAAACCTCTAGCTGAGGCTTTCTGGCCTTGGGCAGCAGCCATCTTGGTTGGGGGTTAATTTGCATATCACTCTTGATTGGCTGGTGGGCATGGCTGGTGGGTGTAGTGGAGGTACGGTCAATTTGCATATTACTCTTTTCTTAGATAGGACTAGAGGCCCAGTGCATAAAAATCGTGCACTCAGGGGGTGGTCCTTCAGCCAGGCCTGTCCCCTCTTACAGTTTGGGAGTCCTCAGGGGATGTCCTACTGATGGCTTAGGCCTGCTTGCCAGAGGAAGCGGG
This sequence comes from Antrozous pallidus, assembly GCA_027563665.1. Taxonomy (NCBI): domain Eukaryota; kingdom Metazoa; phylum Chordata; class Mammalia; order Chiroptera; family Vespertilionidae; genus Antrozous; species Antrozous pallidus. The sequence goes on from CM050520.1 coordinate 87,679,751, forward strand.
CCTAAGCCACAGTCTGGCCTCCTTGTGTGGGAGATGATCTGGCAGCTGATCAGGGGACAGCACTGCCCCCATCACCCTGTCACTGCTGCTGTTGCAGGCCTCCATCCGTGGGAGGTGACCAGGCAGCTGATTAGTGGATGACAGCACCAGCTGGCGTGGCCTCGCCCCTCCTCCCATTGCCCCTCTGCCAACCTGGTTGTTGATGCCTCCCTCCCCCCCACACCATCTTCTCCCTCTGCCCACTGGCATGCACTCTGGCTGGCCTACCACCACCTGCCTGCAAGCTTCGCTCCCTGCCGACTGGTCGATTTGCATATTATACTTTTATTATGTAGGAGGATTTCCTAGGTGATACCTTACATCCCATGCCTGTTTTTACAATTGACAATTTGTACTTCTTAATCCCTTCACCCTTTCAGCCATCCCCCCGCCCTCCTCCCACCTGGCAACCACCAATTTGTCCTCTGCATCTGAGTTTGTTTGTTTCGTTTGGACATTTATTTCTTAGATTCTACTTGTAAGTGAAATCACATGGTATTTATCTTTGTCTGACTTATTTCACTCAGCATAATGACCTCTAGGTCCATTCATATTGTTGCAAGTAGCAAAATTTCATTATTTAAAAAAATATATTTTTTTAAATCTTCACCCGAGGATATGTTTATTGATTTTAGGGGGGGGGGGGGGAGAGGCAGAGAGAACATCAATGTGAGAACAAAACATTGATCAGTTGCCTCCATATTCACCCAGACTGGGGATCAAACCTGCAACATAGATATGTGTCCTGACCAGGAATCGAACCTGTAACCTGTCAGTCAGTGTATGAGATAATGCTCCAACTAACTGAACATATCTTCCAGGGCAAGATTTCATTCTTTTTTATGGCTGAGTAATATTCCATTATATATATATATATATATATATATATATATATATATATATATATATATATATATATACACACACACACACACACACACACATACAGTCCCCAAAAATGTATACACACTTTGAGTAATTATTAATTCCAATGTTTTTTTTCTTTTCAGATTTAACCCATTGGAATTAATAATTATTCTAAGTGTGTATACATTTTTTTCTAAAATGTTTTTTTAATTGATTTCAGAAAGGAAGAGAGAGAGAAACATTAATGATGAGAGAGAATTGGCTGCCTCCTGCATGCCCCCTGCTGAGGATCAAACCCAAAATGAGGGCATGTGCCCTGATTGGGAATTGAACCATGACCTCCTGGTTCTTGGGTCAACGCTCAACCACTGAGAAATACCGGCTGAGCTGTGAACATTTTTGGGAATACCCTGTATAGACAGCAGTGGGAAGAAGTTCCCTGTAGGTTAATAATAATAAGTAATACAAGGATAAATAAATAATAATATAAGAAAAAGTCTGTTTTGCATACTCACAACTATAAATCTACTTTTGCCCACCCCTGTGTGTGTATCACATCTTTTTAAAAAACTTTATTGTTCTTGGTGACACATCACCAAGATGATCTGGCAGCTGATCAGGGGACAGCACTGCCCCCATCACCCTGTCACTGCTGCTGTTGCACTTCCCCCTTCACCGCCTCCACCAGCCCAGCCCTCCCCTCTGACTATCAGCACTTTCACTGTGTTTGTTATGCATTGTGACCTCTGGCGACCCCTTCACTCAATCACCTACTGATGGGCACTTAGAAAGTTCCAGGGAGCATGGGGTGCATTCATCTTCTCAAACTGTTATTTTGGATTTCCTCAGAGAAATACCTGGAGGTAGAAATCTGGGTCATGGAGTAGGTCTACTTTTAATTCTTTGAGGAATCTCCACACTGCTTGACACAGTGCCTGTACCAACTTATAATCCACCAACAGGGTCTTTTCTCTGCATCCCTGCCGAACTTGTTGTTTGTGGGTTTATTGAAAAGAGCTTTCTGGCAGGTGTGAGGTGATAGCTCACTGCAACTTTAATCTGCATCTCTCTGATGATCAGTGACCATGAGCTCCTTTTCCTAGTCTGTGGGCCACCTGTAGGACCTCCTTGGAGAAATGTTTATTTAGGGCCTCCAACTGTTTTTTAGTTGGATTGGTTGGTCTTGGGTGTTGAACTTTATGTGTTCTTTATTGTATATTTTGGATATTACCCCTTGTTGAATATGTCATTTGCAAATATCTTCTCCTATTTGCTTTTTTGTTTTGATTTCACTGTTCTTTACTTTGAGGTGCAGAAGCTTTTCAGTTTGTGTGTTCTCATTAGTTTATTTTTGCCTTTGTTGTCTTTGCCCAAGAAGACACACCCATAGGGCCATGTCAGAGAGTGTACTGCTGTCAACATAGAAAGCATTCAAACTGTGAAGGATTTTTGTGAGTTTACTTGAGCCAAACAGTCGACACATGCCGGGAAGCAGAACCTCAATGAATTGAGGTAACGCTCCGGAGAATGGCGGGTCACATCTGTATTTATACATTGCAGTCAAAATAAGGGCTGTAGGTGGGTTACAAGGAACCCACCCATTGGTGATAGACTAGAGAGGTGGGAGAAAGCAAAGTGGGAAACCTCTGGGATTGGATAAAAAGTGAAATGATGGACTTGTGCTTCTTTACAGAGATGGATACAGGATACCGTAATGTAGTTAACAGTTGACAATTAATTTGATAACAACAACAATGAGGGAATGTCCTGGTGCCATTTGTTGTGCCCTGATTGTCTGGTCACACTAGCCAATGCTTCTCAACCTGCAGCTGCACCAGAGCCACCTGGAGGCCCCAGTGTGGACCACCGGCCACCCCAGCATTCTGCTTCAGCAGGTCCCAGGGGAGATACTGTGGGTACAGGCAATCCATTCTTGAGCCAAAGCATCCACCAAAGCATCATCCCCCTGTCTCCCAGATGACCTCTGCAGGTAACCTTCCCATCACTTCACACAGCAACAGGACTCAGAAGGAGAATGAGCTGAGTGCCAGCTCAGGGTGCAACTCCCTTACCTACTCTGAGAGCCCTGCCCAGGACCTGCCGAATACTAGTAAGTGACAGAAGACACCCAGGACCTGCTGAATACTACTGGGTGGCAGGACACACACACACACACACACACACACACACACACACACACACACTGCTTGGCGGACCCAGCTTGTGAGAAGCAGGCTCACTTGTCCAAATTCAAATAATGAACTTGGAGACACGAAGTATGGCAAAAGGGAAACTTTTAATGGTGGTCTCGCAAGACCAGACGTCTGGTGGGCAGGCACACCCCTCATGGTTACAGCGAGCAATTTTTCCGCAGCACTTGATCCCCCCTGGGCTGCCTGTCACTACTTGAGCCAGTTCAGCAGAGGCAGGGTTGAATCATATATGTTTATTCCAATCCTGCCGGCAGTGTGGGAAAGCAGCAGGTCACCCACAGAAATCTGTTCTGACCCCTCCCCTGCAGCTGCTTTTATTGAGCAGAAGGACAAAGAGTACAGGGGGAAAGGAAGTAGGCAAAAGGGTAAAAGGCCTGTGGGTAAACAAAGGCCTGTGGGTAAGCAAAGGCTGGGGGTCTTCAAAGGGCTGGCGGCCTGGTCTCTGCAACAAGGTTGCTAATCTTTCCAAGCTGACAGGAGCTCCCAGATGGGGAGGGTGGGCTGCATTTCCAGGTGAGCTCCCAGGTCCCACTGCAACTCCCACCAGGTTAGCCTGCGCCTTCTGTAATCAGAGCAAAGCAATCCCGGTCTCAGAGCAGGATTCGCATTCCTTACAGTCGTAGCTGCCCCCCATTTTATTTCTGCCCCTGTCACATGCTCTCTGCACATGGGCAGCAACCCAGGGCCCATAGCCAGTTCCTCCCCTCCCCCAGGCTGGTAGAAGGTGCTGGGCTGGCTGAGCTGGGCCAGGCCAGGTGCTGCTGGACTGTAGGCTTAGTGAGGACAGGACCCAGTTTTCCGTTTCCTATGATCTCCCAGCAGCTAGGTGTCCCATAAGGTTTGCTGCACCTGTGAGAGGAAGACAGAGCCAGCTTCCTGGCATTTGCCTTTGTTCCAGATCCGCTTCCTGCCTTTCTGGGCCCCTGCCTTTGTGCCTAGAGAACTAAATTTCCCAGGGTCCCTTGCCTCTAAGCCTTTGAGCCAATCAGAGTCATGGGAGAAGGGGGGAGCCTAGGAGGAGGGGGAAGCTGGGGATTTATTTCCTCCTGCTGTCAGCCCGGGCTCCTCTTGGTGCCTTGTGATCCCTCCTTCCAGGGCTGTGGGCTCCAGGGCCATGTCTCCAGCTCGGTCTGGTGCCTGAGCCTCAGTCTGGAACCCACCTCTTCCCTCGGTCCTAGGAGGGGCAGCTTCCTGTGGCTGCTCATCTCTGGGTGTCCTGCCTCTCCTGTCACCTGTGCAAATCCCTGTGGTTTTGTCTTCTCAGTGGACTCAGTGCGGTGATGGGTTCCCTGTATGAGCGGCAGGCCTGAGCAGGTTGGTTTGTTTTTTAAATATAGTTTTATTAGAGGCCCGGTGCAAAAATTTCGTGTAGGGGGTGAGGGTAGGGGGGGTGCGGGGGATGTCTCTCAGCCCAGCCTGCACCCTCTCCAGTCTGGGACCCCTCAAGGGATGTCCAACTGCCCGTTTAGGCCTGATCCGGATAGGGCCTAAATGGGCAGTCAGACATCCTTCTCACAATCCAGGACTGCTTGCTCCAAACTACTCACCTGCCTGCCTTCCTGATTGCGCCTAACCACTTCTGCCTGCCAGCCTGATCACCCCCTAACCACTACCCTGCCAGCCTAATTGATGTCTAACTGCTCCCCTGCCAGCCTGTTTGCCCCCAACTTCCCTCCTCTGCTGGCCTGGTCACCCCTAACTGCCCTCCCCTATAGGCTTGATTGCCCCCATTGCCCTCCTTTGCAGGCCTGGTCCCTCTCAACTGCCCTCCCCTGCTGGCCTGATCACCCACAACCTCCCTCCCTTGCAGGGCCTGGAACCTTCCAATGGCCCTCTCATGCTGGTCATCTTGTGGTAGCCATCTTGTGTCCACATGGGGGCAGGATCTTTGACCACATGGGGGCAGCTCTCGTGTGTTGGAGTGATGGTCAATCTGCAAATTACTCTTTTATTAGATAGGATTTATTTCAGAGAAGGAAGGGGGGAGAGAGAGAGAGAGAGAGAGAGAGAGAGAGAGAGAGAGAGAGAGGAAGGAGGAGGAGGAGGAGGAGGAGGAGGAGGAGGAGGAGGAGGAGGAGGAAAGAGGAGGAGGAGGAGGAGGAGGAGGAGGAGGAGGAGGAGGAGGAGGAGGAGGAGGAAGGAGGAGGAGGAAGAAGAGGAGGAGGAGGAGGAAGGAGGAGGAGGAGGAAGGAGGAGGAGGGAGTTTAATTGACCAGGAGTTTGATTGCTTCCTATGACATGCGCTGACCAGCAGGGGGTGGCACGAAATGGAGGAATGCCCCAGCTGGTAGCTGGCAGCCGGGGAAGGGAGGTCCCAGGTGGAAGTCAGCAAGTGCTAGGAACTCTACCCGTGCACAAATTTCATGCACTGGGCCTCTAGTAGATTTAAAATTCTTTACCCCTTTGGGCCTCATGCATTCCTCCTTTGGTGACCCTAACATTTGGTACCAAAACCCGGGAGGGTTCCATGGGAAAGGGGAGCAATCTCCCTGGCTTCAGTTTCCCCAAGTTTGCTACTTAGAGAGCAGTAGGCAGTGGCAGCTCATCCTGGGGTTTCTTCCTCCCACTCAGGTGACTCCGTTGCCAGCCTCGATCTGGCCTCCCTCCCTTATGGGGTCTTCCCCAGCAAGCCAAGGAGAACACCAGACTAGGAATCTCTCCTTCTCCATTGCTGAACCTCCATTCCACACCTGCCAATTTTCTCTAGGTGAGTGACGTCCCACAATTCCCCTCTGGTCTTCTGCTCATTCTTTCTCACTGACTTGGCTTTGGGTCCTTCTGGATTGGGGACGCCCAGTCCAAAGGGTCACCTCTCGTTTCTCATGGTGATTTGTTTAGCAGTGGGGACACCTTCCCTAAAACCTTGGGATTTGTGGTCTGCCATTCACCCTTCCTCTCTCGTGGGCCACACCACACTCCCTCTGCACACTCATGGGGGAGTTCATGTCCAAGCACCTCACTTTCTTTTGTAACACTGTTTGGCCACAAAATAAACTAGATAATAGGTCTCAATGGCCTGAAAATGGTACTTTCAATTTTAACATACTGCACAATTTATTGTTATTATTTTTAAAATATGCTTTTATTAATTTTAGAGAGAGGGGAAGGGAAAGGAAGAGAGAGACAGAAGTATCGATGAGAGAGAAGCAACTATTGGCTGCCTCTTGTCCCCTACTGGGTATCAAGCCGGCAATCTGGGCATGTGTCCTGAGCAGACATTGAACTGGTGACCTCTTGGTGCCTGGGTCAATGCTCAACCTCTGAGCCACACCAGTCAGGCCACATTGCATAATTTAGATAATTGCTGTCACCACAATGGATACTGGTCAGAAATTCCCTATGTCCAGGCCTTTTCACCCTTCCATCCTGGCCCTCCCTCTCTCTCAGTCCTGCTCTACCCATCAGATCCTTCTTCACACACAACATCACCCCCTAACACTTCTGATTCTGAATCTACTTTTGACCCAGAAGACTACTGGCCTCCACCCCCTTACATCCTCCCTGACCCCTGAGAGCCCAAATCCCAAGACTCAAGCTACAATATAGACTTTCTCCACCTAACACTTGCTCTCGGGCGCCTTCTTCAACAGCCACTCTATTCCCATGCCCACTCTACCCAGAGGGGAGGGGGCAGCAGGAACTGAGGGGATTGTCCGGGTGCACATTCTATTTTCCATGTCTGACCATGCCCAAATGAGAGGTGTCTCTGGTCTTTTTCCACTGACCCCCACACCTTTACCAAGTAATCTGAGTGTCTGACCCAGTCCTATGACCTGACCTGGCACGACATCCATGTTCTCCTGTCCTCCTCTCTCACCCAGAGGAGAAGGAGCGAGTCTGGCTAGCAGCTCAGAACCGTGCCCATGCCCATCCTTCCATACACAGGACATGCAGCCAACCTAGTTGGCGCTGACATAGTCCCCCGAACTGACCTGAGAAGGGATTATTCGGTTAATTCTCCAGAGTGCCGGGTCCATAGCCATATAATCCCCTGTCTCATTGCCAGACTCAAAAAGGCTGCCCATCAGGAGGTCACCTAGGAAGAACTTAGTGAAATCACTCAGGGCCCTGACGGAAACCCAGCTCGCCTCCTCTCTGCCTCATGGAAGCCTTACAGAAATTGACCACCTTAGACCCCACCCCCCAGAGGGAGCCATTCATCTGAACACCCATTGTATAGCCCAACCATCCTCTGATATAACCAATCAGCCGCAAACTTCAAAAAATAGACACAGGTCCACAAACCCTACCAGGCCTTTAAGGTTTTCAATAATAGAGATGAAGAGACCCAAATCTGAAAACAAGGATGAGACCAGGCCAAGGCTGAGGCCCAGAAGGAGGCCTTCCAGCTCCTACCCACCACTCTCATGAACCCCAAACGAAGTGCCAGTCCTCTTACCGAGGGTAAGCCAGGGGCTAAGCCTCCTCCGGGCCCTGCTTCAACGCAACAATGAAGAACACTGGGCCAAGTCCTGCCCAAACCTGAGACCCCCGCCATGGACCCTACCCCAGGTGTGGAAGGGAAGGCCACTGGAAATCAGGCTGTAGTCTGGCACCTCCAAGTTAGACCTCAGCCAGTCCAGCACTGCCGTCCTCTGGATCTGGTTTGGAGCTCCCAGACCCCCTGGGACTGGCCACCAAAGTCTGAAGTTGCCCCAGCCCTGACAGAGCCCCACACACTTACATCACCAGGTGGAGCCTTGGGGAATAACTGTGATGGCAGGTAAGCCGATCTCCTTTTCAATTGACATTGGGGCCACTTATTTTAACCTCTCTGAATTCGCTGGGACCCTTGTTCCTTCCTCAGTGGGTAGGAGCTGGAAGGCCTCCTTCTGGGCCTCAGCCTTGGCCTGTTCTCGCCTTTGCTTTTGAATTTGGGTCTCCTCATCTTTTTGAAGGGTTTGTGTCTATTTTTCAAAGTTTATAGTGTGTGTCAGGGGCTGGTTGGGCTATAAAATGGGTGTTCAGAAGGTGGGCTCCCACTGAGGAAGTGGGGGTCTAAAGTGGTCAATTTCTGTAAGGCCTCTATGAGGCGGGAGAAGAGGAGAGCTGGGTTTTTGTCAGGGCCCTTAGTGATTTCGACCCACCAGAGAGTTCCCCACTGAAAACATCTGCTTAGAGTCCTTTAAAACCTCTGCCCCCCTGGTGCTGAAGCCATTCTGGGGCTCAACCCATCTAATTTTTACCTAACACACTTATAATTTGTTACCCCTTTTGGCTTCATGCATTTCTCCTTCAATGACCATAACAATCCACACTCACCTCACCCATAAACCAGCAGCATGAGGACCTTGGAGCTCCTGTGACCTGCTGGCAGCCTGCCTCTGCTTCCCCAGGCTGTGCCCTCAGCTGTGAGCTCTCCCTCCCCCACGGCTCCTCTCACTGAAAGCTCCTGTTCTTTCTCCAACACCTGGGATTGCACCTTCCTCTCTGAGATGCCTTGGCCAGCTCTGCTCTGGAACCCCTCCAGGATTCCCATGCACCTTCTGTCTGCTCCCACTCCTCACACTTTGTTGCGACCACTGCTGATGTCTCTATCCCACCCTGAACCTGCAGTTCCTCAAGGGCAGGAACCATGCTTTATGCATTTGTTTTCAGTTGCTCACTGAGCACTAACTTTATGCCACACTCTCTGCAGAGGATGGGATACATGTTTCCGTGTCATGGCGTATGTGGTCTAGTGCAAAAGAATCAAGCACACTGGTAACCGTAGCAATAAAGGAACACACCAACAAATATTTTATTATAGACTATGAAAGGAAAGTAAGGTGTGACACCCTTGGTGCCTGGCACTAGTAAGTATTTAATAAATTTGACTTCTACCCTGGCTAGTGTAGCTCAGTGGATAGAGCGTCAACCTGCAGACCAAAGGGGCCCAGGTTCAATTCTGGTCAAGGGGATGTACCTCATTTGCAGGTTCCTCACTGGGGGCCCTCATTGGGATGCATGCAGGAGGCAACCAATCAATGTGTTTCTCTCACATCGATGTTTCTCTCTGTCTCTCCCTCTTTCTTCCACTTTCTCTAACAGTCAATGGAAAAATATCCTCGGGTGAGGATTTAAAATAAAAACAAACAAATAAATAAACGTGACTATCTGCGCAGTGGTGCCGACCGGGCACTCACTGCTGTCTGCTGCTGCAGTGGGCGAGTTGGCTCATGCTGGTTTCCATGCTCCTCATGGAAGCTCTGAGATGTAGGTCCCAGGGCCTGACACACAGCAGGTGTGTGGCCATGTGGGTGAGTGGAAAATGGAATTGCATCCTGTGTGTAAGTTGAGATGGCCTTGCCATCCAGAGATGCCCAGACCCCAGGATAGTGGGCCTGAGCTCTGGACATGGCTCCCCTCCTCTCCCCTGAGCACCCCTCCCCACAGCCATGGGACCCAAGTGGGGGGGGGGTGTCCTTTCAGGCCTTTTCCTGACTGGCTGTGTGACCTTGAGCAAGTCCTGTAGCCCTTCAAGCTCTGCTTTTCTCACCTGTAATATGGAGATAACAACAGTACCTATGTCACTGCTCTGAGGAGGTTTCCACTCATACACAGAAAGTGTTAGGGCCATGACTGGCAGAAAGCAGGTGTCTGTGGATCTGAGTTATTACTGCTGTCATTTATGTTATTACTAGAGGCCCAGTGCATGAATTTGGCAGGGATGGGGTCCCTCGACCGAGCCAGCCATTGGGGCTGATCAGGGCCATCTCACCCAGTCCCAATCAGTGCTGATTGGGGGCAGCTAGCTGTTGGGAGGAAGGGGCCGTGGGAGGTAGGTTGACTGTGGGAGTGTACTGACCACCAGGGGACAGCTTCTGTGTTACGTGTCTTCCCCCTGGTGGTCAGTGTGCATCATAGCAACCAGTTGTTCAGTTGACCCGTCGTAAGGGTTGCTTAGGCTTTTATATATATAGACTAGTGGCCCATGCATGAAATTCATGTACAGTAAAAGGGGATTAATTAGAGGAAATATTTTAATATTGTTATTTGCCCTTTCTATATAATAAAAGTATCAGAGATGAAAGAAAATTAGTAAAATATATATGGAAATCTTCTTCCTGTCAGAGTCTGGGGCGCACCATGGGAACCAGAGTCAAGTTCCCACCTATCCACGTGCACCTCAAAATTGTGTGAGACCCAGACCCAGCCAGCCCCCCACCCATGGGGCTAGATCCAGATCTGGCTGGTCTCACCCTTGTCAAGCCCCTCTGGGTGGAGGGCACAGTCTCAGGTCCCCCGTCAAGCCCCGCTGGGTGGGGGGCATGGCCTGAGGTCCCTTGTCAAGCCCTGCCAGATGGGGGACACAGCCTGAGTTCCCCTATCAAGCCCTGATTAGCAGGGGCATGGCCTGAGTTCCCCCATAAAGCCCTGCTGGACAAGGGCACAACCTCAGGTCCCCCATCAAGCCCCACTGGGAGGTGGGCATGGCCTGAGGTCCCCTGTCAAGCCCTGATAGGCGGGGGTAGTGGTCTCAGGGCCCCTGGCCCAGTTCTGGAGCAGGGGGCATGGCCTGAGGTCCCCCGTCAAACCTCACCAGGTGGGGGCTGCAGCCTGAAGTTCCCTAGCCTGGCGCCATGTCTGGGGGAGCAGCCTGAGGTCCCCTGGCCAACCACCGGGGTGGGGATGCACCTTGAGGTCCCCATAAAGTTCAGTTTTATTTCCTCTAATTAATCCCCTTTTACTGAACATGAATTTCATGCACTGGCCACTAGTCTATATATATTAAAGCCTAAGCAACCCTTACAACCGCTCAACTGAACAACGGGGGTGTCAAGCTTCACCAGGGTAGGGGGCACAGACTTAGGTCCCCTGCCAAGCCCCACAGGGACAGCAGGGGAGGGGGGAACAGCCTCAAGTCCCTGCTGATTGCTCATTAAGGCTCGCTATGGAAACTTAGCCTATGCTGTGGGCACAGCCATCTTGTGTTACAGAAACTCACCCCCTCCATTGTGGGCACCACCATCTATGTGGCGGAGTGATGGTCAATTTGCAGATTCCCTCTTTATTATATAGGATTACTGTTTCTTTGTTGTTGTTACTGTTAATCCTCACCCGAGGATATTTCCCCATTGGTTTTTAGGGAGAGTGGAAGAGAGAGGAAAAGACAGAGAGAAACATCATGCCCCAGCCAGGGCCCAGGCCGGGAGGAGTCTTTAACCAAGGTACATGCCCTTGACCATAGTCGAACCTGGGACCCTTCAGTTCGAGGGCTGATGCTCTATTTGCTGAGCCACACCAGCCAGGATTGATTATTATTATTGTTACCATTTCTACTGTGAGTTTCCAGAGGATGCCTCGCTGCCCCAGCCCCCTCCAGCCTGACCTGTCGCTGGAGCCCTGTCCTTTTCTTCTGCTAGGAAGCTGTGGGGAACTGTGACTTAAGCAACTCACCTGGGGTGTGATCAGCGGCTGCTGAGTCAGCTGAGGGCGGGGCTGGGAGTAGGGTTGGGGAGAATACAGAGAGCCAGGGAGAAAGATGGAGCAGGAGGCTCCTGATGTCAGGGGTGGTACTTTCAGGCTCAATCAGCCCACTTTGTTCAACAACTGAGGACCCAGAAATAAACCTTCAGCTCCTCCCAATTCCTAGGGTAGGTCTCACCCTGGCTCCCAGAGCTGTAGTTCCATAGCTACTATCACCCACTCATTCGATTCATTCATTCCAAATGCTAGGGGAGGGGAAGTAGGCTTACAGTTGTGGGCGCATGAAACGAAGCCAATCCAGTTGCTGCAATGGCCACACATACATGTTTTGTATGCCAGCCACTCTAGGCCTGCTCTGCCCCTCCCCCTGCTTTCCCACCTCAGCCAGCCTGCTCTGGGCAGTCCCCATGCTAAGAGTGGCTTCTACATTTTTAAAGGGCTCATTGTAAGAAAAAAGCAATAAAAACAAAATTGAGACTACTAGCGTTCAAAGACCAGGTGGTTTCAAAGCCTAAAGTATGTATTTTCTGATGTTTTACAGAAAGGTTTGCTGAGCCCAGATAGAAGCTGCTGCCGCACCTCGCTCTCTGCCTGGGAAAAGCATGGTCAGAAGTAAACACCCCACTCCTTCCATGTAGGATGAAGGGTTCTGCATCCCATTGTCGTGACTCTGGCTAAGGGTCCGAGTGACTCATGCTGTGCCTCCAGCACGTGCCAGGCAGGGGCCCAACTGGTGCTGTGGTTGGACAGGAGGAGCTGAGTGAGCTTCCAAAAGCAGTTGAACTCTGAGCCACAGTTTCCTCCCATGGAAGGGGGATAATTTAGCTCCTGCTTCCTGGGGTGCAGTACAAGGGCTGTGAGGCTGCTCAGATGGGGCATCACTGGCTTCAGCGCAGCCAGGTAGATGCATCTTGGTGGAAAGGGCAGGCACTGAAGAGCCGGAGGGAACTGGCTGATATGGACAGAATCCCCACCCCAGCAGATTGGTCCATGCTCATGCAGATGAGGACTCCAAACAATCACAGTTTGTTTGCTCCAAAGGGCACTGTCCTGATTGGTTAGAATAGAGCCACTCTGATTGGTTGGAGTTGAACAATTCCAATTGGATGGGGAAAGCATCCATCCTATTGTTGAGCTAGGATTCCAGGAAATCTTTATAAGGGCTGGCTCAGGGGCAGGAACACAGTGCAGGCAGGCAGTTCAGTATGGGAGGCTGGCTCAGCACAAGCTTCTAGCCACCAGGAGCCATTCTTAAGTGTCTTTTCTTTTTCATCTCAGGGTTCACACTACCCATCTCTCCCACACCCTCCACCACCACAGCTCTGGCCTCATCTCTTCATGTCCTTGACTGATCTTTGTTTCGCACTTTCATTTCAGTGAATCTTCCCATGTCTATCCAGTTTGTTTTCCACAAGAACCCTATGCTGTCAGGATATGAGTTGCCCTCATCTTATATAAGAAAAAGCTAATATGCAAATTGTCCCCTTGGGAGTTCAACCAACTGGGAGTTCGACCACTTACTATGACACGTGCTGGCCACCAGGGGACAGTTCAGAATGAAAGCTGGCCCTGGCTGGCGGCTGGCAGCCAAGGGAAGGAAGGCCCCTGATCGCTGGCCAGGCTTAGGGAGCATACCCGTGCATGAATTTCATGCACTGGGCCTCCAGTTTGTAGATAAAGATACTGGCTCAGGGATGTTAAATGACTTGTCCAAAGAGCGTGCCCCGCCTGGGTGAACTCTGGGTTCCTACCTCTCAGGGCTCTCTCTATCACACGAATGGTCTTTCTCCACCTGCCTCCTATACCAAAGACTCTGTCCTCATCCCACCCCTCCATTCTTGCCCTGCCCTTCCCTTTATCCTGTCCCGAACCTCCTCCCTCTCCTCCTGGGCTGCTGGGACAGGCCTGCTCTCAAGTGGAAATCGACTGTGATAACAGTGGGATGCAGGGCCCTTCCTTCCCTGGCCCTGACTCCTGGGTCTGGGGGTGGGGGGCTGGGGAAAGGGTATGGCAGGGGTGCCAAGGAAGAAGTGTTGAGTTCCATTATCGTGACGGGGAACATCATGCTGCCATGTGGCCTGGTGTCACAGTGCATTGCATGACATTAGCTGTCCCCTGCTCCCTCTGCCTGCTGGTGCCATGCTCGGGGGTGTCCTGAGCCTGGGGCTGTAGCTTGGCTCACCTGGGTGCCAGCCTTCTGGAGGCCCACTTCCTTGGAGCTCAGGGTTCAGCTGGGGACAGAGAGCTCTGACCCCAACCATCTGGCCTTCCCAGGGGAGGGTCCTGTTCCTGGTTTGAAGACCCATCAGTCTTTCTCTGTGGGTGATGCTCAGCTGAGGGAGCTGCCCAGCAGGGACTGGATGCAAGAGCAGACTGCAAAGGAAGAGAATGTCAGGCCTTGCTCCCACTGTTGGGCGGGCAGGGAGACTAGCTGCCCCCAGCTCTCAGCATGCACCCTCTTGCCCTGTTCATCCTCAGTTTTGTCTCTGTAGCTCCCACTTCCCTGGGAGCCATCATCTGGTGGAAGCTGGTGGGGTGGGGAGCAAGGTCATTGGAAGGGGGCCTATCAACACTGCAGAAGAAGTGTTTCCTGGGGAGCACATACTTCTGCAGGACACCCAGTCCGAGGAATGGGGTGGCATAGAACTAAGCCCTGAGCATAGAGCTCCGCTGTGCCATCCCTTCCCTGCCCACACACCCCCAAGGCCAGCCTCA
>CM050520.1:87698993-87926493 GCA_027563665.1 Antrozous pallidus
GTGGGGAGGACCAACACTGCTTTTCCTGGCTGCTGGCTCCCTTTGGGCCAGGTGGGGGTTGGGAGAGCCCCATCGTCCTGTTTCCTGCAGCTCGGTCCTTGGGTGAACTTGGCTGCGGGAGAAACTAGGTCATGGGAGACAGGACTGAGCACTCCTACCGGGAGGGTTGAGGACATGAGCTAAAGCCACAGGCTCTGTGCTTGTTTTTCTGTTTTGTGGTTTTGGCATTTTCTTCAGGAGTGTCTGGTTGGGTACTCCTTTTGGGGAGGCCAGCCCCTCCGTGGGTTCAGCACCACGGACAGGGCCAGGCCAGGGTTGCACCAGCAGGAGGGCTCTGCTTGCTTTTAGGCGCCCCTACCAGGTCTACAGGCATGCCTGTGCATCCACCTCTGCCCCAAGATGGTGGTGGGCTAGGCTCGCATGACCGCCCTCTTCGGAGAGGCCTAGGGCTGGCCAGCTGGCCCCGAGGGCACGGGCTGAGCTGCTCTGTCCAGGAGGAGAAGGGCTTGCTGCCAGGACTGCGGTCACTGGAGCTGAACTGGAGGAGGCCAGCGGGCAGCATGGTCACATCCCATCCAGCGGCGGCCCAGGAGTGTGCACCCAGAGGCCAGGCACAGAGCGCATCTGTTTATGACTGTGCCCTGGCAGCTGGCAGAGTGACTGGCATGAGGTAGGTGCCTTTAAAAAAATTTATTTCAGAGAGGAAGAGAGAAATAGAAACATCCATGATGAGAATCATTGCTTGGCTGCCTCCTGCACACACCCCCCCCCCCCCCCCCCCCCCCCCCCCCCGGAGGGCAAGCTCACAGCCCGGGCCTGTGCCCTGACCGGGAACCAAACTGTGCCCTCCTGGCTTATAGGTCGACGCTCAACCCCTGAGCGCCACCGGCGGGGCTGATGGTTAATTCTCGATGGAACTTTGAGAAAGGTCATAGGGTGAAGGAGAGGGGGAGCTTGCTGTGAACCGAGAGGACCTGGGTGAGCCTCTGTGGGGAGGCAGCTTCCCAGCCCTGTTCGTGCTCTCCCCACCCCTCCCCCACCTCAGTATTCCGGGCACCCACTTCTCTCTACACGCTCCTTTCTCTTGCTGCTTTCTCACCTATATTCCATCCCTCCATGCGCTTCCCAAGGCACCACCCCACCCATCGCTGACACTTACCTCACCGGCCACGCGCTCTCTCTCTCCTACACGCGCAGGCCCCAGGTCTCCCCATGATTCTCCCAAAGCCACCTACATTCTCCGTCCCATCACCTCTCCTTCCCCCTCACACTGGCAAGGCTTTTGCATTTTACACATATTTGTCTTGGACCCATATTGGGATGTCATCATTTAAAAAGTTAAACAAATGACTAATATATTTTATGTGATCAAACAGCATGATGTTAGCATCTTTAAAAAATAAGAATGAAATATTTCACATTCTTCTTTTCAAAACTCCATGGTGTGTTTTGAGCTCATCTCCTCCCACAGAGGATGTGTCCCGTGCCCAGCAGCCCTCTGTGGGCAGGGAGGGGGGGACACAGCATGTTAAGCAGCATCTGGTGCTACACACAGTCCCTGGGTGCACACAGCACATTTTGCAGGCCTTTTCCCTTCTCTCCAGTGTCTGCAGGTGAGAGAGCCCTGAGGGCCAGAGCTGTGGGCTCCTGTCCCCTCCTTCCTTCCTTCGCTCTGTGACTGTGTCTGGGGTGGGTTCTGTGTTTCCCTTGCCTGCTCCTGTGAAACAGGGCTCATTCCAGCTTCATCTCAGGAGCACCAGAGGCTCCCACCTGCTATTGCAGGCTCCCCACAAATAGAAGGCCCTGTGTTTCCTTTGCATAAAGGCTCACTGCCTGTATGGCCCTACATTCCACTTTGCATCACCTTTCCCTCCTCTCACACACACCCGTCACAAGCTACCCCAGATATAGAAGCTGTCATTATTTAAAATATATTTTTATTGATTTCAGAGAAGAGAGAGAGAGAGAGAGAGAGAGAGAGAGAGAGAGAGAGAGAGAGAGAGAGAAACATCAATGATGAAAGAGAAGCATGGATCAGCTGTCTCCTGCACACTCCACACTGGGGACTGAGCCCACAACCTGGGCATATGCCCTGATTGAAATTGAACCCAGGAGTTTTTAGTCCGCAGGCCACTGCTTCATCCACACGGGCCAGGCAAGAAGCTCTCATTTTAATGGGACTATCTACCCACTGGCATGGGCACCTCACTGGTGCTGAACCCTCTTTTCCTTAGAGGTGGCTAAGGCCAATGTGTTCCTGCAGCTGAGATGAGCCGGGGAGTTCTGCGTGAGGGAGGAGTGGAGCAGGAGGGCTTCAGGGCATCAGCCCATGTTGAGGCTCCATGATGCCAGCCAGCACCTGCAGTGGAAGCAGACAATGGAGGCTCTGAAGAGACATATACAGTCCCGCTGCAGGTAAGACAGACACACGTGGCCCACGTGGCCCAGCAGTTGAGGTCATGGTTCAGTTCCCGTCAGGGCACAGACCCAGGTTGCAGGCTCAATCCCCAGTGTGCGGTGTACAGGAGGCAGCCGATTGATGATTCTCTCATCATTGATAATTCTCTCTCTCTTGTTCTCTCCCTTCCTCTCTGAAATCAATAAAAATAGGTTTAAAGAAGCACCCACCTCACAGAATCCTCATGAGATGTAAGGAGCTGAGGGCTGTGCTGGGACCCGAGAGCATGCTGCGAATGTGGTGCTGTGAGTGTTTGCAAAGTTAAATAGATTACATGGCTCCCCACACACCCCAATGGTCCTCCTTCGAGGGGCCTTGGTAGTCAACATGCCCTTCGTGATGGAGACCCAGACTGAACAGTTTCCAGAGAACTGGATCCGACCTCCCTCCTCTACCTGCTGCTCTAGTAGTAGACTGGCCACGATACAGACATTTAGACATTACAGTGGCCTCTTTCATCATCTTATCTTTTTTAAAAAAATATATTTTTATTGATTTCAGAGAGGAAGGGAGAGGGAGAAGGAAATAGAAACATTAATGACTGGTCACCTCCTGCACACCCCACACTGGGGATTGAGCCCACAACCTGGGCCTGTGCCCTGACCAGGAATCGAACCGTGACCTCCTGGTTCATAGGTCAATGCTCAACGTCTGAGCCAGGCCGGCTGGGCATTACCTTCTTATCATATTTCAAGCAGGTCTTTAGCTAAACCCTGGGTCTACTTTCCACAGGCTGCTGGTAAATGGCTTCTCCCACCCTGTACTCATGCAGCCAAACTCTGTGAAGAAAACTGCCCTTTCCCTCCACCTGTTCCTGTAGGGTGACCTCTGGCTCCAGTCTGTCCAGGTCTTTGCAGGGTCTGGGTGCTTGTCTTGGCCATGTGGATGGGGTCTCTCCGCTTGGGAGCTCCTGGCTCAACAGTGTGCCCTGGGCCTTTGACGGAGAGAGGATGAGGAGAGGTGGGTGCCGAGAGACCAGGGCCTGCTCACACCCTTCCCTGCGGTCTTGTGGTCTGAGTCTTTCCTGCCTTTGCCAGAAGCCTTTTCTAGAAGGCTGTGTGTCATCCACATGCCTCATCCCAGCAAGGTCTGGCCCTGCTGTCTTGTGAGTGCATCTGGTCTCCAGGTCTCAAAATACTGGCTCGGTGATGAGGGACTCCTTAATCTCATTTTGTCAGGAGCCTCTCTCTCTGACCATCTGTTTTGAATAACAGCCTTACTGGACATAGTAATCTTGGTCTCAGGTCCTTTCTCTCCATTCCCTTCTGACCTGTATTTCTGATGAAATCACGTGTCAGCCTATGGGAGCTCCTTTGTAGGTAAGTTTCCTTTCTCTTGGTGCCTTTAGGGTTCTCTGTCTTTAATTCCTGGCATGTTAATTAGCTGTGTCTGGGCCTGGGCCTGGGTCTGGGCCTGGTCTCCAGAGCTTTAGAGCAAGCATTGTGCCCTGTCTCCCTCCTTCTTCCAGCTGCTGGCCTTGTCCCTGGGCTTGTGGCCAGTCTGAGCTCCCTGTTCACTTTCTGGATGGTCTCTGTCTCTGACATTAAATAGGGAATCCCTGCTCCCACAAAGAACAGGTAGGCCCCTCACATTCCCTTCCACTGTTTCTGCATTACTTAGTGTGCTTTCTCAGTGTCCCTTCTCTCAGTGGTGGCCACCAGCATCAGCTACTGGCTATTTGCCATCGGACAGCAGCCATTGGCCATCAGTGTGAGTGCCTCAGACTTCCTGCAGGCTGGGTCGCACCTGCAACTCTTCAGGAGGCTCAGCCTAGAAGACTAGCAACCCCTCTACTAGAGCAGAAAGGAGAGTGGGGGAGGAGCTGACCTACCTATATAGAGAGAAGTCCCCTGCCCCTGGTCCCTGATTAGTCTGTCCTTAAGCAAATGAGGACTCCAAATTCTCTAAGTTTGATTGGTCCAAAGCCACTGTCCTGATTGGTTAGAATAGAGCTGTTGTGATTGGCCAGAGCTGTGCAGCTCTGATTGGATGAGGAAAGCCTCAGTCCTATTAGTTGAAATAGGATTCTGGGAGCTGCTTTGTAAGGAGGGGGGAACCCAGAGCAGGCAGGCAGGTCAGTGCAGGCCGATGGGTCAGTGAAGCTTCTTTGTGAAGGAGAGAGAGCAACGATGTGAGTGTGAACCACCGCTTAGCTGCCTCCTGCAGCTCTGACTAAGGATGGAACCTACATTTAGGCATGGGGCTGAACGGGAATGGAACTGGCAACCTTTCAGCACACGGGACAGCGCCCCAAACACAGCCACACTGGCCAGAGCAGGGTCATTTTTTACTTTTCCTCCTCAGTGTTCACAGGTCCAAGGTGCTGCTGGTGCACCCAGCCTCCGTTTGGTTCTTCGGGCTTGAGTCAGTGAGTGCATGGCCCCTGACTTGGCCATGCAGCCCTTTGCCTGTTGAAAAGAAAGGTCTTTCTGGGAGAGAAACCACTCTTTCCAGGGTGTTCTCTCCCAGCCTCCGAGCTACACAGCCTTGGTTGGGGACGGGCAGCCACTGCTGGGGAACTGGGGCGAGGAGCAGTGGCAGAGGCTGGGGCGGGAAGGGAAGGGCTGCATGCCTTCTCTCCAAACGTGAGAACTCTCTTGCTGCTTATTGCTCACAGACCCAGGCAAGCGTTTTTCTCTGGGGTCTGGGTGCACCTCCCTGCACCCTGCTCTGGGGCTGGCATTTGTCTCTGCACCAGGAAGGTCAAGAGGCTCTGACTTGCACTTTCCTCTCTGATGGTGAGTCATTCTCTCACCTCCCTGCCTTCGCTGTCCCTCCCTCCCTTTCTCATCTGGCCCTCCTCTGGGGCTGGTGTGGCCTCTGCGAGTTGGGCTCTGAGTTCCTCAGCAGGATCTGCAAGCCCCACCCGAGGCCTGTGGAACCGGCTACTTCTGGGACTCCTGAGTCAGGCCCGGGGCTGTGCTTACTAGGCACACAGGGGATGATTCCTTCCCTCACAGGAGGAGGGGAATATGAGACACATAATTATATGACAGACAAGTGATCATATTTAATCAACACTGTGCTGTGTGTTTTAAAGAAAATGTGTAGGAAGCTTGGAGAAGGCATGAGAAATGCTACATATAGATTGGGGTAATGGGTGGTTGGGAAGCTCCTGAGAATAAATATTAGATGAGACCCGAAGCTCAGCCAGTGTGGCTCAGTTGACTGAGCATCATCCCATGCATTTAAAGGTTGCCAATTTGATTCCCATCAGGGCTGATGCCCAGGTTGCGGGCTCTAGCCCCAGTAGGGGGCATGCAAGAGGCAGCTGATTGATATTTCTCTTTCTCGCTCTGAAAAAAAAAAAAAAAGATGAGAGTTGTAGAACAGAAAAGTGGGGAAAGGTTCCACAGAGAGGAGCCAGCATGTGATAGGCCTGGTGGCCAGAAGCTGGGCCTTTTAAAGGAACAGTAGCAGAGTGTGGCTGACAGGCAGTGAGGAGCGGTGAGGGGAGGAGCTGAGAAGAAAGGAGGAGCCAGGGCCTGGTCGGGGAGGGTCAGGCTAAAGAATTTCAAAATTCATCCTAACGACCAGTTTTGCAGTTTCTTATAGCGTTAAACATGACATGCACTTATTTTATTTAGCAATTCTATTCCAATTGCCATATTTTCCCCAAAGGAATAAAAATTTGCATATCTAAAACAATGTGTATGAAATATTCATAGTAGCTTTATTGATAACAGCCCCAAACTGGAAACAACACAAACACCCAGGCACGGTGGCTGGATAAGCAGCTGCAGAGCAGCCGCGAGGGGGAGACCCACGGAGCATCCGCAGGAGCAAGGCCGGCAGGTGCACGTGCGCTTTACGCACGACACCCAGGCATGCGGGTGAGTTCTGAAAATATTACTTTGAGTGAAAGAAGCCAGACACTGAAGAGCATGTACTGTGTGGGTTTGTATGAAATTCCAGAAATTTCTGCAGCTAGAAATCAGATTGCTCAGTGGGAGGTGGAAGGAGTGTGGGGACTGACTGAACAGGAACATGAGGGAAACATGTAGGTGGTGGTTACACAGGTGTATGTCAAAACTAATCACCTAAAATGCAATGAGTGCATGTTGTTTTATGTAAATCATATCAGCAACATTGATTTTTTTACAAAGCACCTTTTTGTCCTGACATGAGTGTAATTCTATCACTCCAGTAAAGACATTCTATTTGCAAAACAACCAAACAAACAAAAACACACACAAAAAAACACCCCAAAACCAAAAAGAGAAGAATGAGTGATTGGATCTGTGCTTGGAGATAGGACTGGGAAGGAGCTGGCTGGAAGGGGAGATGGTTGGGAGTTGAGGTGAGCCCAGTGTTGCTGGGGACTGGGCGGGCGGGGCGGGGGGGGGGGGGGAAGGAGGTGAGGAGGAAGAGGGGGAGAAAGCATAGCCAGGAGGAGACTTGCCACTCCCAGGTGAGGGCTCTGAGCTTCCTGCCCACGTGGGCGGAGGGTTCCCGGCCTTAGCGGGCATGGCCTTGGGCAGAGCCTGGACCCAGCGGAGAGGAGAGCACTGCCTGGTGCTCCCTGCACGTCCTCCCCAAGCCCTGCCCCTGCCCTGCACATCCATGAGCCGGGCCTCTCGCTCCCTCCGCCTGGCACTCCCTCTCCCAGGCACGGGAGCTGTGCCAGCAGCCCGGTTCCCCAGCCTCTTCTTCCGCACGGTACACTGGCAGCCGCGATGCGGTGCGCCACCTCCTGGGAGGCTATCGGGGAGGGCTTTGCCTGTGAGAGCTGCTTTGTCGGATGGCTATGTGGTCACTGACTTCTGTAATAAGGACTCATCCTTAAACACCCACAACTTCTCTGTCTCTTCCATCTGCCAGGACCCCCTGCCAAGCTCTGCCCAGACTCAGAGCAACTCAGAGCACCAGGCTGTTGCAGAC
Source organism: Antrozous pallidus (assembly GCA_027563665.1). Classification (NCBI taxonomy): domain Eukaryota; kingdom Metazoa; phylum Chordata; class Mammalia; order Chiroptera; family Vespertilionidae; genus Antrozous; species Antrozous pallidus. The sequence goes on from CM050520.1 coordinate 87,706,333, forward strand.
TCCATGTTTCATGCTTGGACAGCCCCCTGCACCCCAGCGTGAGACTCCCTTGCTTGGCTGAGGCCTAGCCTGGGACCTGAGCTTCCAGACCCCCCCCCCCATACCCAGGGCTCTCTCAGGCTGTTTTCAGCCCCCCAAGACCCCTGTGCACCTGGACTTCACCTTCCCTCTCCCCACATCCCTGCTGTCAGGAGGCAGGTGCAAGCAGGGCTAGGAGTGTGCCATCCAGATGAGGCTCCTTCAGCAACGCTGGGTTCAGGGGCAGATGCCAACCAGCTTAGCAGCTGTCGTGACCAGTGCCCGGAGACAGCGTGAGGGGAGCTTAATCTTGGCCCCGTGTGGAGAGGGAGGTGGCAGATGGGGTGCAGCCACACAGGCAGTGGCAGGGGGTCTGGGCATCTTCCTCGGAGGGGCCCTGTGATGGGCAGTGGGAGAAGGTTGGGGAGGACAGGGGGCAATGCTTGGCTGTTGGCTGTTTCAGTCCCTGAGCAGCATGGCGGATTTCGATGGAATGGTGGGTGGGTCTGAGCAGGTGGCCAAAAGACCAGTCTGTGTCCTGGAGACCAGCACCTGGGATGGGGTCTCATCTGGAGAAAGAATGAAGTTGAAGGATCTCGAGCAAATTCACCCTTGATTATCTGGGAGAGAGGGACATGCCAAGGAGAGACCTGGGGAAGGAGGCAGAGGTTGGGGTTCCTTGCTCTGAGTCAGGGAAAGCAGTGATGAGGAAAATAAGACTTTTTTTTTGAGAGGGGTGGGGGGACACCAGCAGTTTGACTCTGTATCTCTAATGCACATTTCTGTTAGCCTACAATCTAGTCACTGCCCCTTCCTTAATTATCTGTTCTTGCAAGACCTGTTTACCTAAATACTCCCATTTTACAGAGGCCACAAACCATGAACCAAACACAGCCCCGGATGGTTATCAGCGCTGGCACCAGGCCAGGCCTTTAGGTGTGGTCTCATGGCCTCCTCCCAACACACGGGCTTTTTGCAGAGACTGCCAAAGGTCCGGAAATCTAATCCATATTTGGGGGACAAAGCAACCAAAGGGGGAAAAGGGAGAGCTCCTCCTCCATATTGGAGCTCAGAATTTGGACACAGGCTCCCCTGAATCACGGTGTTAGTGCATCTGGAAATGAATGGGTTTGTCCTGTGTCTCCGGGTACTCCTGGGTGTGTTCTTCAGTTGCCTGGTAAATTCTGTAACAGCAGGGCCCCCATAAACAGGAGGAGTTCAGGGAGACTCTCCCCAGATCCTGGGGTGGGGGTAGGGGGTGGTCCTGCTGACAACTGCCTGGGTTACTGGTCTCAGTGTCTGAGAGAACACATTTCTGTCATAAGCACCTAGTTTGTGACAATATGTTATGGCTAGGAAATCATATTTTTAAAGAAATAAAGCGTTCTGATTCTAAAAAAACACACCAAGCTGTGGGAGCAGGACTTTCAAGGGGCCTTACTTAGGATGCTGAGGGTGAGGTGTGGACGAAAGGGGACACATGCTGGCCTGACAAGCTCAGGGGGGCCCTGCATGGCCGTCTTACAAACTCAGAGACCTAAAGTCACCACAAAGGATGGTTTGAAATTAACCTTTAACTAAAGCAGTGATGGTGGGCAGTCACCTCCTAGGTCCGTATCTTCACTGATGAGGTCAACCTTTACCAGAGCTGAGCCCGCCCGTCTTTTTGCATCTGTGATAAGACACCCTTGAAATGTCTGGGTAGCTTGTAACTTCCCTTTTTCTGGAGCCCTTGGGGCACAACTTAATGTGCTGGGTGCCAGGACAGAGACCACAAATTTCTTCATTATCATATTAATTGTTCCTGCACCCACCTAAGTATGTGCCCATCATTTTACTTTTTACCCAATCCCAGAGGTTTCCCACTTTGCATTCTCCCACCTCTCTAATCCATCACCAATGGATTTCATGTAACCCACCTCCGTCCCTCCTCTGATTGCAATGTATAAATACAGGTGTAAACCGCCATTCTCCGGAGCATTACCTCAATTCCTTGAGGTTCTGCTTCCTGACATATGCTGACAATTTGGCTCAAATGAACTCACAAAATTCTTCACAGGTTTCAAAGGTTTTATGTTAACAGAAAGAAGCAAATGGATTTCCCACCACCCTGCCTTCAGCCCCATCGACCACTAGGGGGTCAGACAGGTCTAGAACCCTCCCAAGTGAGGAGGCTGCAGGAATGCCAATTGGGAAAGGAGTCCTGGCTGCACAATGCTCCCAATCACCCTGGGCCACATTCAGCTGAAAGGAGACCCTTTCCAGAGGCAACTTCTGGCTACGTGCTGGAGAGAATAAGAGCCCCCTGTGCACAGGGAGCAGTCATGAGAGCAGGGATGTGTCCCCACCTGTCAGGCAGGTGAGCCGGGACCAGCTTGCTCCTCACACACCATTGCCATGGCATTGGCTTGAACAAAGAGGTGTGTAGGTTGTCATGACAATGAAATTGAAATTTGGATAGACAACAGCCACTCAGCCAGCAGTGGAACTTGGGTGCTGCCCTATCATTTTCATCACAGCGGCCTGGGTCACGCACACATCAGGGTGTAAAGTAGCAGCTCTCGGTGGCTTTGATAACAGGTGGCCAAATGTAGAGTTGTTAACATAAAAAACACACATTGCAACCTGTAAATAATTTTTGTGAGTTTATCTGAGCCAAACTGTTGAAATTGCCAGGAAGCAGAACCTCAAGGGATTGGGATCATGATCCGGAGAATGGCGAGTTACATCTGTATTTATACATTGCCATCAAAGGAGGGACATAGGTGGGTTACATGAAATCCATTGGTGATAGACTAGAGAGGTGGGAGAAAGGAAATCTGGAAACCTCTGGGATTGGATAAAAAGTAAAATGATGGACACATATGATGGGGAAAAGGAGACATTTTTGGGGTCGAGCAATCTGAGTCTGGGCCATTAACCTAATACATATTCTTATTAGCCTATAGTCTAGTTTTTGCCCCTTTAATTGTCCAGTCCTGCAAGACCTGGTTACTCCCATAACCAGGGAGTAACCATCCCTGGGCCAGAGTTATCAGTGCTGGCCCCAGGCCAGGCCTGTAGTTGTGGTCTCAAGGCACCAGCACATAGGGGCTCTTTAAGAACTTGCAAAGGGGACTGAAAACACCCTTATTTGGGATACAAAGAAGGTAAACACATATAAATAGGGAAAGCTTCCTCCATGTTTTTGCCCAGAATTTGAAAGACATTTTTCTCTGAGCCCACCGATGTAATAATAATAAAGTGTAACTCCATTTCTCTAAGCATTGCTTGGTTTCTCTCTGGTCTTCTGTAACAATACTTCTTTTACTGAGGTGGATGCAGAGCAGTTAACAGTCAGCCATTACCATGATAACTATGATTAGGAGGGAAGCTGTGGTCAACCCCTGGCCCAATTTGTTGTGCCCTGAGGGGTCCACAAAAGGGGAAGTTATAAGTTTCCCTGACATTCCACAGGGATGTTATCTTAGATGCAAAAAGACAATAGGCTCAGTGAAGATCAAAGTTAATCTTTGTCAGGGAAGATACTAGCTTAGGGCATGACTACTCACTAAAAACTGCTTTTTAGAAAAATATATTTTTATTGATTTCAGAGAGGAAGCGGGGGGGGGGGGAGAGATAGAAATATCAATGATGATGAGAAGGCTAAAAAGGGCTAATTCCAATGTAACCCTGATATTTGGGGCTAGTGACTTGAATCCAAGCCATCAAGCTCAGTGTACATCCTTGATAACCTATAATTAAGTCCCTATCTCCTTCCCAGATACTGGTCTTGCAGAATCTGTTACTGTGAACAGTGCACTGCCCCAGAGGGAGGGTTATTAACACCTGTGCCAGGCCAGACCATCAGATATGGCCTGGAGACCCCCAACACCTGGGGGCCTTCTTGCAAGGCCTGTGAAAAGGACCGGAAGCATAATCCATGTTTGTGGGACAAAGACCACAGGGAGGGAGATATATAGGAAGGCCCCATGTGTGTTCCTTCACTCGGATTTGGAAGGCTATTCCCTGAGTCCACCGGCATATTAAACAATGTCCCTCCTTTTTTGCCCCCTCAGAAGCGTCCTTGGTTTTCTTTGGTCTTTGGCAACAGCTGGGAAACCAACCGAGCTTGGCTTTTTTGGCCTCCGGTGAGGAGACAGGGCTTGAGGCCCGGGGGCGCGGGATAGGCCTCCAGAAGGTGCGCCCTGCTGATTTTAGCAGAATTGAACCAGGGGACGCCTGGCCCTCCCGGACTTCAGCCTAGGACCTGGTCGGCATCTGGAGAGAGTGGACGGACACTTCTGGACCTGTCGACAGAATTGGAAACGTAGGGGCCCCAGTCAGTCAGGCCCACTCCAGTGAGTGGAAGGGGAGCTTGATCACTTCCCTGGAAGTCATAGGACTTCTTCAGTTAAATTGGTCAGGAATCAGGAATCAGGTGGACTGATTTTTTTAACTCTGAGTGAATGTCTGGTGAGAGTGTGTGAGTGTGGAGGGAGAGGGTCTGCCCTCTCGTATCCTTTGTGTGGCTCAATGACCTTGGTTACAGATTCCATTGGGCCCCAACCTCGGTTCCGAAATTTGTCATTTGGCATAACAGTAACTCACCCCCATGTGGAGGTGGCCAGGCCCAGGGTTTATTCTGGTGCCCCTTAGCTTAGACAAATCTAAGTTCCCAAGGGATGCGGCCAGGCGGGCATCTGAGTGAGGATCTGTGAAAACAGGTCACCCTCTCCTTTGTCTGTCTCTCACCAACGATCATCATGGGGTTAGGACAGAGTAAACCCACTGTTCTCAATTGCATGTTGAAAAATTTTGAAAAGGTTTTCAATGGAGATTATGGTATTAAAATGAATTCTGAAACACTGAGGAAATTCTGTGAATTAGAATGTCTAATTGGGGGTCAGCTGGCCCTCGGAAGGCTCCTTAGATAAAGAAATGGTCAGGGAGGTCTGGACTGTAGACACGAAAAATCCTGGACACTCAGATCAGTTTCCCTACATAGACAGCTGGTTAGAAATTGCTCAAACCTTGGGTCCGGTTCTGCATGTATAGCAAGAGACAGAGTAAAGTTTTAATAGCAAGAGTGAAGAGGTAGGTAGGGCAGGTGCAGGCTAAGGAAAGGCACGCAGGACAGGTACAAGCTAAGGAGAGGCAGGCAGGGCATGAGCAGGCTAAGGAAATGCAAGCAGGAGAGGAGAAAGCAGAAGAGAAGCAGGCAGGAAAACAAAACAAAACAAAACAAAAAACAACAGGTCCTTCAGAAGGGAACCCAACCCCCTGTTCTGCCATGACCCACTGAGGAAGTCCCTCCAGTTTGACCACCTCCATATGTGCCACAGGCAGCACCAAGTGCTCCCCCTGCTGGTCTGGAAAGTCTAGAAACACCACCCACCTCCCTCTCTCCTCAATCTGGCTCTCCAGAGCCGGTTGGGCGGCGCTTGCATTCAGCCAATCAAGGGCCCAAACAACAGCCGGCCCAGCACATCAGATGCCTCTCAGGGAGATTCGGGCGCCCAAGTGCTTGGTGAAGATGGGACCTTGCAGGAGGAAAGGCCAGTCTATTATTATCAGCCCTTTACCACAAGTGACATCGTGAATTAGAAACATCACACCTCTGCTTATTCTGAAAAACCTCAGGCCATGGTAAACCTTATAGAAACCATTTTGCAGACCCAGAAGCCCATCTGGGTGGACGGCAAGCAGCTCCTTTTCACATTCTTTAATACTGAGGAGTGCATGAGAGTAGTATCAGAGGCTTGGAAGTGACTCCAGACCCAAGTCCCAGCAGAAATATTAGATACAGACAGATGGGCCAGGAAGACCTTCCCAGATGAGGAACCCAATTGGAACCCGAACTCAGAAGACGGAAGGGCCAGGCTAGAAAGATATCGGCTGGCCTTCCTCCAAGAAACCCACCAACATGGCTAAAATCTCTGAGGTTTTCCAGAAGCCTGATGAAAGACCAGCAGCTTTCTACGAGAGGCTGTGTGAGGCACACCGGATCTACATTCCCTTTAACCCAGAGGCCCTGGAAAATCACACCTTGGTAAATGCCACTTTTGTAGGCATCATTGTAGGCATCATCATCCTTTTGTAGCCCAGCTTGATATCAGGAGAAAATTACAGAAGCAGGAAGCATTTCCAGGAAAAAATGCCACCGAACTGCTGGAGATAGCCTACAAGGTTTTCATCAACCGAGACAGTGTGGCAAGGAGGGAGGAAGAAAAGAGAATACAAAGAAGGGCCAATATAATAGCGGCAGATTTTAGAGGCTCAGGCTCCCAGACAGATGAGAAAGGAAACCAAGAATACAGATCAGGGGAAAGGAAGAGCGAGCCTGAGATGAGACCAGTGTGCCTGTTGTAAGGAGACAGGACACTGGAAGAATGAATGTCCCAAATGGCAAAGTCAAAAGACTGGGCCCCCTTTTCCTCCCAGTCGCTATCAACCAGAGCCACCTGAAGCAGATCTCATTGGACTAGCAATGGCTGATTCCGACTAGGACAGACCGGGCTCTTTTCAGCTGGGTCCCCACGAGTCCATGGTCAGAATGAAAATTGGGGGCCAGACTGTGGACTTTATGGTTGATACGGGAGCTGAGCACTCAGTAATCACTCAGAAAGCAGCACCTCTCTCAGGAAAGAAGGTCACCATTATTGGAGCTACTGGGGACCAGACCCATAGACCATTTTGCCACCCTCGCTGATGCCAACTTGGCCGTCATCAAGTAACTCACAAATTCCTGTTTTTGCCAGACTGTCCAGTGCCTCTAATGGGTAGAGACCTTTTAGGCCAAAATGGGAGCAGAAATCACTTTTGCTCCAAATGGCTCAGCACAGCTTTGCCTAAGTGAGGAGACCTCCCCAGTGATCCTGTCCCTAGCAGTGCAAAGTGGGGAAGAATGGAGACTTTATACCCTCTAGTCAAAGGCCTCACCCTTAAAACCTGAATTAGAAAAAGAATTCCTACTGGTCAGGCTGAAGAAAATCCTCTACGCCTGGCTAAGGACTATACCCCAGTGCTGATAAAGCCTTGGGTACAGTCTAATAAAATCTGCCAATATCCAATTCTAAGAGAAGCCTGCCTAGGAATCCAGGTCCACTTAGACTGGCTGCTTCAGTGGGGACTTGTTAAACGATGCAGGTCTCCATGGAACACGCCTCTCTTGCCTGTCAAAAAGCCTGGGACTAAAGACTACCGCCCAGTGCAGGATCTATGGGCTGCTAATGAGGCTGTTATAACCCTGCATTCAGCACTGCCGAACTTCTACACTCTTCTGGGATTCATCCCATCAGAGGCGGAATGGTTTACATGCCTAGATCTGAAAGATGCCTTTTTCTGCCTTAGATTAGGTCCTTCCAGTCAGCCTCTCTTTGCTTTCGAATGGGAAAACCCAACTACAGGGGCCAAAGAGCAGTTCACCTGGACCAGACTGCCACAAGAGTTCAAGAACTCCCCTACTCTCTTTAGTGGAGCACTAGCATCTGATTTGTCTAAATTCCCAGCACAGGACTTGGGGTGTGTTCTACTCCAGTATGTAGATGACCTCCTACTGGCCAGCTCCACACAAGCTCAGTGCTGGGAGGGAACACGAGCCCTTCTGAGACACTAACTGAAACGGGTTATCAGGTGTCTGAAAAAAGGCACAGATTTCTCAGAAAGAAGCAAGCATCTAGCCTTCCGGATCACCCAAGGGAAATGAAGGCTAGGGACTGAAAGGAAGCAGGCAGTATGTGCCATCCCAGGCCCTAGCACCTGGTGGCAGATTCGGGAATTCCTGGGAGCTGCAGGGTTCTGTCGAATTTGGATCTCAGGGTTTTCAGACCTGACTAAGCCTCTATATAAACCTTTAAAAGGAGAAGAGAAGACACTCATCAACTGGGGTCCTGAACAGGAGAAAACCTTCCTCACCATAAAGGCAAAGCTCACTGAGCCCCCAACACTAGGGCAATCAGATGTGACGGGAGGCTTTAATCTTTTTGTTCACAAGAACAGCGGGGTAGCCCTAGGTGTTCTAACCCAGGATTTTGGACCCTGGCAAAGACCAGTAGCCTATCTCTCCAAGCGGATTGACCCAGTTGCTTCCGGGTGGCCCCCATGTCTCAGGGACCTTGCAGCCACTGCATTGTTAGTTAAGGAAGCAGACAAGTTTACCTTAGGACAAAACTTAAACGTAAAAGTACCTCATGCTGTTGTCACCCTGATGGAAGCAAGGGGGCAGCACAGGCTGACTCATGCTCGAATGACTCAGTATCAAGGCCTATTAAAAGAGAACCCTCAGGTATGATTAGAAGCAGTGAGAACACTTCAACCTTTCTACCCATCACTGAGGGGGATCCTGAGCATGATAGCCTGGAAGTCCTAGAGGAGTTTTATTCCAGCCGGCCAGACCTAAAGGACAGGCCCCTGCAAAATGCGGACTTGGTATTGTTCACAGACGGCAGCAGCTTCTTCGATGAAGGAAAAAGACGGGCCGGATATGCAGCGGTATCAAACTTTGAGACAATCAAGGCACAGGCCCTGCCTGAAGGATGGTCAGCACAGAGGGCAGAACTTTGGGGCCTTGCCAGAACCCTAGAACTCAGTGATAGTAAGCGTGCCGACATCTACACTGACTTGCGCTATGCCTTTGCTACCCTGCATGTCCATGGGGATATAAGGAAAGGGGGCTCTTGGCCAGAGCAAAATGAATAAAAATCAGAACGAGATTTTAAAGTCACTAGAAGCAGTCTGGGAGCCCAAGGAAATAGCTGTCATCCATTGCGAAGGTCACCAGAAAGGGAAAGACTCAGTGTCAGAAGAAAACCAGCGTGCTGGCTGCTAAAGAACAAGTGGCACCGTCCCAGATCATGTTGGCCTCCAAATTACCTGCACCTCCAAAGTACACTCCGCAGGAAGAGGAATGGACTCAGCATGAAGGGGGCAAGAGAACGAAGGAAGGCTGGTGGATACCCCCAGATCATAGGGTCTATGTCCCCGAACAGTTAGCCCATAAGATAGTCCTCCAGCAGCATGAATCCCTTGGAGCAGGTTCTAAATCCCTTGGAGCAGGTTGCTCAGCCAGATCTGCTGTCTTCTTGAGAATGATCCTCAGGAGGTGTTTCTGGTCAGAAGTCACCTTCCACTCGGGCTGGCCATCACTCGGCTGGTGGGCTGCCTTCACCCGGGAGTGGTGGATCCAGGTATTCAGTCCTGCAACCGTGAGAACTGTGGGGGTGGTTAATATGACTGGATAGGGTCCCTTCCAGGTAGGCGTGAGAGGCCTCATTTAGGGAAGACTGCCCTAGAAGCTTTGTTAGGCAGATACTACCTAATTGCCTGTCTTCTCTCCTTGCGTGCCTCAGTCTCTCAACGTTGCCTCCTCTGTGCTCAGAACAATGTCAAACAGGGTCCTTTGGGACCAATAGCAGTTCAGCGCTGTGGGCAAACTCTCTTTGAGGACTTAGAAGTGGATTTTACAGAAATAGGGCCTAGCAGAGGAAATAAATACCTGCTAGTTTTTGTTTGCATCTTTTCAGGCTGGGTTGAGGAGTATCCCACTCACATGAAAAAGGCAAGAGAAGTCACTAAGGCATTGCTGAAGGATATAATTCCACTGTATGGAATGCCTCTGACCATAGGGTCCAATGATGGCCCAGCCTTTGTAGCAGAAATAGTACAACAGGTAGCCACAGCTTTAGGAATTAAATGGAACCTACATACAGCCTACAGGCCTCAGAGTTCAGGGAAAGCAGAACACATGAACCAGACTCTAAAGCAGACTATAGCTAAGCTATGCCAACAGACAACCTTACCCTGGACAGATATCTTGCCTCTTGTACTTTTATGGATACACTGTGCCCCAAGGGCCAGGGTAGATTTTCTCCCTTTGAAATTCTATATGGCAGACCCCCTCCCTTAATTTGGCCAAAGGGAGATTTGGGGGAAATGGGGAACTTAGAAATCCAGAAACAGCTCCAAGGACTCAGAAACACTGTCTTTGAGATCCACAGATGGGTTACTGACTGACTACCCATCTCTCTAGGAACAGCCATACATCCTTATAAACCTGGAGACAGGTTTGGGTAAAGGACTGGGAAAAGGAGCCCCTCACGCCTACCTGGAAGGGACCCTATCCAGTCATATTAACCACCCCCACAGTTCTCACGGTTGCAGGACTGAATACCTGGATCCACCACTCCCGGGTGAAGACAGCCCACCAGCCGAGTGATGGCCAGCCTGAGTGGAAGGTGACCTCTGACCAGAAACACCTCCTGAGGATCATTCTCAAGAAGACAGCAGATCTGGCTGAGCAACCTGCTCCAAGGGATTTAGAAATGCCCTGCTGAATTCTCCCTAACACTAATCTCTCTGTCTTATCTCCTCCTAAAGGTAATATGCTCTGGTATTTCTGGATAATCATTGGTTTTATCTTTCTAATAATTCTCATTTTGTCTTTTTATGAGTGCCGCTAGAACCTGAGATTAGTACCAGGAGGAGAATTCATCTGTTTTTGCTGGAACACAGAAGCATCATAACATTACTGCTTCCCACACAGCAAGGAAACAAAGACCTCATCATGGATTGCTAGACTGCTCCTTGTCATGCCATCCTTGGCTACATCTGCTTTGTAGGAATAGCCATAATACTGCTCTTTGTCTTAGCGGTTCACTGTTGTGGACCCCCACTGAACAGAAATAGAGGGAATAACATATTCCCACTAATAATATTAGCTAGCACATAGTTGCCTCCCATAGGGACAACTGCCACGTGTCCTTGCTTAGAAACTCATTATCCAAATATGCTAGACCAGTTAGCCTACAGGAAAGCCCCATCAAGCCAGATTTTTGTTAGCTATTACTTATTAGCCTGCGGCATGCTATGACTCCACTACCAAATGCGTGTGGAGGGTGGGAGAAATTGTATTGGGTGAAAAAAATGATAGGACCTGTCACGGCCAATGTGCAGCTAGTTAATGTTGCTCCTCTTTGTTTCAGCAGTACCCAGGGCCAACACCCAACAGGTCTCCACCCAGATGAACTATGCAACTCTACCCTCAAGGCTGAAAACACCACCGACCTCTGGTGCTCCCCTGCAGGAACATTCTACGTGTGTGGGAACACTGCTTACCTCTGTCTGCCTGTAAACTGGACAGGAATGCTTTAAACTTCAGAATTCCCCACAAACCCCTCACAGGATGCTAACCCCTTTTGTCATCGCCCCTTTCCAGCGGTCATCGTCCATGTTCACCATAACACCCCATAGTCATTGTACCACAAGGCTAAAAGAAGCTTGTGGGACAAGGGCAGGGAATAGGAAGGCTAAAAGGGGCTAATTCCAATGTAACCCTGATATGTGGGGCTAGTGACCTGAATTCAAGCCAGCAAGCTTAGTGTGCATTCCTGTTACCCTATAAGTAAGTCCCTATCTCCTTCCCAGATGCAGTCTTGCAGAACCTGTTACTGTGAACAATGCACTGCCCTGGAAGGAGGGTTATTAACACTGGCACCAGGCCAGACCATCAGATATGGCCTGGAGACCCCCAACACCTGGGGACCTTCTTGCAAAGCCCGTGAAAAGGACCGGAAGCATAATCCATGTTTGTAAGACAAAGACCACAGGGAGGGAGATATAAAGGAAAGCCCCATGCATGGTCCTTCACTCAGATTTGGAAGGCTGTTCCCTGAGTCTGTTGGCGTATTAAACAATGTCCCTCCTTTTTTTCTCAGAAGCGTCCTTGGTTTTCTTTGGTCTTCTGCAACAATGAGAGAGAATCATCTATTGGCTGCCTCTTGCATGCCCCCTACTAGGGATTGAGCCTGCAACCTGGGCATGTGCCCAGGACCTTCTGGCCATGCCGTCCAAGCTGCTTTGTAATGAAAGGCTTCAATTTTAGACCACCCTTGGGGCTTGTTTAGGCCTCTGATTGTGCAAGGCCATCACCAGGCCTTTCTGAGTTAGGTTGGCATGTGGCCCTTTTTCGTTCATGGCCACAGAGCTGGAACCAGCTGGGTTGCTCCTTTCTTGAGCTAAGCTAGGGGATTGAGTGGCAGCGGTAAAAGGTCCCGATCTTGTGGAGGGACAGCAAAACACATAAATGTAGTGCAAGGGACTCAGCCACCCAGAGCTTGCAGCAGAAAAGGTGACTCTATTGTACCCAATCCTAAACCAAGTTCCTCAGAAATCATTGCTGGGGAAGGGGGGGTGGGGGGAGACATGCACTTCTAAGCTCAGCAAGCTTCCTGGCATTCACCAAAGGGGTCAGACCAAAACTGATTGTCTTTGTTAGAACTTGAAAATCTGTTTGCATTTCCAGGGCAAATGCAAATGTGACAGGGGCAGAAATAGAATGTGGGGGCCAGCTATGACTGTAAGGAATGTGAATCCTGCTCTGAGACTGGGATTGCTTTGCTCTGATTACAGAAGGCACAGGCTAACCTGGTGGGAGTTGCAGAGGATGTGGGAGCTCACCTGGAAATACAGCCCACCCTCCTATTACATGGAAAGATTAGCGACCTTGTTGCAGAGACCAGAGCCTCCAGCTCTTTGCTTACCCACAGGCCTTTGCAAATCCAGCCTTCATTACCTATGACCGGCCCACTTGGCACAACCTTTGCCTCCTTCCTCTGTAATCTTCATCCTTCTACCCGATACAGCAGTGGCTTATGGGGAGGGGGGAGCAGAGTTCTGTGGGTGACCTGCTGCTCTCCCATGCTGCCGGCAGGATTAGAATACAGGCTCATCTGATTCACCTGTCTTTGCCGAATTGGCTCAGGCAGTGACAGGAGGCCCGGACGCCCTTGTTTCTGGTTACATGTTTCCAAAGGCCCCACCTACCGAGGAGAGGTCTGAGCACAGTCCTACAGGTGAAAACAAAGTCAAGGAACCGCTAGCACTACCAGGCACTGGGCTGTGCCCTCCCGCCAGGCTGCTCCCTATGACTATGTCCACAGTCCCCTCCTCCTTGGATAAAACCCTCAGGAAAGCAAGAGGTCCACTCTGGGGGACACACTCTCTCCTGCACACGGACACTCATACTTGGCTTGCCCCACAGCCAGTTGTCCCCCGGTGGGTGGCAACTTGAGAAGAAGGGACAGTGGGACCAGCCACAGTGTGGACGAAAAGGGACACATGCTGACCTGAAAGCTCAGGGGAGGCCTGCATGGCCAGCTTGCAAACTCAGAGACCTAAAGGAACCACAAAGGATGGTCTGAAATAACACTTTAACTAAAGCAGTGATGGTGGGCAGTTACGTCCTAGGCTTGTATTTTTACTGTCAAGGTCAAACTTTACCTTAACTGAGCCCACCTGTCTTTTTGCATCTGTAATAAGACACCCTTGAAATGTCTGGGTAGCTTGAAACTTCCCTTTTTCTGGAGCCCTTGGGGCACAACCTAATGTGCTGGGCGCCAGGGCAGAGACCACAGATTCCTTCATTATCATGTTAATTGTTCCTGCACCCACCTATGTATGCATCCATCATTTTACTTTTTATCCAATTCCAGGGGCTTCCTCCGCTTTGCTTTCTCCTGCCTCTCTAGTCTATCACCAAAGGGTTTTGTGTAACCCACCTGTGTCCCTTTCCTTTGATTGCAATGTATAAATACAGATGTAACCCACCATTCTCCAGAGCATGCAGTTAAAAACTCATGCAGAAACCAGAGGGAAATAAACAGTTTGTTTTGATAACAGGCTCAAATAAACTCACAAAAATTCTTTACAGGTTTTAATGGTTTTTAAATTAACAACAGAAACCAGAGACCAGGGACTCTATGTTCTTCCTTGGGATTCTGTTCTGAGATGAGCCTGCTTTATTTATTTTCATTTAAAAATATATATTTATTGACTTTATTGGGGTGACATCCTATCTAATAAAAGAGTAATATGCAAATTGACCATACCTCTGCCACACACAAGCCACACCCACAAGCCAATCAGGAGCAAATATGCAAATAAACCCCAACCAAGATGGCTGCAGACATGGAGTGAGCAGGGGGAGGCTTGGGTTTCCCTGGCAATGGAGGAAGCCAAGGTTTCCATCTGCCCTTGCCAGCCTAGGCCTCCACTCAATGCTACAAAATTTCAATTACAGAAGATACAGAAATGATGACAGCCACAAAGCTGGAGAGAGCAGAGTTGCCCCAGCGATGGAGGAAGCCAAACTTCTACAGCTCTGGCCAGCCTAGGCCTCCACTCCAGGCTACAAAGTTTCAATTATAGAAGGTAAATGTCCCAACAGAAATGGCTGCCACCATGGAGTGAGCAGAAGGCTTGGCTCCGATCCAGGCTACAAAGTTTCAATTGTAGAACATAAATAAGTCCCAGATACCAGGGCCTCTGCTTATGTTGCTGGGGGGTATGGCCAGCCTGCAAACCACCACAGGCCCTTCGCCCAGGCCACCCCATGCCCCAAGGGAACCCCCATCCTGGTTTGGGACACCCTTCAGGGCAAACCAGCTGGCCTCTACCCATGCACCAGGCCTCTATCCTATCTAATAAAAGAGTAATATGAAGATTGACCTGTTATGCCCAGATTTCAAGATCCCCAAAGACCACCTGGGAGCTGAGTCTGATGCAATAGCAAAGAGCCTTTATTACAAGCTCGAGCTTGGCTCTCTGCCCCCACCGACGCAGCAGCAGGACGCAAAAGAGAGCGAGTTTTCGAAAGCACAATGATTTTCTATGGAGGTGGGGCCAGACTCGAACCGCTGAGTTGGCCAATTCCAATTGGTTGGGTGAGGGCTGAGGCTAGTGACGCAAAGGCAGGGTGTGGCCAGGGTCTGGCTACACAAAGACAGGATGTGACCAGCATACCCCTGGCCTCAGGCCAGTTCCCCTGCATTCCCATTGGCAGAATTAAGGGTGGACTGAGCAACTGATACATCTTGTGGTTTCTACACAGTTACACAAGATGGAGGACACGGTACAGTCAATCTTGCTCTGCCCTTTCATTCCCCCTTGTCTTGGAACTTACGGCTCAATCATGAGACAGACTGCACTTGTACCTTGCCTTCCATTATTACTCCTAAATGGTCAACATAAAAACAACATTGTTTACCTAGAGCTGCACATAGGTCTCCTTGCTGCATGAATACAGAGGCAGGCCATGACTATTGCCAGGAAAAAGTGTTGCAAGGGGTGTGGGGACTCCCAGCAGTGTGAGTGACAGCAAACAGAGTCAACAGAGTTACCGACATCAGGTGGGTCGAATGTGCTGTAACTTGAGCTTGAGCGGGTTGTGGCTCCATTGTGTAATGAGGTCCTCCCCGACTGCAGAGGGATCAGCTGGGCGGACATGAGTGTGGTGGACCCAGGTTGCGACGCCATCTATCTTGAAAGCGGTGGGTGTAGTCAGCATTACGACGTAGGGGCCCTTCCAGTGCAGCTCAAGGGTTTCCTGGTGGTGCCTCTTGACAAAAAAAACCCAGTCTTCTGGTCTGTACTGATGAGGCGTTAGAGTCGGGCCAGCCTCATCACAGAGGCATGGCCAAATCTCCTCGTGTGCCCTCTGGAGCCCTCTTAAGAAACAAATTCAGTAAGAAGCTTGGCCTTGAGGTTGGGGTGGCATGCCAAACATAATCTAAAACCCAGGGTGTAGGGAGAGTTCCTCACCCAGTAAAGGGCACACAAAAGGAGAGCACAATGATTTCCATGGTTAATTTAGTAAGGGTCTCTTTTAGAGTTCTATTCATTCTTTCTACCTGCCCTGAACTTTGAGGTCTATAAGCACAATGTAATTTCCAATATGCCCCTATAGCCCTGGCTACTGCCTGTGAAATAAAAGCTGGTCCATTGTCTGACCCTATCATAGTAGGATAGGATGTCTTCTAGCAGTTTCTTGGCCACCATCTGAGCTGTTTCATGCTTGGTTGGGTATGCTTCTACCCATCCAGAAAACGTGTCCTTCTCCTGCTGTACATTTCTTACCTTAGCCAAATTAAATTAATCTGAAAAATTGACTGCTATTTTACTGTCAAATTTAATACTCCACCAACCATCTTAGGTTACCCTGTAAACATTAATGGAAAGGATTGTTTTTGCATTCTTGAGTAGGCCCTGAGCATGCTAGATATAAGGTAGCTGCTGTTAGCCAAGTTTTTGTTTGTTGCCTTGGTCCTGATCTGGGCTGGGCCAAATCTTTGTTACCTGGGTCCCGATCTGAGCTTGGCATGGGAAGTGAAGCAGCCATGGGGCAGGAGGCCTCCCTCATAAGGAGTGAATATTCAAGCTCCTGCAATGCTGGGGGGATGAGGGTCTATGGCCCACCTCCGTTGACTCCCAAGTTCTCTCCTGATGGCCCCTCTGTGACTGTGCCTGTCTTAGGTTGTCCCTCCCATGAGGAATCTTATCCTTCTTTGACTAACCAGCCATCCTCTGGGGCCAAGCAGGGTAATGTGAGGTTTATTTCTGTCTCCTTGGTAGCCTATGCTCCCATGGCCTCCACGCCCAGTTCCTGCTTTGGGATTTCCTTGCCTACTGGCAAGGCCCCAGCACTTGATCACATATCTTGGGGAACCCAGGTTTTTGTGTTTTTGTTTTTCAGAGAAGGCCCAGTTCACACCATTGGGCAAGAGACAGATCCATGGTACCAGCCACCACAAGGTTTCAACCTCAGCATGAACAGAAAATTCAGGCAACAGCTGTGGGCAATTAAATTGTGAGAAGAGGGTCCCTTCTTGGCACAAGGGCCAACATAGAATGCTCAAGTGCCTACCCAAGAGGCCTTCCACACAGTGGAAGAGATTAAATCCTTTCATGTCCTTTTTTTTCTATTAATAGCCTCACCTTGCTCAAAATAAGGTAAAAGTAGTATCTGAGAAATTCTTTGCCCTGAAGTAATTTGCATAAAATGACTACATTCTATATATCTGTAATTTCTCCTTCATAATTTGAATCAATGACTCCAGACAGAACAGTTAGTCCTCTTAAGCGTGTCTCCACTCCTCCCTAAGATTAATCCTAAAGTTCCCTGTGGCACAGGTCCCCAAATTCCTGTAGGAATAGCTTGCTGAGCATTATCTGGGGTCAAAGTAACTGCTATAGTGTGTTAAGATCCAGGCCTGTGCTTCCTGGAGTTGCTCGGATGAGGGAATCCACTGTGGGCCTTGCAGGGAAGATTTCCCCTATTGATGATGGGGCTGGAGGGTGCCCCTCTGGCCATTTCCCCGCCTTTGACCATGCCTTCTCTCTTGATTAGAGGCTGCCCGTTTCTATGAAATTTTGATTTACACTGACTGGTTCAATGGTTCCCTCTCTGGCATCTAGGACACCAAGGGATTGAATCTGGAGATTGAGCATTTATGCCTCTCCCTAGAGTGCTACCTTGTGTCCTTCTTGGTTATCCACATTCCTTTTGGAAATGTCCTGTTCTTACACACTTATAACACCTCTTATTCCCACTGTTACTGCAGCAGCGAGTAAACTTGCTTGAAAAGTGCCTGATCCCACATTTTGAAAGCTCGAATCATCTCTGTAATGGTATTATCTTTTCTCAGAGGAGTCAGGCATTTAGTTATGGTACTTTATTTTGCCCTTCTTTAGAGGCAAAACTTTCATAACATTTAATATATGTATGATACTTTTCATGTAAAAATATTTCTTTTAAGAAAAAACAGACTTTTGAAAACATTTCTAAGAATCAATTAATAGCTTTAATTCTGTCCTCTAGGTTTTTCTAATGAGGAAGCAAATTCAGATTATTTTGGTTAACAAGCCCAGGCTGCTGCTTGACTTATAAAAGGGCCATAAATTTTCCTTTGCCTGGGGAAATTGAGTGGCAAACCTGGAGGTATTCAAATGCAAATTATCACATTCTTTCTTTAAGATCGCTGATGGTGGAAAGCTGGACTGCCTGTTTAAAAAAACATGGCGAATATGAGACCTGGGCACTATGGGGAGTGGCGTCCATATTGGATCGCCACATGGCTCTCTTCCCCCACATCCTTCTTGCTTTGGATTCAGAGATGGTCTGGCCTCTATCCAGTACAATTAAATTTCCTAGAATATTTACTTATATTCTTTAGCCAAACTAGTCAGCTTTCTAGCAGCCATCCGAAGACCCTCCCCCCCCCCCCCCATTACAGTCTGGCGGTAGACCCAGAGCCTCTCCTTACCTTCTGCCATGTTGAAATCCCATTCAGGCCTAGTTAGAGGAAAAGAAGTGTAGGATTCCCGTCTGAGTCCGGAAATAGCTTCTGGGCCTCATTAAGGCAATCAATGAGCCCCGCTGGCTTTTCAGAGAGTAGATGAGGGAGGCAGACTGCTCTCTCTGAGCAGGGCGGGCTTCCCACAGGAACTCCTCCACCTTATGCTCTCGGAGCAGTGTCTGCTTCCTCAGATGGGAAATGGCTGGGTGCAAAGCAAAAACAGGTCTACTGGCCCTTCGGGACCTCCACAGTGAGGTCGTTGGCTCTTCCCCTAATCTCTTTGAAATGATCAATCGTAATACTTAAAGGAGTAGTCTGAGTCTGTCCCGTAATGTCTGTCCAGTAAGTCCACAGAATAAAACAGAGAAACACAAACAGACAAACAAGGGCCCACAAAAAAAACTGTCTTCCAACTCCATGGAAGCAAAACCGAATGCTAGCTAAGATTTGTGAGGGGATTCCACGTCCCTCCAGACGACGACCTCACGCCCACCGGCAGGAACAACCCACCGCATCTCAGATTTGTGAGGGGATTCCACGTCCCTCCAGGGTGAGGGATTCCACATCCCTCCAGACAGGAGGATTGGAATGTCTTCCAAGTCCTCCAGTTCGTGGTCCTCCAGTGCATCCACCTAGACTGCTTCGGGCACAACCAGACCAGAGACGAGCTCACAGAGGACAGAACACACAAACAGACACCTACCATGGTCAGTCAGGCTCTCCAGGTCGGAGTCCCTCGTGGGTCTTGGGGATCCCAGTGAGCCCCCAAATGTTATGCCCAGATTTCAAGATCCCCAAAGACCACCAGTGAGCCGAGTCCGATGCAATAGCAAAGAGCCTTTATTGCAAGCTCGAGCTTGGCTCTCTGCCCCCACTGACCCCGCGGCAGGACGCAAAAGAGAGCGAATTTTCGAAAGCACAATGATTTTCTATGGAGGTGGGGCCAGACTCGAACCGCTGAGTTGGCCAATTCCAATTGGTTGGGTGAGGGCTGAGGCTAGTGACGCAAAGGCAGGGTGTGGCCAGGGTCTGGCTACACAAAGACAGGATGTGACCAGCATACCCCTGGCCTCAGGCCAGTTCCCCTGCATTCCCATTGGCTGAATTAAGGGCGGGCTGAGCAACTGACACATCTTGTGGTTTCTACACAGTTACACAAGATGGAGGACATGGTACAAAATGGAATCAATCTTGCTCTGCCCTTTCAGACCATCACTCCAAGACAGAAGATGGCTGCCCATATGTGGTCAAAGGTCCTGCCCCCATGTGGATACAAGATGGCTACCACATGTGGCCAGCAGGAGAGGGCAGTTGGGAGGGACCAGGCCTACAAGGGAGGGTAGTTGTGGGTGATCAGGCCTGCAGGGGAGGGCAGTTGGGAGGGACCAGGCCTGCAAGGGATGGCAGTTGGGGGTGATCAAAGCTGCAGGGGAGGGCAGTTAAGGGTGACCAGGCAGCAGAGGAGGGAAGTTGGAGGCAAACAGGCTGGCAGGGGAGCAGTTAGACATCAATCAGACTGGTAGGGGATTGGTTAAGGGGTGATCAGGCTGGCAGGCAGAAGTGGTTAAGGGCAATCAGGAAAGCAGGCAGACGAGCAGTCTGGAGTCAGCAGTCCTGGATTGTGAGAGGGATGTCCGATGGCTGGGCCTAAATGGGCAATCGGACATCCTTCGAGCCCCATTGGAGAGGGGGCTGGGCTGAGGGACAACCTCTACCCCACCACATGAATTTCATGCACCGGGCCTCTAGTTGATTAACAAAATTATACAGGTTTCTGTTGTACAACCCTATAATCCATCATTTATGTATCATGTACTCACAGATTTATTTTTGACAAATGTATCTGCATGATGAATTACATTGGGGTTGGAACTGTGACGTTAAGTCAAAGTTAACTTTTGGCTTCTGTTCAGGACACCATACATCATCAACTCCAAGGCAAAGTTATGGACTGAGGTCGCCAAATCAGGCTATTAAGGATGATTAAACTTTTGAATTCTAAGTTTCTGGAGGAATAACAATCAGTTAGCATTTACATGTTTGCCATGCCCTAGGATTTGCAACTTCTTTGGAAGCTGCTATTACACAAAAATAACAGCAAGCATTGTTTAAAGCTGAGCATATGCTGCTCTCTCTCCTGGTGCTCACTCTGCGGGTGTGGTTGGAGTTTGGGATCTGGGTCTGAGGCCAGCAGAGGTGGGGGGAGATGGCATGCCACAGGGGCTGTGCATTTGTAACGGGACAGCCAGGAGGTCCAGGCCGCCTGTCACTACCTGAGCCAATTAGGCAGAGACAGGGGTGAATTACATGAGCATTTATTCCAGTCCTGCCCGCAGCATGGGAGAGCAGCAGGTCACCCACAGAAATCTGCTCTGCCTCTTCCTTTAAGCAACTGCTATATTGGGTGGACAGAAGATTATAGGGAAAAGAGGCAAAGGGTGTGACAAATGGGCAATTGAGAAATAATGGGGGCTGGAGATTTGCAAAGGCCTGTGGGTAAGCAAAGGCTGGGGGTCTTCAAAGGGCTGGCGGCCTGGTCTCTGCAACAAGGTTGCTAATCTTTCCAAGCTAACAGGAGCTCCCAGATGGGGAGGGTGGGCTGCATTTCCAGGTGAGCTCCCAGGTCCCACTGCAACTCCCACCAGGTTAGCCTGCGCCTTCTGTAATCAGAGCAAAGCAATCCCGGTCTCAGAGCAGGATTCACATTCCTTACAGTCATAGCTGGCCCCCACATTCTACTTATGCCCTGTCAAACGGATCCCCAGGAAGTTAGGCCACTTGTCAGGGTCCTTAGGACATGTACTATCTCAGCAGTCCATCTCAGATGATGAAATCAGAGGCCTGGGCCTTCCTCAGGGGTTTGGGGAAACGGGAGACAAGGCTCACAGAGCCTGGAGAGAACCAGCAGGACTTGCCAGCTTACAGTTGCCAGCAGCCCGATGTGGCATTACTGTGCCTGCAGAGAGCACTCAGGAAATGTGGTTTCCACACAGTAGGCAGAAGGCATGGAAGGAACTCCCAGATGATGGAGTTGTCATCATGCAGGGCTTCTCCTCACCCCACTTCCCATGGATTTGCCTCTGAGCCTGGCCGGTGGGGCTCAGTAGCTGAGAATCGACCTCTGGGCCAGGAGGTCACAGTTTGATTCCCGGTCAGGAACATGCCCAGCTTGTGGGCTCCATCCCCTGGTGTGGCGAGCAGGAGGCAGCGGATCAGCGATTCTCTCTCATCACTAATGTTCTGTCTCTCTCTCCTTCTCCCTTCCTCTCTGAAACCAATAAAAATAGATTTTTTAAAATTTGCCTCTGAGATGTGCCACGTTCTCTGCTGAGAAGGAAATGTGTTTCTATGGGCAGCACCAAGGAGCCAGACTCTCTTTGCTGGGCAGGTTCTTCCTCAGAATTCTGTCTGGACAGTGAAGCTCCCAGCACCCAACACCCATTACTTTCTCCTGGGAGCACCCACAGGCCCGGCAGTGCCAGCACCTCTTCCAGGCCAGGTGGCTGGTGCTCCTCATGAGGTCAGCTGAACTGTGTGCCCACACCAGAGCCCTGCCCGGTGGCTGGCAGGCAAGTGATCAACTCAGACTGTGCCATTTGGCTCCTTGGCTGCTGCTCTGGGGAGAAAAAACTAATTGGCTGAGAAGAGGTAAAAGCTGTTGGCAAAATGCAAAGTCTGAGCTCTCAAACCCAATTCAGCAAAGATAATCCTGATTTGGCTTGGCTTGTGTGTGTGTGTGTGTGTGTGTGTGTGTGTGTGTGTGTGTGTGTCTTTTCACTCCTCCAACACACATTTTTAACTGTCATAAAATGAAGATAAAACTGAAGCATCCATCTTATATATAAAAACTGCTGTTTGAAATTTTAACCCTGCTATTTGGCTTCTGTAGATGCTTGCTTGCTTAAATAATAAGGAAAATAAGACAATTCCCACTTCAGAGAGGGAATTAAACCTTCCCCGAACAAAATTATCAGTGCTTATAATGAACAACATAAACTGATGAACAAAAATAGATCCAGAGACAGAGAAACATCAATCAGAACACCAAACCTCAGGGAAGGGGGGGGGGGGCGGTAAAGGGGAGAGATCAACCAAAGGACTTGTATGCATGCATATAAGCCTAAGCAATGGACACAGACAACAGGGGGGTGGGGATATGAATGGTAGGTGGGAGGTAATGGGAAATAAGGATATATATGTAATACCTTAATCAATAAAGAAAAAAAAGAGAAGTTATCAGTGCTGGCACCAGGCCAAGCCTTTGGTTGAGGTCTCAAAGCACATAGGGGCTCTTTAAGAACTTGCAAAGCAGGCCAGAAACACTAGTATTTGGGAGAAAAAGAAGGTAAAAACATAAAAATAGGGAACATTCCTCCATGTTGGGGCCCAGACTTTGAGAGACATTTTCCTCTGGACTTGCGCGTAATAAATGTAACCCCATCTCTCTCAGTATTGCTTGGTTCTTCTCCGGTTTTCTGTGACGTTAATGGCTCCCTGACTGGGAAACAACTGTGCTTGGTCTTTTGGCCTCTGGTGAATGGCCAGGTTTGGGACCTGGGGGAGCCAGATAGGCCTCCGGGAGGTACTGCTCTGCTGATTTAGCAGAATTGAACCGGGGACTCCGGCCACTCCAGCTGGCATCTGGAGAGAGGGGACGGACATGTCTGGACCTGTTGACAGAATCATAAGGTCAAAGCCCTGCCAGTCAGGCCCACTCCGAGTGAGTGGAAGGGAGAGCTTGGTCACCTCTCCAGAAGTCACAGACGTCCTCAGGCAAATTAATCAGGAATCAGGTGGCGTTTATCTGCTCAGCTCCAGTCTGGGCTAGTCTACTGAGAGCGTGTGAGTACGGATGTTGGTCTGTCTTGGCATAATTCTCTGCTCATTAACTGGGCTGTGTGAAGCGAAAGCCACTCTGTGCCTTCTGGCTGTACACAGGCGAATATTTTTTTATCTTTCTATTGTTTAATTTGTTTAAAGATAGGGTGGACCCGCTCTGACAGAATGCAAAAGTCTCCAGCAGCTGGGAGATTTTTTTTCCTCAGAGTCTTTTGCTCCCTGTGGGAGAGGGAATCAGCCCACTTAGTTAATAAAAATTTCTCTCTCTGTTTGTATAAGTAAGGGTTTCAGTTTGCTCTGATTTGTGAATTTACTATATTAAATTGAAAATTCGAAGTCCTAGAGTTAATTTAAAGGTATAAATTTGTGACATTTCAAAGAACAAAGAACTTTTATTGATGACCTTCTTATCTCTTTTGGTGATCGGAGACGTCCAGGGGCAGGGCTTACAGCTCTGCAGGGCGGAGAGATTCACAGGTCCTGTCCCTGCCTGTGACATAGTCCAGCGTGAGCCACCTTTGGTGGAACTCAGGCTGAAGTTATTAACTGTCTGTGGGCCCGCTAACCCTGGTTGTGTTGTGTGGTCTGCTTTCTTCATGGTTGTGTGTTTTGTCTGCCTTGCTGTTTTCAGTCACAGAGGACATAACCTGGTCTTTCCCTTCCTACCTCATCGCGATTCTGACAGCGTCTGTAACTGGATTGAAGATCTTTTCTTTCAGGCTTTTCAGTCCACAAGAAGTCTCCCTACACACCCTTATCCTCCTCCGCTCTCTTTCCAGGCCGACTAAGAGTCACTTTTCTCCACGGGTCGGACCCCAGCCTCCAGGAGGGAGGACTGCTACAGCTGTCTGTAGTTTTCTCCAAAACTCCCACTGTTTCTATTTCTCCCCTCTGTAGGAAACGTCTTCCTCTGACTCACAATGGGAAAGGGAGACAAGCAACTGGACTGGGGGACGGGACGGGGTGGGGAAGGGGTGATCAGAGAAATCAAGAGTGGTAAAGGAGGAGGATTTAAGATCTTCTAGGGGCTTAGAGTAAAAATCTATGAGGAAAAACAATGGTTACAGAAAGAAAAAAAGTACTTTTAAATGTAAAAAGCCTAAATATACAGGATCTCAGACCGTTTGCCTTGTTTCAAGACAGAGTAAATGGTTAATGCAGAGAGGGAAGTAGTGTCGGCAGTTAATTATGAAGCAGGGAGAGTTAGGTTTTTGTTGATTTTTACTGGCTGCAGACCGCTCTGCTGGTGTAGGGGTCTGGTCCAAGTGCCTTATCAGAATTTCACTAGATTCAATGTCACAAGTTTTCTGCAAGCATAATTAATTAATCTAGCTGCCCTGGTCTATTTTTTTAACTCTTCCAATACTGAATTAGACCGATACAATATACCTAAAATTACATAAGGAAGAATATAGCAGTTTTTACTAGATACCTGCTCTTAGTTTTGTCACAGAAGGTCTAGCTATATTTCCTTGAAAGCAAAAGTACATTTTAAATGTGTTCATAAATATTAATCTAAAATGCTAACTGTTCACTTTTGATAATCATTAAAGGATTAGAGGTTTCTAAGAACAAAGAATTCTAATACATTTTAAAAAACTAAACTCCCAGGAGCCAAGCGGAGGAGAGACGAAGCTGAAGTCTGCAGCTGCCCTGTCGATTTAAAACTGGTTGCTAGGCAGACTCAGCCCCAGAGAGCCAGGTGAAAGAAGGAGGGCTAGATGCCCAAGCTGCCTGCAGCAGCCCTGGAGGAAGCAACAGTGGACAGCAGACATTTACCTGAGACTAGAGCTGCCCCACTGCTGCCCAGTGAGTAATGAGCATTTTACAACAAGCAATACAAGACTTAGGCTTTTGGCTTGCTGGCTACAAGAGTTAAACCAGAAACCAGTGACTGCTACTGGCCTTGCGGCAGCCCCAGGAATGAAGCAGTGAGCCTGGGGTCTGTGAAAGCAGCAGATAGAGTAGTGGAAACTCCCTGTTTGCAAATGTACTGAAAGGGTTCAGTATCTGTTGCCGCTGGAAGAGGAGGGGCTGAGATCCCTTCCCATGCACTCCCATGGGAGAGGCCTGGTCGCTGCTCTGCCACAAAGGGGACTGGCGGGAAGACAAGGACCTAATACCCAAGCCACGGCCACAGAAGCAAGCGCTTTGCAATATGCAAAGCTGTTTGTAACTCTGGCTGTTTTTGGACTGGCATCTTACAGCAGGGCCCTGTAACTAGTAAACAGGGTTAACAAAAATGGCAAAGGAAAGGCTGGATCGGGGAGCCTGCAGGACTTTGAGATTCTCTGAGAGGAGGAGTCTGACTGAGGGATGGCAGAGACCCTGTTGGGTGGGAAGGCCGAATATTAAACTTATAAATCTGGCTTTCTAGGTAGATGTCCAAGCCCAGTTATATAGGGGTTAAGCTGCCTGTTTATAGCAAAACAATTTTCTCCCACGCCAGAATAAATTTTAGGGAAAACAGACAGCTGTGTTTGTGGCTAGAAAGAACTGGCCACCATGCACAGTCCTGAAGTGGCCTGCAGAAAACTATAACAGACTAAGATGATGCCTGCGTCTTCATGGACATGAATCCAGAAAGACAAGGACAAGTTTGATTTGTGTGGGAAGGTCAGGAATAGACTTTAGTTACCGCCCTAAGATATTTACACAGCCCTATCATGTGTCCTGTTTAGTAGCAGAAGGTTTAGCTGTCAGAAGTGGCTGCAGTGCCAGTGTTACTGTCTGTGTGGCCATGCCCATGTCAGGGCGGCACAAACCTCAGCTTTAGGAAACTGGGAGGCCTGTGTGGAACAGAGGGAAGTGATGAGCAACAGCCCTCTGGTACAGAAATTACAGACCCCGTGAGGTCCTGTGACATGTGAGAACCTGTGAAGAAATGAAGCTCCCTTAGTCCTTTCTGAGAGGGCGTGTCACCCCTCCCAGAGACCATATGAAATTTTAAGGACAAGTCAAGTAGGGGGAACCTTACTACAGGGACAGCTGTAATGGTCTACTTGAATACAGACACATTTTTAATTTCTTCTTACCATTTGAAGACACTTATATTACTTTAAAGAGTCCATGAAAAGGTCTAACAAGGAAAACCAGAAGATCTTAAAACAGGTTAGTATATTTTTCTTCTTATACAATTCTTCTGAAATTTAGCAATACTTAATAAATAAATCATGGGAATGGGGAGAGAACCAAGATGGCGGCATAGGTAAAACACCTATCTTGCCGTCATACTCAACAATTTTAAACCTACAACTTAACGAAAGAACAAACACCTTCCAGAATCACCAGAAAGCTGGCCGAGTGAAAATTCCACAAATAAAAGTGAAAATAAGACACTGTGACTCAGAGGAGCAGCGGCGGACAGCGTTGAAAATTTGCCCGGGAAGAGGTTTGGAGCGAGCGCCAGCGGAGAGGGCGGGTGGCTGAAAACCGGCCAGTTTTCTCGAACAGGGAGACAAAGATGTCCCACTGGACTGATTCTCTAGCTTTGGGTGAAGTCCAGGGAACCCACTATCATACGGGGTGAAAACTGGACAGTGGGAGGGCACGCCAAAGCTCAGGTGCTGCCGGGTGTGCTGGCTTGTGGAAAAGCTCAGCTGCGTGACCGAGTAGAGAGCGCTCTGCGACTTGCTATCTCATTCGGAAAACTGTCAGTCTGCTTTGTTTTATGACCCTGGGTGAGACATTGGCGTGCAGAGTCATTTGGGGAGAGTCTGAATTCCCCGGAAGCCTGTGGAGCTCGGCAGCGGCTCTCTCTCAGAGGTGCTGGCTGCCATTGCCCCCAGCACAGACTCCCTGGGGCCGCATAGGGCGGAGCTAACGCTGTCTGCTTGGTCCTGAGACTCCGCCCATCCAACCTGAGCACAGCTGAGCTTCACAGACAATTGGCCTGGAGGTCAACTCCTCCAAGTGCTAACAACGATTAATCTGAGCTTAACTTCAGCAAGACTGTGCAACCCATATCCACCTCAGGTAACTTGGGAGGCTGACTCACTGTCCCTAGTAGGAAGTCTACCACACAAAGCTAATTGACCAACTCAGGGAAGCAGCCACCATGCAGAGACATGGAAAGAAATCAGATGTGAAAGAAATGGAGGGGAAAAAATGACTGGACATGGAATTCAAAACCACAGTTATAGGGTTTTTCAAGAGACTCCAACAAAAGGTCGAGGCCTATAAGGAAATAAGCGAGACCGCAAAGGAAATGAATGAGTCCTACAAGGAAATGAGCGAGACCTGCAAGGAAATGAGGGAGACACTCCAGGATATAAAGGAGACTCTCAAGGATATGAAAAAGGACCAACCAGAAATTAAGCATACACTGACCGAAATAAAAAATATTATACAAAGACCTAAAAGTGCTCTGGAGCACCCCAAGAACCAAGTTAAAGATTTCAAATACAAAGAAGCAAAATCCACTCAGCTGAAAAAGCAAGAAACCAAAAAAAATCCAAAAAACTGAAGATAGTGTAAGGGGCCTCTGGGAGAACCTCAAGCATACCAACATCCAAATTATAGGGGTGCCAGAAAAAGAGAGAGAGCAAGACAATGAAAACCTATTTGAAGAAATAGTGACCGAATACTTCCCACACCTGGTGAAATAAATTGACTTAGGAGTCCAAGAAGCGCACCGAACCCCAATATATAGGAACCCTAAGAGGAACACACCAAGGCACATCATAATTAAAATGCCAAGAGCAAAAGACAAAGAGAGAATATTAAAAGCAGCAAGAGAGAAACAGTTGGTTACCTATAAGAAAGCACCTATACGATTGTCAGTGGATTTCTCAACAGAAACGATGCAGGCCAGACGCGAGTGGCAAGAAATATTCAAAGTGATGAACAGCAAGAATCTACAACCAAGATTACTCTATCCAGCAAAGCTATCATGCAGAATTGAAGGTCAGATGAAGTGCTTTGCAGATAAGAAAAAGCTAAAGGAGTTCATCACCACCAAACCAATATTATATGAAATGCTGAAAGATATTCTTTAAGAAGAGGAAGAAGAAAAAGATAAAAGTGAAAATTATGAACAACAAATACACATCTATCAACAAATGAATCTAAAAATCAAGTGAATTAATAAGCTGATGAACAGGATAAACTGGTGAATGTAACAGAATCACGGACATAGAGAGGGAATGGACTGACAACTCTTGGGGAGAAAGGGGGCATGGGAAGAGCAGCAAGAGACTGGACAAAAATCATGCAACTATGGGAGAGGACAGTGGAGGGGGGTGAGGGCGGAGGGTGGGATGGGTACCAGGTGGCGGGGAACTATAGGGGGGGAAAAAAGGGAACAATGTAATTAATATACTGAACAATAAAGATTAAAAAAAAGAATCATTGATTTAAAATAAATAAATAAATAAATAAATAAATAAATAAATAAATAAATAAATCGTGGCAATACATGTCTTTGCATAAATTCAATAAGACTGGTTTCCAATAGTGGTTTATTGACTGAAAACTTTGACTGGACTATCACGTTTTAAAGAGCCCTGTGAAACTCTGAAGACTTGAAGCCAATAAGAATGCCAAGAAAAAGCCTGGTACCCTGCTTGGGAGCCCTGAAAATGGCTGGCACTGGAGTGTCAGGGCCATGCCCTACCATCACTGGCAGTTGGTCAGAGTAGAAGGGGAGCAATAAGGACGCCTCTGTGTCCCTGTGGAACCCCCACACACTCTAGGCCTAGATAAGTAGGAGGGCTACTGAGATGGGCCTTAAAGCCTAGGGTGTGAGCCTAGGTGGGGTCGCTGTTGGTGAGGGATTCACTTAACTCAGCAGATACTGCCAGCAGGCTGGACGGCAGCTGGATGGCTTGGCTTCCTGGCCCTACGGGGCACGTTAAGATTCAATCATGAGATTCTGGTAAAGGTAGTCAGTTACTATTCTTGTTGTGTTTATGCAAACAATCAGGCCAAATTAAATATGATAGATAAATTGGTCTTGATCTAGCTCTTTTGATAAACATGGGGGTAATTTTGAGGAGAAAAGTTTCAATAGAGGTTATTAAAACTGAAAGGTTTTCTTTCTCTTCCACCAGACCATTTGTTACAGTTTGTCTCTGCCAGGTCACAAGCCCACCTCCTCCTGTGCCCAGGCCTCATTGTCCCTCTGACAGACAGCCAGGATCTCTCGGCTCTGAGAGAAAACTCCGTCCCTCCTCAGCACGAAGCAGCTACATAAGAAATTCAAAGTCCATTTTCCCTAAAATAATTCAGAACCAGGATCCTTGAGGTAATATATAGGCAGTGAGACAGACATGAGCAGAGCAAGGATGATGGGCCAACTAGCACTACCAGATGTAACTAAGTCTTTCCACCTCTATGTATGTGAAACAAGGGGCATAAGCAAAGAGGTATTCACCCCAAGTCTCAGCCCCTAGAAAAGGCCAGTAGCCTATTTGTCCAAAAGACTTGACCCCTTTGCATTTGGGTGACATACTTGCCTCCAGGCCGTAGCAGCCACAGCTATGCTTGTTGAAAAAGCAAATAAGTTAATTCAAGGGCAGGCACTAATGCTAACTGCCCTACATGAGGTTGAGGCTTTACTCTGGAACACACTGAAGCACTGGATGTCAAACACTCGAATCACCCAGTTTCAGGCTCTCTGGCGGACAAAGGAAAAATCAGTAACAATTTATACTGATAGCAGGTATGCATTTACAAAGGCTCATGGTGCTATTTACAAGGTAAGGGGACTCCAGAGAAGCAAGAGGGAACCGGGCCACAGAGGAAGCGGCCCAGGAGGCTGCCTAAAACCAGTGGGGTCTCTACAGATTCTAGTGACTCTTCTAGACCCTGATTTACCCAGTCTAGAAAAGGTGAAATCCATAACCAATCTTTACTCAAGTTCTTACAGGCTTTCCAGTCTACTCACGAAGCAACCCAGAAGCACAACTGAGATGCTCTGCCTGTTCTGATCCGGTTCATCCCTTCCACCCTGGTGACTGTTTGAGTAAATAAATTTGCCACCCAAAGACTGACTCCTACTTGTAAAGGACCACCTCTACAGCAGTCAAGGTCGACGGGATCCCGACGTGGTTTCATCACACCTGGCTTCAGACAGCCGACAAATAGAGAGTCCAGGGCTCTTTGGATTCTCTAAAGATTACTCCTGGCCCTCATTCTGGGTCCTTATTTTATAAGCAGGCCCACTAACGTTATTAGGGAGAAAATTAAGATTATAATCCTCAGGGGTAAATATAACTCCCTCCCTGACAATGACTAAGAGTCAATAATTTGACTCATGTACGTACATAAAACCAGTGGGGAATGAAGCATCCATCTTATATAAAAACCGCTGTTTGAAATTTTAACCCTGCTATTGGGCTTCTGTAGATTATTGCTTGCTTAAATAATAAGGAAAATGAGACTACTCCCACTTCAGAGAGGCCATTAAACCTTCCCCGGATGAAATTATCAGTGCTGGCACCAGGCCAGGCCTTTGGTTGAGGTCTCAAGGCCCTAGCATATAGGGTCTCTTTAAGAACTTGCAAAGAGGGAGGAACTAAGATGGCGGCAAAGGCAAAACACCTATCTTGCCGTCATAATCAGCAATTTTAATACTACAACTTAACGAACGAACAAACACCTTCCAGAATCACCAGAAAGCTCACCGAGTGAAAATTCCACAAATAAAAGTGAAGATAAAACATTGTGACTTGGAGGAGCGGCGGCGAACAGCGTTGAAAGATTCGCACGGAGAGAGGTTTGGAGTGCGAGCCACAGAGAGGGCGGGCGGCTGAAAACCGGCCAGTTTTCTTGAACGGGGAGACAAAGGCGTCCCACTGGACTGATTCTCCAGCTCTGGGCGAAGTCCAGAGAACCCATTATCATACGGGGTGAAAACTGGACAGTGGGAGGGCACGCCGAAGCTCGGGTGCTGCCGAATCTCCTGGCATGTGGAGAAGGCACCTTCCGCGTGAACAGCTTGGCTGTGTGACGGCGCAGAGAGCACACCGCGACTTGCTTCTCATTCGGAAAACCGTCAGACTGCTTTGTTTTACGACCCTGCGTGAGACATTGCACATGCAGACTCATTTTGGGAAAGTCTGAATTCCCCGGCAACCGGCAGCCCGTGGAGCTCCACAGCGGCTCTCTCTCAGAGGTCCTGGCAGCCATTGCCCCCGGCACAGAGTCCCTGGGGCCGCATAGCGCAGAGCTAACGCTGTCTGCTTGGCCCGGAGACTCCGCCCACCCAACCTGAGCACAGCTGAGCTTCACAGACAATTGGCCTGGAGGTCAACCCTCCAAGTGCTAACAACGATTAACTGAGCTTAACTTCAGCAAGACTGTGCAACCCATATCCACCTCAGGTAACCGGGGAGGCTGATCCACTATCCCTAGTAGGAAGTCTACCACACAAAGCTAATTGACCAACTCAGGGAAGCAGCCACCATGCAGCAACATGGAAATAAATCAGATGTGAAAGAAATGGAGGAAAAAAAACGACTGGACATGGAATTCAGAACCACGGTTATAGGGTTTTTTAAGAGGCTCCAACAAAAGATCGAGGCCTATAAGGAAATAAGCAAGACCACAAAGGAAATGAATGAGTCCTACAAGAAAATGAACAACACCCTCAAGGATATAAACGAGAGCTGCAAAGAAATGATCAAGACCAACGTGGAAATGATCAAGATCAACGTGGAAATGAATGAGTCCTACAAGGAAATGAAAGAAACCCTCAAGGATATAAAGCAGACTCTCAAGGATATGAAAAAGGACCAACCAGAAATTAAGCATACACTGACTGAAACAAAAAATATTATACAAAGACCTGAAAGTGCCCTGGAGCACCCCAAGAACCAAGTTAAAGATTTGAAATACAAAGAGGTAAAATCCACTCAGCTGAAAAAGCAAGAAACAAAAAGAATTCAGGTAATTGAAGATAGTGTAAGGGGCCTCTGGGACAACCTCAAGCATACCAACATCCGAATTATAGGGGTGCCAGAAAAAGCGAGAGGCCAAGACAATGAAAACCTATTTGAAGAAATAGTGACTGAAAACTTCCCACACCTGGTGAAAGAAATTGACTTAGGAGTCCAAGAAGTGCACCGAACCCCAATATATAGGAACCCTAAGAGGACCACACCGAGGCACATCATAATTAAAATGCCAAGAGCAAAAGACAAAGAGGGAATATTAAAAGCAGCAAGAGAGAAACAGTTGGTTACCTATAAGGGAACACCCATACGACTGTCAGCGGATTTCTCAACAGAAACGATGCAGGCCAGACGGGAGTGGCAAGAAATATTCAAAGTGATGAACAGCAAGAATCTACAACCAAGATTACTCTATCCAGCAAAGATATCATTCAGAATTGAAGGTCAGATGAAGTGCTTCGCAGATAAGAAAAAGCTAAAGGAGTTCATCACCACCAAACCAACATTATATGAAATGCTGAAAGATATTCTTTAAGAAAAGGAAGAAGAAAAAGGTAAAGATGAAAATTATGAACAACAAATACACATCTATCAACAAATGAACATAAAAATCAAGTGAATTGATAGGCTGTTGAACAGGATAGACTGGTGAATATAACAGAGACATGGACATAGAGAGGGAATGGACTGATAATTCTTGGGGAGAAAAGGGTTGCGGGAAGTGCAGCAAGAGACTGGACAAAAATCTAGCAACAATGGGAGAGGACAGTGGGGAGGGGGAGGTGAGGGTGGAGGGTGGGATAGGTACAGGGTGGAGGGAAGCTATAGGGGAATAAAAAGGGGAAACAATGTAATTAATAAACTGAACAATAAATATTAAAAAAAAAGAACTTGCAAAGAAGGCCAGAAACACCCCAAATTTGGGAGACAAAGAAGGTAAAAACATATAAATAGGGAAAATTCCTCCATGTTGGAAATTTGAGAGACATTTTTCTCTGGATTTGTGCATAATAAATGTAACTCCATCTCTCTAAGTATTGCTTAGTTTTTCTCTGTTTTTTGTTTGTTTGTTTGTTTGTTTGTTTTGTAACAAAACCATGCCAAAGGTTCATTGTGAAAGAGAAAGCACCTGGGACCACAGACAAATCGTGACCAGTCTTGGATGAGGTCATCAGACAATATGTCAGTCAATAAATGGGTTCATCCGATTAGAACAACCAATCTGGTCCTACCAATAGGTAAAGTCAGTTGTTAGAGGCTGTGTGGACTTGGCTGAATGGATGCTTTGCCAACTAAAGGCTGTGATGCTGTGTAGAACCTCTCCCGGGCATCACTTCACTAAAGAAAAAGATGTTTTCCCATTTCCATTTCTAGGTCTGTATTAATAATAACAATAACGCACCTGTGCACAGGCACCTCTACTCTGAGCCATGCCCTTGACTGTGTCTTTTATGTACTTCCCCCAAGCAGCCCTCCACATGTGCTCACAAGTAGGCATTGTCTCCCCACTGGACTGCAGGCTCCGTGAGGAGAGCCAGCCCGTCCTGCTGGCCCTGGTCCTGCGTCTGCGGCAGTCGAACAGGAGCGCAGAGCAGGCCTCAGCAAATGCCCCTGGGTGAGCGCTTGAGTGAATGGGTCGGTCCCAACAAGAGCAGAATAGAATGTGGGGCCAGCTAGGGTCGTAAGAAGTACGAAGCCTGCTCTGTGAACCGGACTGTCTTGCTCTGATTAAAGAGGCACATGCTAACCTGGTGGGAGTTGCACATGGAGATGCAGATTGTCATGGAAAGATTAACAACCTTCTTGCAAGAATCAGAAGCAACAGCCCTTTGAAGACCCCAGCCCTTTGCATATCATTAATCCTTTGGGGTAAATGTGTGTGTAATTTATTGATATAACTGGCCCATCTGGCAAAGTGACCCTTTGCCTCCTTCCCCTTCTACCCAATATAGCAGTGGCTTATGGTAGGGGGAGAGTGGATTTCTGTGGGTGACCTCCTGCTCTCCCACGCTGTGACAAGATTGGAATACACGCTCACATGATTCACCTGTCCCTGCCGAATTGGCTCAGGTAGTGACAAGCATAGTTCCGTTGTTTGGTTAGACCTCCTGTCCAAGTGCAAAAGGTTAAAAACCAAGCATGGCCCCAGGTGGAGATGTTGCTGCTGATGATTCAACAACCGTCCATGCGGGGGCTTCACACACTGTGTGGTCTTTTCCAAGACCCTTTCAGATACTGTTACCCTCCTGCAGGCTGAGCCGCTGCCCCTGATGAGCCCAGGGTCACACTGGTGAGCGGGCCCACTGGGCTCTGACTCAGGTCATCCAGCTCCAAACGCTGCTCACTGCTCTGAAGCCCACATGACGAGATGCCCTGATGCCCCTTGTGGGGCATCTCCCCAAGTCCCCTTTTGTCTGCTTCACCTTCCACTCTCACCATCTTTCCCCCAGTGGAGGCGAGAAGCCCTGCCCATATCCCTGCATTATTCTAAGAAAACAGGACCCAGTAGTTCCGATACCACCCAGGCATCTTGTGGGTGGGCCTGAAAGACCCAGGTCTAGTGTGTGGGAAGCATGGGACTTAGGGGATTGTCTGTAAGAAGAAATTTCTGAAAGGTTGGAGGCTTCTGGGGCACCTTGCCAAAGACGGCAGCCCCTACCTTGACTTTTCCAATCAAATCTGAGTGCCACTGTTGTGGAGCGACTTCCATGACAAGTTGCAAATGACCACGGAGGTGGTTAAGTTGGTAACAAGCAGGCAAGGATATATTAAAAAAAAACTGGCCAGGACAGTCGTGGGGGCACTGCACAGAGACCTAACACAAATGGGGCTGTCTGGTTTCTGTAGCCAGGCAGTCCCTTAGCCCTCTCTTTCACAGAATGTGTGTCAGTCATTCTTCCATCACTCAGGGTCTGCTGGTCAGCCCTGGCACGGGAGCAGAGTTGGAGGGGCCCAAGCCCTGACCAGTCTGAAGGCAGGGGAAGCAGTGGGCTGGGCGGTGGAACCCGGGGGATTTAGAACTCCATTCCATCTGGCCATCACCCTGTCCTGATCAGGGTGCCCCAGCCTGGGACCCTGCTCAGTTTTCCAGTGGCTTCAACCACCCTCACTGTTGTCTATTCCAGCCAGAAGGGGCCTAGTAATGGCCCATCGTAGGCGCCTCATGTTGTGCGTGGGGAAGGGCAAGCCAGAGAGGGCGGGCAGCCTGCCCAGCTCATACAGCTCAAGTGACCAGCCAGGAGGGGAGCGCCCACCCCCGTTAGGGGGCCATTGCACAGGTCAGCAAGAACAGGGCTTGCTGGGCCTGAGGAAGGAGGATGGAAGTGGGTCTGCTTCTCCATGACTCCCAGCTGGGGGGAGATGCCCCTTGCCCTGCCTCCCCTCCCCTGATTGCTTTATTGCCACAACTCCAACATGGATGGAGCGGGGAGGATTGAAGGGGGAGTGATGCTTGGGGGCGGTCCCGCCCACATGGCCTTCACCGTCCTGGTGAGGCCCAGGCCTGGGACAGGCAGGGACGCAGCTGCCTCCACGCGGTCAGCCCTGGAAACTCGTACAGACCTGGGTCCCTGTCCACTCCCCTCCTCTGGGGCTGAAGGGTTCAGGGAAGAACCCAAGGCGTGGCAGCCAGCACCTGTCTCTGAGAACCCGAGCGTCCCGGAGTCCAGGAGCACAGCCCCTCCCCATCAGGGACACAGGCCTGCCGGGCCGCCCAGGGGATGGGCTGCTCGGTGCGGAGCCCTCCTCAGGGGACACCACTCATGGGACCACAGCCCACCCCCACAGCACAGAGGAGGCCAGAGGGCAAAGCACCCAGCCCTCTCCTTCCTGTGTGCCACAGGGATTTCCAGAGGGGACAAGCCCCTTCACCTTCCTCTGTGTTCCTACCCAGTCATCTGTCTTCCTCTGGAGGGATGCGCTTGTTCAAAACATGGAAGAAGGAGCCATCAGTGGTTTATTGAGGAGTGGCCTGAGCTAAATGTCTGCCCACCCTCCTCTGGCAAGCAGCCCATCCTCCCGGTTGAGCAGGAAGCGGCAGTGACAAGAATGACCCCCATTGCTGCCCCGGATTGGTCTTGTCTCCAGGCCTGTGGCAGCACTCGGCAGCGGGATAGGGGGCGGGGAGACTGCACTGGAGCTGGGGCGGTGGGGGGCAGGGAGGCTGGGGGAGAGGGAGACTGTGCTGGGGCGGTGGAGGGTCAGGGAGGCTGGGGGAGAGGGAGACTGTGCTGGGGCTGTGGGGGGTCAGGGAGGCTGGGGGAGAGGGAGACTGTGCTGGGGCGGTGGGGGGTCAGGGAGGCTGGGGGAGAGGGAGACTGTGCTGGGGTGGTGGGGGGTCAGGGAGGCTGGGGGAGAGGGAGACTGTGCTGGGGTGGTGGAGGGTCAGGGAGGCTGGGGGAGAGGGAGACTGTGCTGGGCGGTGGAGGGTCAGGGAGGCTGGGGGAGAGGGAGACTGTGCTGGGGTGGTGGAGGGTCAGGGAGGCTGGGGGAAAGGGAGACTGTGCTGGGGTGGTGGGGGGTCAGGGAGGCTGGGGGAGAGGGAGACTGTGCTGGGGTGGTGGAGGGTCAGGGAGGCTGGGGGAAAGGGAGACTGTGCTGGGGTGGTGGGGGGTCAGGGAGGCTGGGGGAGAGGGAGACTGTGCTGGGGTGGTGGGGGGTCAGGGAGGCTGGGGGAGAGGGAGACTGTGCTGGGCGGTGGGGGGTCAGGGAGGCTGGGGGAGAGGGAGACTGTGCTGGGGTGTTGGGGGGTCAGGGAGGCTGGGGGAGAGGGAGACTGTGCTGGGGTGGTGGGGGGTCAGGGAGGCTGGGGGAGAGGGAGACTGTGCTGGGCGGTGGGGGGTCAGGGAGGCTGGGGGAGAGGGAGACTGTGCTGGGGCGGTGGGGGGTCAGGGAGGCTGGGGGAGAGGGAGACTGTGCTGGGGCGGTGGGGAGGGGGTGTTGGCAGTGTAGAGGCACCTCACTGAGTAGCATGCCAGCACACTTTCCCGGTGCCGCCCGCCCATGGCCAGGGGATTCAGTTACAGAACTAAGGGCCCTGCCAGTCCCTCAGGGCAGCTGGGTCAGGGCTCCCACTATCCAGGGATCTGCTTCTCTCGGAAAGAGGACCGTTGAGGCTGAAGTCCCGCCAGGCAGGAGAGCCGCCCGCCCGCCCTGAGGGACTGCACATCCAAAGGGAGTGGGAAGCCCAAGGGTGATGCCAAGACCCTGAGAAGCCTCCCTCTTCGTGGCCACGGCTGAAGGTCTGCCAGGCTGGGCGTGGGCAGGAAGGGCCAGGGCGGGGCACAAGCAACAGTCTCTCCTGATGGGCCCATGCGGTGGGAGGTGAGCGGCTGGGTCAGGCGCCCACTGCTCACTGCATGAGGCCAGGGCTTGGACAGCAGGGCCACAGGCCTGAGGCAGCAGGGCCTGGGCAAGGAGGCAGGCTGGTACCGTGTGGCACCCAGCGCTAGTCCCACTGAAGAGAAAGGTGGGGGGCGGGGAGAGAAGCCCACTTGTCTCCCACCCCGTGATGCTCGGCTTCTGAACACAACGAAGACCGTGACCAGTAGAAGCCGAAGGTCGGAGAGTGGCCTGGATGGAGTGTGGCCAATGGGGAAGATAGGGCCGGCCAGGACGGCGATGGGGGCAGGCAGAGGGCTGGGGACGGCGGGCACAGGACCGGCCTTCCTGCAGCCCTGAGGACAGTAGCAAGAGCAGCAGGGTCAGCGGGAGGGGGTGCCTTGTTCCCTCTGGAGCTCATGGGGCTTCATTGGAGCCAACCCCATCGCCTTTGTTGACGTAGAATGGCCGGTGGTGAGACTGCGGGAACAAGAGTAGTTAGGGGTGCGATGGTGGGGATCCCACTAGCCAGACCCACCCACCCTAACCCTCCAGGAAGCAGCAGTGGTCTGAACTCCAACAATTCTACGAGCTGTGTGGCCTAACCTGCAAGCTCGATCTATCCTGTGATCAGGATTGGGCCCCCATGCTACAGAGTTTCCAGGTTCATATCCCAATTAGAGTTCATTTCCCACCATTGGTTGGTGAGCTTGAACCTCAGCCCGTCATCCAATTCCCTCCATGGCCCAGGGCCTCCCAGCTTTGCAGGTCTCGCTCTGCAGGACTCTCTACTCGGCAGAGCCACACACAACATTGCTCACATTTGTGGGATTGCCACAGTCACCCAATTAATTACCTGGTTACTGCTCTCATACCCCCTTTACAGGTGAGCAAACCGAGGCACAGAGCGGCTAAGCAATCTGCCCAGGTCACTCAGCTGGTAAGTAGAGGAGTTGGAACTCCAGGCCCAGCAGTCTGGGTCCACGTCCATCCACTATCCCCACCCATTTCTCCAAACCACTTCTGGGTCTCGAGGGCTTTGAGTGTCCACTGCTCCCTTCGCCTGACTCTCCTGACAGAGGAGGTGGAGAGGCCTGCGCCTGCCCCAGCCCAGTAGGAACCATGGCCAGTCTCAGCCTCCTCTTCCATCCTGGCTCCTCCTCGGGACTCAGGAAGTCTCTCAGGACAGAGCCAGCGATGCTGCTGCTCAATGCCCCGCTCCTGCCAGATCTGTACGACATTCAGCGGCGACTTCACAGAATCAGCACTCCCCTTGCTTCGTAGGCCCCTGGCAAGCACTGTGGCCTTGTCCCTGAGCTGGTCAGTGTGGAGCCCAGCAGCACCCCCTGACCCTGACCCAGGAGACACTAGGCACCTCCAGCCCTGCCCTTGGCCTTGCCAGCTTAGACCCTATATTTCTAGGATTCCTTGCTGGGCCCAGACCCAGCAGTCCTGAGGCCTGGGGAATGCAGGGCTGAGGCCTCAGTTCATGCCTCAGGGACCCTACCTATAAGCAAGGGAAGAGATGGAGGCCAAGGAGGGAACGACAGTCAAGGCACACAGCTACTTAGCCGCAGTGTCTGAACCAGGTCTCCAGACCCCACATGCCCGCTGGACCCAAGCCTTCAATACAGCAAAGGAAATGGCCTGGCCATGGCTGCACCTTACTTTCAGGGAGGTGGGTCAGTAAGATGGGCAGCAGGTCAGTGTGAAAAGGCTAAAAGGCTAATTCCAATGTAACCCTGGTATTTGGAGGGCTAACAATCTGACTCTGTGCCAGCAAGCCCAGTGTACATTCTTGATAACCTATAGTTAAGTCACTGCCTCTTTCCCAGAAACTGGTCTTGCAAGACCTGTTACCTAAATACAGAGGCCATAAACAATAAACAGTGCACAGCCTTGGGGATGGGGGGTAATTAGCACTGGCACCAGGCCAGACCATTAGATATGGTCTCAAGACCCCCAACACCTGGGCCCTTTTTTGCAAAGCCCAAGAAAGGACCGGAAGCATAATCCATATTTAGTGGACGAAGACACCGGAAAGATATAAAAGAGAAGCCCCTGCATGCTACTTTGCTCAGACTTGGGAAGTTATTCTGCTGAGTCTGCCAGCGTAATAAACTGTGTAACTCCTTTTCTCTAAAGTGTTGCTTGGTTTTTCTCCAGTCTTCTGCAACAATAGAGCAGTGCTGTCTTTTGAGCTCCAAGTGGTGGATGGGTGGAGACACAGAGCCCAGGATCCCTGAACAGGGTGTGGTCCCCCCACCTGGTCCCTCTGTGGGTCACAGTCACAGCCTGTGAGGGTTGGAAGAGCTATGAAATCATCACAGCCATCTGACTCATGTTATAGATGGGGAAACTAAGGCACCAAGGAAAAACAGCTCCCATGAGGTCACATGGAAAATTGGTGAGAGGCCTGGGGCCAGCCCCCAGGCCACCCAGCCCCCTGGCATAGAATCATCCGCCTCTTCTCACAGCTCTGGGCACAGATGGCTACAGGCACCCTGGCCAGCATCTTGAGGTGGCCATGAGCCCCCTCCCTGGGCAGTGGGCTGACCCCTGCAGGGCAGGGCCTGGCCTCCATGGGAGAAGCCTGTGGAGACTGTGGCATCTGAAGGCAGCCCTGATTGCTGAGGTCTGTGCAGGGCCCGACATGTCAGCTACCGAAACTTAAAACACATCTATCTGTTCCTAAGTTTGCAGACTCAGCCTCCACACTCCCACCACCTCCCCTCATGTTGTCCTGAGCACAGGTTGCTCCTCACGAGGTGCCTGTCCCAGGCTGAGCATGCCACCCTCTCGGAGCTGGCAGCAGAACCATCATTCAGCAAGCACAGGTACCCAGCAGCCATCTGCCAAATCACAGCCCAGGCTGCCCGTTTTAGAGATAAGAAAACTGAGGCTCAGAAAGTCTCTGCTGACTTATGCCCCCTGCCTGTGAGCCCTAGATTCCTACTGCCCTTTGCTGTGTGCAGGTCCTCAGGCCACTGCTGCCTCCTTCCAGCCATGGCCCGGAGATGTCACCATCCCCCCACAGGCTCCAGGCAAGTGACGAGCTGTCACTGGGGAGCCCCATTTAGCGCCCATCTGGCCATGCCTGGCCTGGGCAGACTCTCCTCACAGCTCCTTACTCACCAGCAAAGTCTGCTTGCCAGATTTCCAAGTCTGGGGCTGGACCTTGGGGCTCTGGCTCCGCATGAGGGAGGGGTAGCCTGGGGAGACAGAAGCGGTGGTCAGAGGAGGCCCTGCGTGGAGGGAGCCCCCAGGGCATGGACCCATCTCCAAAGTGACCACCAAGTTCCATCCAGCCATCCCCAAGCAGGTGTGCAGCCTCTGGGGTCCCACTGGGGAAACCTGGTAGACTGGCCAAAGGGAGGGGGCCCAAGGCAGACAGAAAGAGGAGAAGCAGGTGAGATGGGCTGGGCCAGGCAGCAGGGGAGTGTCCCCCAATCCAGGTCAGGGTCACTCCACCCTGGAAATTTCCTCCCCCTCATCCCCAATCGCCCCCACTCCCATCCTGAAGCCTCACTCCCTTCCAGAGCCCAGGAAGCACACCCTGCCAGGCTCCGCCAGGAGGCCCCCAACCTCGTGCTGCACAGATGTGCCCTCCCTGACCCCCACTTAGCGACTTCGTGCTGGGACTCCGAGGGTGTCCCTGAGCCATGCCCCATCGCCCAGAGCCGCAGCGAACAAGCAGCGAACAAGCCCGTGCAAACCCAAGTTTTCTGGACACCAGCCCCGCCCGCCCTCGGGCTCTCCTGCTTCAAAGCAGGAGAACAGCTCGGGAGGGGCGGCTCTCTCCCTGGGGCTGTGGTCCAGGCTTGAGCCCAGGCTGGGGCCTGCGGTAAGGATTCTGGGGGTCTCCTGGGAGTCTGGGAGAGCTGTGGTCACAGGACTGGGAGAGGCCTTCAGTGCCAGCAGGCTGACCCTCTGGGGCAGGAGTGGAGCCGGGAAAGGCCTGAAAGCAGAGGCACTCGGGAAATCAGCAGGCCCTGCCCTCGCTGGTGCTCAGCAGGTCGGAGCCTTGTCCTGTGCACTAAAGGGCTGCGGGTTTGATTCCTCATTGGGGCACATGACTAGGTTGCGGGTTCTGCCCCTGGTCAGGGCATGTGTGGCAGGTTTCCCTTTCTTGCTGTCTCTCCCCTTCTCTAAAAATCAGTAGACATATCTTTGCATGATGTTTACAGTGTGGGATTCATGAGGTCAAACAATTGAAAAAGAAAGCAAGCCTGGCCATCGTGGCTCTGGGCTTGAGCCCTGACCTGTGAACCAGGAGGTCATAGTTCGGTTCCCAGTCCGGGCCCAGGCCCAAGTTGCCAGCTCGGTCCCCAGTGTGGGGCGTGCAGGAGGCAGCTGATCAATATTCTCATCATTGATGTTTCTCTCTCTCCCTCTCCCTTCCTCTCTGAAATCAATGAAAAACACAAAACATAAAAATTTTTAAAAATCGACAGGTTTGTCCTTGATGAGGCCACTGAGAACCCTTAAGGACAAAAGCTGGTCAGACCCAGGAGCCAGCAGCACCAGCGGGTGCCAGCCACTGCCCTTCCCCGTGGGCACTGGGGAGGGGGCAGAGACAAGCAGAGAACCCCAGCTCTGCCTGCACCTGGGTGGGCCGCCTTGGAAAGAGGGTCCTGCTGACCCTGAACGGGAGCTGAGAGAGTCCCACTTCTCTGCCCAGGAAGAAAACTCCACATCAGCCGGGAGAGGGGGGTAGGGGCCGCAGGAGGAGTGGGGCAGCCAGGGTGACAGTGGGCATCCACCCTCTCCCCGAGGAGGGACCAGGATGTAGAAGTGGCGAGGCTCTGCAGGCAGGCGAGGACTACAGGGCAACAGGCAATTCCACCTCACACCTGCCAGCGGCCTTTGACTGGGCCTGACCGCAGAGCAGGGAGGGATCTGTTAGAAGCCAGACAGGCCACGGGGATCCCATTCCCTAGCTCCTGCCAGTGGGGACCCTCTTCACCTGGCTGATCCTTCCAAGCCTCTGCCCTGGGCACAGGCTGGGTCCCGGTGGGAAGAGGAGGCTGAGGATGAAGCCACCTTCAGAGGCTGCTGCCTGGGTGTCTGTCTGCCCTGCAAGCTCTGTCCCCCAACCCCGGACCCCTCCGCCTCCCTCCATCGGCCATCCTGTCTTTCAGGCCAGGCATCTTCAGTGTTGGAACACGGGCAGGCTCCCTGCACTATGGCTCACCAAGCCTGGACATCTCCAAAGAGACATGAGGTCCTGGGTCCCACTGTGAGGGGTGTGGCGCGAGCCTCCCCTTAAAGCGGCCCACCTCCAGGGACCGGAGGGCTGACTCTTCAGCCATGCAGAGCCCGGGAGTGGATCGGAAGTGGAGGCCCCGAGGCCCTCATACCCACTTTCCCCAAAGCAGCTCGAGGGCTTTGGCTCTGGGGACTGGTGACAGGTGCCACCTGGCCACAGGGTTCAGCTCACCCAGTGGGCAGACGGGGTGAGCACAGGGAAGGGAGCTCTCTGCAGTGGGGAGACTTGGGGCTCAGCCCCCAAGCACCTGGGGATGTGGAGAGGAGGGGGTGTAGAGGGTGTGGCCTGGCCCTGGCGCCCACAGGGGAGAGTGGATTCAACAGTCCCAAGAACACTGCCACTGCGGGGTCAGCTGCTCTGGCGCTGGGAAGGGAGCGTGCCTCCGGCTCCCAGCCCAGGGCTCTGGCCCTGGGAGGTGCCCCTGGGAGGAAAGGTGGCCCTGGGAGGTGAGAGCCTAGTGAGTGAGGAGCAGGCCAGGTGCAGGCCTGCAGGTGCAGGGGAGATGGGGAGCAGGGCTCAGAGCTCACCTTTCAGGGAGAAGGAGGAGCTGCCGGGGCCCCCGGGCAGGGGCAGGTCCGCAGGGCTCTGCACGGTGGAGGAGCACTCCCAGACTCGAGACGTGTAGTTACCTGTGAGGCAAAGGAAAGGGTCAGGCCACAGCGGTCGGCCCAAGGCCAGAGGCAGGGGGGCCAGAGCCAGGGCGAGGCCATTCTTGGGACTGTCCAGTCCTCACTGGGTCTCAAGCCAGGAGGACGCTGGACCCACTCACCTCCTGCTAATCAAAGCTGCGCCCTGCCCTCCCCGCAGGCCCACGGCCATCCGATGAAGGCTCAAAGCCCACACTGCACAGCCCACCTCTTCCCAGCCTCCATCTCCTGGTTCCCCCTCGTGCCCTCCCCATCGTTCATCACCCCACCGCTGCACTCGGAGTTCCATGCACACCACAGGCTCCCTCCTGCCCTGGCTTTTTGCACAGACCAGGCCTGGGGTACTCCCCGTGCACCCCCACTCTCAGCAAATCCATGTGTTGGTCTTCATTGTCAGCTTCCACATCACCTCCCCAAGTCTGTGTGAGCTCAGCCTCACCCCTCACCACAGGCCTGCCCCAGCAATGCAGGTGTGTTCACTGTGTTCCTCCTGCTGTCCCAGCATGCACTCGTGCCCGGCAGAGAGCCTGGCCCCAGAAGGGGGCCCTTGGATGGCTGACAGATGAATGAGTGAGCAAATGAACAAATAAATGCAAACACGGGCTAAACATTAGAGACAGAGTAGCTGCTACACCTCCTGGCACTCTGCTCACCAGGTGGGGCAGCTGACATGTGTGCATTTGCAAGCATGTCCCTGTGGCCTGAAGGGAAGGAGGCAGCAGGCCAGGGGTTGGGGGGGCATACAGGACAGTGGGGGTCCCCAAATCCCCTCTGGAAAAGGCCCCTCCTCTAACCCCTCCCGTGCAGTCACAGAGTCCCAGTCCTGAGATTTGCCTGAAGGAGGTTCTGGGGCTCAGCAGTCAGAAGGCTGGTTGTCCATCTGTTGCTGGTGAGCCCCGTCCACAAGGTCGCCAGGAAGTCTCTGCAGCCTGGACCTCAGCTAGCACATCCACCCAAGGCTCTCAGGCTTATGGGCCTGCCCTGTCATTCTCTCATTCATTTGTGTTCTCTCTCTCTCTCTCTCTCTCTCTCTCTCTCTCTCTCTCTCTCTCTCTCTCTTTCTCTCTCTCCAACGGGTGTTTCCTGAGTCCCTTCCGGCCTGAGGCGGCAGCTGTGATGCACAGACCCAGCTTAGCCCACAGTTTGCTGTGCACATGATGGTGCAATTGGAGTCCAGTCCTGGACATGAGGCCGGCGCTGCCCCGTCCAGGGAGGTTCTGCCTCCAGATCTCCAGGACTTTGTTTTCTCTGAAGAGGCTCCAGACTGGCCTCTGCAGACTGGCTCTGTGCCAGGGAGCTAGCTCAGTCTCCCCGACTCCCTCTGCACGGGGCTGGGCAGCACCAGGGGCCCTGGGAGGGGTCAAGCCCCCAGCTGGGCTCCCCAAGCCCACCGCCTGCCCTCGGCGTGAGGTCTACCACAGCAGCACCTGGCAGAGGCTGGGCACCTGGCTGTCCCTGAGAAGCCAGGGCTCTGTTCCCATCTCATTTCTCCTGGGCCAAAGGGCATGTCACCCTCCCCTCTCATGGCAGGGCACCTCCCTGACGCCCAGGGCGAGTCCGCTCCTCACCATGCCACCCTGCCACTTATGGCAACAGAAGCCTGGCTTCACCGCCGTCGGCTTTGCAAGGTGTAAGCGTGCAAATCTGCAAGGTCCCTCCTGCCCTGACATGCACTAAGGGGCATCCCCAAATCCACCCAGGCCCCATTTCCCCTGCTTGTCCCCAAGCAGAAGGTTCCTAGACTCAAGGCTCCAAGGGAGGCCCCTGCTCCCTGCAGCCTGAGTCAGTGTCTGGCACTT
The DNA here is from genome assembly GCA_027563665.1 of Antrozous pallidus. Classification (NCBI taxonomy): domain Eukaryota; kingdom Metazoa; phylum Chordata; class Mammalia; order Chiroptera; family Vespertilionidae; genus Antrozous; species Antrozous pallidus. Next base: position 87,751,228 of record CM050520.1, read on the forward strand.
GCACACACAGGCACACCAGCCCTTTACAGTCAGCAGGACCCTTCCATCCACCTCTGAGCTCACAACCCCTCCAAATCCCCCTTCACCTAGGATTGGGAAGCCCAGCCCACGTCCCTCCTCCCCTCGCCCTCAGCCCTGCCCACCTCCCCATGAGCCTTGCCCACCTTGCCCTGACTCCCTTCCCTACCTTTGGTGCCATAAAGATTATTGAAGTTCTTCTGGTTGATGTCCTTGGGGAGGCAGCTGGGGGACACGGGCTGGTACAATGTCCTGCCCCCCCCTGGGAAGCAAAGGGGAAGGGCTGTCATTGCAGAAGGTGTGCTGGCTTACTCAGAGCGGGTGCCCGGATGGGAAGGCCCAGTGCCTGTCCCAAGGCCCAGATGCCACTATGACAGCTCGCTGGGGTCTGGAGTTAAGGTGACCATTTCATTTATCCCCAAGCCCCAATCGGGACATTCTATTCATGCCAAGAGCACCAGGTGTGGCTTGGACAGCCCTGGACATGGATGCATCTGGTCATCTGCTCGACACTGAGGGTCACCAGAGGCTGGAGAGGCCAACATGCCACCCTGAGCCAGTCACCTGTGGCTACAACCCCCGCGGCTGGGACACAGGGCTCCTGTGAGGACGGGTGGCCACAGGGACCATGAGGTGCTGGATGGAGGCCCTGGGCCCTGAGGGCTGATGAGCCCATGGACACAGCAGGTGCTTCCCCGGGAGAGGGTCCGCTGCCCCCTCCCCCGACACTCACCATCCAGTGTATCCTCTGACAGCAGTCTTGAGAGGGTGGCAAACTGGGATACACCCCCCCACACTTATAGACGAGATAACACACTTCTGCACTAGCTGGTGTGGCTTGGGGGTTGAGCATTGACCTATGAACCAGGAGGTCATGGTTCAATTTCTGGTCAGAGCACAGGCCTGGGTTGTGGGCTCCATCCCAGTGTGGGCATACAGGAGGCAGCCGACCCGTGATTCTCTCATCATTGATGTTTTTCTCTCTCCCTTCCTCTCAGAAATCAATAAAATAAAAAAATTTTTAAAAGAAAGCACACTCAGGTCCATCTGTGGGGCCCTCCCTCTGCAGAGCCAGCCCCGTCTGGTCCCAGCCCCTACCCAGCACCTGCTGGTCCTTCCTCCGACCATCCCACCTGCAGTGCTGCCACCTCTCTCCAGGGCCCTCAGCCTTCATGCCAGGCCTCTGCACTGAGCCCACTGCCTCTTGCCGGCCCTGGAGACTGACCAGCCCCACTGCCCAGAGCCCCAGACTCCAGCGGGCAGCCCTCCAGGGGCTTTGCTCCCTGAGTCTCTGACCTCCTTGGCCTTTGCTGGTCTCTGCCTCCAGCCCAGGAGCCCCCAAAGGGCACATTTCCTCCTGTTCCAGGGCAGGCAGGGCTGGGGCACGGGGGTCGGAGGAGTTGTGCTTATTCTGAGAGCTCATTCCTCTTCACACACTCTCCAGCCTAGCCTGGGGACCAGCCAGGGCATCAACCCGCCCCGAGGGATGCAGCAGCAGTGGGGGGCTGGGCTCACCCCTGGGTCCTCGCTGGCTCAGACACATTGGACAAGTGACTTCCTGAGCCCAGGCTCCTCACCCATGACTGAAGATGCCCAGCTTCAAGCACAGGGCCAAGAGGGGCCATCGGGGCCTCCTCTCTTCTCAGACAGGGACAGAGCGGCAGTGACAGTCAGGTTCTCAGGGGACACGCTGGGGTGCTCTGCCCCCCTTCCCATCACTGCCCTCCTCCTCACAGTCTTCTGGGGAGCTGCCCTCCCCACCATTGTCCACAGAATGGGGGGCAGAGTAGGGGCAACTTGGGAGTTGATGCCCAGCAGGGTCTGGCCCAGAGGCCTGGGGTGAGGAGAGAGGGCCTGGTGGGGAGCTGGGATCTCACAAAACTGTGTCCAAAGGGCAGCACCAGGGGGGAAGGGAGGGCAGGACTTGCCTTCCACACCAGGACTGTGAGGGTGGGGTCAGATGCTGCCACCTTGCCAGGCTTCCACCTGAAGTCTCGGTGCTGTTTTCTCATTGGGTGGGGCAGTTACTCCCAACTGAGCTCATCCTTCCTACCCCTGCACTCCACCCACTGTGTGTCCTGACGGTGAGTCAGTGAAGGACTAGGCCTCCTCCATGCATCCTTTTTGCCTCTCCCCACACATATTTTCTCTCCACACATGCCTACACACACTCCCCACACATGCCTGCACACACTCCCCACACATGCCTGCACTCCTCCACACATGCCTACACACACTTCCCACACATGCCTGCACACCCTCCCCACACATGCCTGCACTCCTCCACACATGCCTACACACACTCCCCACACATGCCTGCACAACTTACCCACACAGGCCTACACACCTTACCCACACATGCCTACACAACTTACCCACACAGGCCTACACACACTCCCCACACATATTTTCTCTCCACACATGCCTACACACACTCCCCACAAATGCCTGCACAACTTACCCACACAGGCCTACACACACTCCCCACACATGCCTACACACCTTACCCACACATGCCTACACACACTCTCCACGAATGCCTGCACAACTTACCCACACATGCCTACACACACTCCCCACACATATTTTCTCTCCACACAGGCCTACACACACTCCCCACACATGCCTGCACACCCTCCCCACACATGCCTACACACACTCCCCACACATGCCTGCACACCCTCCCCACACATGCCTACACACACTCCCCACACATGCCTGCACACCCTCCCCACACATGCCTACACACACTCCCCACACATGCCTGCACACCCTCCCCACACATGCCTACACACACTCCCCACACATGCCTGCACAGCCTCCCCACACATGCCTACACACACTCTCCACACATGCCTGCACAGCTTACCCACACATGCCTACACACACTCTCCACAAATGCCTGCACAACTTACCCACACATGCCTACACACACTCCCCACACATGCCTACACACCTTACCCACACATGCCTACACACACTCTCCACAAATGCCTGCACAACTTACCCACACATGCCTACACACACTCCCCACACATGCCTACACACCTTACCCACACATGCCTACACACACACCCCACACATGCCTCCACAACTTACCCACACATGCCTACACACACAACCCACACATGCCTGCACAACTTACCCACACATGCCTACACACACTCCCCACACATGCCTGCACAACTTACCCACACATGCCTACACACACACCCCACACATGCCTGCACAACTTACCCACACAGGCCTACACACACTCCCCACACATGCCTACACACCTTACCCACACATGCCTACACATACTCCCCACACATGCCTGCACATCTTACCCACACATGCCTACACACACACCCCACACATGCCTGCACAACTTACCCACACAGGCCTACACACACTCCCCACACATGCCTACACACCTTACCCACACATGCCTACACACACTCCCAACACATGCCTGCACACTCTCCCCCACACGTGCCTGCACCCTCTCCCACACATGCCTACACACACTCCCCACACATGCCTGCACACTCTCCCCCACACGTGCCTGCACCCTCTCCCAACACATGCCTACACACACACCCCACACATGCCTGCACACACTCCCCACACATGCCTACACACCTTACCCACACATGCCTACACACCTTACCCACACATGCCTACACACACTCCCCACACATGCCTGCACACTCTCCCCCACACGTGCCTGCACCCTCTCCCACACGTGCCTGCACACTCTCCCCCATAAGTGCCTGCACCCTCTCCCACACGTGCCTGCACACCTTACCCACACATGCCTACACACACACCCCACACATGCCTGCACAACTTACCCACACATGCCTACACACACTCCCCACACATGCCTGCACACTCTCCCCCACACGTGCCTGCACCCTCTCCCACACATGCCTGCACTCTCTCCCCGACACGTGCCTGCACCCTCTCCCACACGTGCCTGCACACCTTACCCACACATGCCTACACACCTTACCCACACATGCCTACACACACTCCCCACACATGCCTGCACACTCTCCCCCACACGTGCCTGCACCCTCTCCCACACATGCCTGCACTCTCTCCCCGACACGTGCCTGCACCCTCTCCCACACGTGCCTGCACACTCTCCCCCATAAGTGCCTGCACCCTCTCCCACACGTGCCTGCACACCTCCCCCACACATTCCTGCACTCCTCCTCCATACATGCCTGCACACACTCCCCACACATGCCTACACACCTTACCCACACATGCCTACACACCTTACCCACACATGCCTACACACACTCCCCACACATGCCTGCACACTCTCCCCCACACGTGCCTGCACCCTCTCCCACACATGCCTGCACTCTCTCCCCGACACGTGCCTGCACCCTCTCCCACACGTGCCTGCACACTCTCCCCCATATGTGCCTGCACCCTCTCCCACACGTGCCTGCACACCTCCCCCACACATTCCTGCACTCCTCCTCCATACATGCCTACACACACTCCACACACATGCCTTCACACCCTCCCCCACACGTGCCTGCACTCCTCCCCCACACGTGCCTGCACTCCTCCCCCACACGTGCCTGCACTCTCCCCCACACATGCCTGCACAACTTACCCACACAGGCCTACACACACTCCCCACACATGCCTACACACCTTACCCACACATGCCTACAAACACACCCCACACATGCCTGCACACACTCCCCACACATGCCTACACACCTTACCCACACATGCCTACACACACTCCCCACACATGCCTGCACACTCTCCCCCACACGTGCCTGCACCCTCTCCCAACACATGCCTACACACACACCCCACACATGCCTGCACACACTCCCCACACATGCCTACACACCTTACCCACACATGCCTACACACCTTACCCACACATGCCTACACACACTCCCCACACATGCCTGCACACTCTCCCCCACACGTGCCTGCACCCTCTCCCACACATGCCTGCACTCTCTCCCCGACACGTGCCTGCACCCTCTCCCACACGTGCCTGCACACTCTCCCCATATGTGCCTGCACCCTCTCCCACACGTGCCTGCACACCTCCCCCACACATTCCTGCACTCCTCCTCCATACATGCCTGCACACACTCCCCACACATGCCTACACACCTTACCCACACATGCCTACACACCTTACCCACACATGCCTACACACACTCCCCACACATGCCTGCACACTCTCCCCCACACGTGCCTGCACCCTCTCCCACACATGCCTGCACTCTCTCCCCGACACGTGCCTGCACCCTCTCCCACACGTGCCTGCACACTCTCCCCCATATGTGCCTGCACCCTCTCCCACACGTGCCTGCACACCTCCCCCACACATTCCTGCACTCCTCCTCCATACATGCCTACACACACTCCACACACATGCCTTCACACCCTCCCCCACACGTGCCTGCACTCCTCCCCCACACGTGCCTGCACTCCTCCCCCACACGTGCCTGCACTCTCCCCCACACATGCCTGCACACCTTACCCACACATGCCTATACACACTCCCCACACATGTCTAAATCCTTCCCATGCCTGCACATCTTCCCCACATATACCTTCACTCCTCCCACACACATGCTTGCACACCTTCCCCCACACATGCCTGCACACAGTCCCCACACATGCCTGCACCCCTCCCCAACACAGACCTGCACACCCTCCACCTGAGGCTGGTGGGCCACACCCACCTTACATAATGGGCATTGTTGTGGTGCCAAAGAATGCAACAGGCTCCCACAGGGCAAGGACAGGCAGTCACTGGTCTGCACCTACCCCAGCGGCACCGCCTTTCAGGGCCCGGGGAAGGCTGGCAGCCCACAAAGGGAGGAGGGAGGGAGAGCAGCCCTGAGGAGCAGGACGAGGCAGAAAGTGAAGTAGAAGCTAGACCCAGCATGGCCAGGTCGGGGGAGGAGTGGGAAGGAAGGGTGGGGGCTGGAGACAAGGGAAGGTGGGGACCCCTGGGTCGGGAGGAGGGAAGCCCCTGAGGAGCATGGTGCCAGGTCATAGGTCATCCAAACAGGAGGTACATGCTGAGATGGCACCAGGTGAAGAGGATAGTGCCCTCGCCCACCCAGGACACATGGTGAGTCTTTCTACACAGCACCAGGCGCCTTACCCTTGGGCGTGAGGTACATGGAATATCTCTTCATGGTGTCAGGCACGCTCCAGTCGCTGGCATAGCTGCTAGTGTAGTTGCTCATGTAGCGATGATCACCCCCTGGTAGAAAGGAGCCAGGGCGGTCAGCAGAGGGGATGAGGGAGCAGCTGCCTCTGGGGCACCCCCAGCCTCGCTGAGGCAGTGCCCCAACACCACTGTTTCAGGAGAGGCGGGGCTCCCCAACCTCAGAGAAAGTAACACCAACACCCCCTCTGCTTCGGGGCCTTGGGGGTGCAGGAGGCCTCTGCCCACCCTGCACAGACCTGGGAGCAGTGTGCACAGACCTGCATCTGCCAGGCACTTCCGGCTCCGCTCCCCATCTGACAGGCACAGCCCCTGTGCCCCCAGGACGCAGCCCAGGTTGTGGGCGAGGAACCTGGGCTTAGGAAGTCACTTGTCCAATGTGTCTGAGCCAGCGAGGACCCAGGGGTGAGCCCAGCTCCCCATTGCTGCTGCATCCCTCGGGGAGGGCTGATGCCCTGGCTGGTACCCAGGCTGGGCTGGAGAGTGTGTGAAGAGGAATGAGCTCTCAGAATAAGCACAACTCCTCCGCTGTCCTGTCCCTCACTCCTCAAAGCCCAAAGTGTGGCTCCCTGCTGCCTCCCAACCCTCCTTCTTACTCCCTCTCCTCACTCCTTCCCTCTCCTATGTTCCCCTGCCCTGCCTGTGCCTCCCTCCATGCCAGGCAAGAGGAAGGAAGAGTGGCTCGTCCCTCCTTCTGCACCTGTCCCTGTACCCAGCAGCCCTGGCACTCAGGAGGCATCCATGACAACCCCTGGGTGTGGCTCAGCCCTTCCTGTCCTTCCTTAGCCCAGGATGAAGGCGGCTGGTGCCACAGTCCGCAGGCCTCTGATGGCAGAATAAGACCCTGGCCCTCAAGGGGTGAGGACAGTCACTAGGGTGTCCCTGCTTCCCACAGCCAAACACGTTCCCAGCAACACTGTGGCCACAACAAGAACCAACACAGAGGCCAGGGCCCTGGGCGCAAGTGCGGGCTGCTGACGTCAGAGGCACTTTCTCTGCTCCTGGGAGCACCACCCTCCACACCTGCACGGAGGCCGTGGCTGCCATAACCGTGACCCAGAAATGGCCAGTCATGGGGACAGGCCACCTGGGCCTGTAGGGCCATCCTCCCCCCCAGGGGTCTGGCCAGCCCTCACCTCCCCCAGGCGGGCGCCCTGGGGCTGAGGCCACCACACGCTCATGCCTTCTTCATGGTGCCAGCAGCCCCTTGGATGGGATGACATGGGAGAGGGTCAGTCGCAGAGCGTGAGAGCTGCCGGTGCCTGCTGAGCGGATGCCTAGACAGCTGCTCCTCGGAGCCCTGGCCATGGCCTGGGAGATGCGCTACAGCTGCTGAGAGCCCAGATGCTGGCGTGGAGAGCGGGCAGGCCCTCCGTCTGCCAGCCTCAGCCCTGGTGGCATCGCCATTGTCATTAGCAGGAGGGTTTCAGGAGCCGAGTGCTGCTGAAGCCAAGTGCTCCTCTCACTGCTGTGGCTGACCAGTTCTCAAAGACACCAGGTGATGCCACCACCACTCAGACATGGGGCCCCACTGGGCCTGGCACTTTTGCACCCCTAAACAGCACATGCTGCGTCCGCCTGCCTCCTCGGTGTCTGGGGCCAGAAGCCATCAGTCAGGCGCCGTCACAGGCCTGGGCCGACCCAGGGGCAGGCGGGGCTCTGAAGAGAGTGTCCGGTGTCGGGCCCTAAGGGGCTGGGTGGGGCGGAGCGGACTCAGCAGGGTAGGTCCCAGGTCAAAGGCTTTCCTTGAGGCTCTTCAGTGGCCTCTGTGGGTGGAGCATTATTCAGAAGAGACACTGCCTTCAGGGGAGCTGGTGAGTCACCAGGACAGCTGTGTCCCACTGACCTGCCTGGCCCCCCAGGCCCTGTCCATTCTCTGAGCTCAGAGGACTCAGCACAGGTGACAGGCAAACTCTCTCTCTAGCCCAGGTGCAGTTCTAGGCCCACCTCCCAAGCTCTGCCAAGCCCTTACAAGTGGCAACACAGTCCAGAGAGCGTGGCTCAGGGGTTGAGCATGGACCTATGAACCAGCAGGTCACAGTTTGATTTCAAGTCAGGCTCATGCCTGGGTTGTGGGTTTGATCCCCAGGGAGGGATATGCAGGAGGCAGCCGGTCCATGATACTCTCTCATCATTGGTCAATAGAATATTTTTAAAAAGAAGTGGTAGCATCCACCCAGCTGCTGGACTGGGCCTGGCATCAGACACAGCCCCTGAGCCTGACGGGCAACCACAGAAGAGAAATGTGGGTGCCGGCTGCCTGGCAGCGCCTGCCCCAAGGCCCCTTGCAGAGGCTGCCCGCCTTTGGCAGCAAGTTCACTGGGTGCTGCACTCCCGGAACCCTAGTACCAGTGCCACAAGTGCGATGCTGACTGGGGACAATGCGGGTCCGTCCATGGGTGCCAGACTGCATGGGCGGCCAGGACTGCCTGGGAGGAACGTGCCCACGGCCCCCCGCTGCGAGGACCCACCATTCTCCGAGTGGCTCCTCTCGATGAAGCTGCGGCTCAGGTCAGCCTTGCACACCTTCTCCACGTGGCGCATGCACACGTTCAGTAGGTCGTCCCTGCAGTTGCCCAGCGCCTGCCCCAGGCCCTCCCCCTCCAGCAGCACACGGTAGCTGGGCAGGGGTGGGGGCAGGGAGTAATTGCTCATCAACGCACCAAATTCCTGCAAGGAGGGAAAGTGGCCTTTAGTCTGGGGAGGGGGTTGTCTTGGAACCTTCTGCAGGGCTGTCACCGGGCAGTGGGCAGGCTCCACACTGGAGCCAGAAGAGCTGGGCTAGCCCCAGCTCTGCTGTTTACCTGCCCATTTCTCTCTGTAAAATGGAAGTGTTTGGCTCTGGCCTGTTTGGTTAACTGGGTAGAGCGTCGGCCTGTGGATGGAAGAATCCTGGATTCGATTCCAGTCAAGGGCACATGCCTGGGTTGTGAGCTCCGGTTGGGGCACATGAAGGAGGCAACAATTGATGTGTCTCTCTGACATCGATGTTTCTCTCTGTCTCTCCCTCTCCCTTCCACTCTCTCTAAAAATCAATGGAAAAATATCCTTGGGTGGTAATTAAAACATTTTAATGAAATATGAGAGTTTGACTAAAACCCACGGGATGCCAATGCCCTGACAGCACGGCGGCCAGCATGGGACTCTGTGGCTCCCACGGCCACACTGTGTGCCACCCCTGTCCCGTGGGGGTAGGTGCTGGCACCCTGGGCAGGTGTGGGGTGAGAGTCCTGAAACAGGCGGAGTTCCTAGAGCATCTGTGCCAGTCAGGGCAGCACCTCCGTCCAGGCCACTCGGTCCGGCCGCCTCGCCTCCGAACTCCCCCCCTCCCTCCCCTGGTCAAAGAGCCCCTTTACTTTCCAAATCCTAAGGGGCCTGCAAGAGCCGGCTCAGTCCCACCTCTGCACGCCGCCTCAGCTCCCTCCGCCTGCACACCCCTCCCAGGGCCTCTGGAATCCCCATCCTGAACCACATGGTTTAGCAGTGACTTCCACATGCATATAGGTTGCTTTCCGATTGTCTGGATGCAGGTCCTTGGGGACCAAAACCATAACCCCTAGTGAGAGGACTAGGCAGGCAGGAACATCCAAAGCCTCCCAGCAGACAGGAGGACAGATAGATGACTAGACCAATAGCCAAGATCAAGGACAACAGCCCTAGCTGGTGTGGTTCAGTGGATAGACCATCTGCCTATGGACTGAAAGGTCCTGGGTTTGATTTCGGTCAAGGGCATATGCCCAAGTTGCGGGCATGATCCTCAGTAGAGGGTGTGCAGGAGGCAGCCGAGCCATGATTCTCTCTCATCATTGATGTTTCTATCTCTCCCTTCCTCTCTGAACCCAGTTAAAAATATATTATAATAAAAAATTTTAAAAAAAGACCCAGGACAACAAATATGCAACGCTTCTTGGCCACAATCCCACAGCCTGAGCAGGCATCACTGACCATCCCAGACTTCTTCCTGCTGCGGCAGGAGCACTGCTCGAGAGGCCAGGCGGCACTGGGTGCCGTCCTCGGATTAGGCAGTTAAATGGCTTGGGTAGAAGAATTAAGGGGAGAGGTGGGCTGGGGCGTGGATGGATGTATGAAAGGTGGGCCACAGTAAGTGCCTAGAAGGCGGGAGGTGGCCGGGGGCGGTGGGAAGGGCTTCCGGTCACCTGCAGGAAGAGCACTGAGTCGCTGATGCTGTGCAGCTGCTCCCGGGTCTGCTTGTCCTCCTGCAGCATCTGGGCCCGCTGGTCCAGGGCGTCCACAATCACCTTCACCTGGCCCACGGCGTCCTGCTCCCGCTGCTCCAGCGCTGCCCTCACCTCCTCCTTCTGCTTCTCCAGGTCCCGCACCAGCTCCCGGAAGCTCTGCTCCAAGACGGCCTTCTCATTGGTGGTGAAACTCTGGGTATGGAGCGAGGGCACCGAGGAAGGAGGGTGTCAGTCACTGGGGCATTTCTGGCCACAGAAAACCTTTAGATTTCCAGCACCCAGAGAGGCTGGTGGGCCAGGAAGCTCACTTGAGGCATCACGGAGAAAGGCCAGCTCTGATGGAGGTGGCCAGGTGTTTACAGCCCACCATTCCTTATCCACCACCATCACTCCTCCCCACCACCACCATCACTCCTCCCCGCCCCCGGTGGGTGATGCTGTGGGCCCAAGAGTGCTCCCTGGAACCTCAACCAAGACCCAACATCACCAGGAAGTGAACTGATGGATGCGTATGTGGCCGGGCCATGAGTCACGTGGTTTGCAATTACTCAGACCATGGCACACGCACACCTAACCTCCTGCTGGCGGCCTGCGCGGAATGTGGAGGCATTGGAAGGGGGTGGGTCTGGAGTCTGTCTGTCCTGGAATGATGTCACTTGAGTGTCAGGTGATGGGTAAGATCCCACTTGTACCCCTGGCCCTGAATGAAACGAGGAATTGGCAAGAATGCCAAAACGAGTGGGGGAACCGGGAGAAAACCAGTGTGGGAGGTCAACGTGGGCCTGAGACCTCCAGTAGGAGGCCCGCCTCTGCCCAGGAAGGGGGAGGGCAGTGAGGGGCAGGCTGCTCACCTTGATGCGGTCCTTCTCCTTCTGCCACTTGTCTGCTTCATCCTCGAGCTCGATAATCTTGAGCTGCAGCTGTTCCTTCTGCAGGGACAGCTCCGTCTGCAGGGGAGGGCCGGGTGGGAGGAGACGTCAGGGAGTGGTGGGAGAAGTGGAGAGAGGGCCCACCCAGGGAGCAAACTCGACAGGCTCACTCATCCATCCAGTCCTTCGTCCAGCAAACCTGCATCCGGACTTCACATAGGCCAGGCACTAGGCCAGTGGTCAAGGATCCAAACACACTCTCTCCAAAAACTCGGATCTCTGGGGCTGGGCACCCCAGTTATGGCTGCACAGCGCAAACCCTCTGCAAGGTCCTCCACCCCAGGTGAGCAGGAGGGAGGCCAATGCATGGGGTCCCACTCCTTCCAGTGGGTCTGGGGCCATTGGAAGACGGAGGAGAGCTACTGGGAGGTGGGGACCCAGCCCGGGGAGTGTTCGGGGCATAGCAGGTGGCACATTCCCCAGGCCTGACCTGGGCCAGGACTGCGAGCTAGAGCCAGACCCGCTGCTGGGGGGGGGGGGGGGGGGGCGCTGGCGGGTAGGCACAGCTGTAATCTGCTGGGGGTGGGGGGGGGCGCTGGCGGGTAGGCACAGCTGTAACCTGCTCATGGACACGGGGGTGGTCTGCCTGTGGACAAGAGAGAAACTTGATTCTGAGCAGGAAGAGGCTTCTGTGTGAGGCAGTTTTGGGTGGATGGAGGGGAGCAGGAGAGGTTCCAGGGGCCCCTGATCAGGGGGAGAACAAGGCTGTTGAGATGGGGTGGGTTGGGAAGAGGATGTATGAGAACTGTGCTGGGACATGACCTCTCCTATCCATTCGTCCCTTCTTTTTGGGAAAAAAAGATCTTGCTTTGGAAAGCGGCTATAACCGAGGTAGAAGGGGGGAGGCTGGCAGCTCAGGCCAGTCCCATTTCGCTGAGCCAAGAGACAGCTACCTGGCCGCTAGGCTTCCCAGGAGTGCTCTCAAGGCCTTCCCGCTCTGTTCCGGCGGTAGGCAGGTGGTCCCCACCCGACAGGAGAAGGCACAGGCACATGGGAGCCTGGGGTGCACCAGGTCCCCCCTGCCCCCTCTGGGCATTACATGCAGAGCCCCCCTTCAGCAGCGTCTCCCTGAGGAACATGAAGTAGCCACAACGGCTGGGAATGTGTCTCCATCGCTGGAGTCTAAGCAGCCACCACGGACTTCTGGAGGCTCCCCTTGCTGGTGCCCCCCACCCCTGCCATGGAGAGAGCTCAAGGGAGGTGGGGGGAGTCTGGAAAGCATGTCCTGAGGGCTGAGCTTCCCAGCTGAGACTCTAGTTCCTCTCAGGAGGCCAGGCAGGAAAAGGGCCAGGCCGGCAGGGTGGCAGGTGATAAGGGAGAGTGAGGGCGGGTTTGGCCTGGGCTCTGGAGGAAGGCTGGGGAGAAGCCACTGCCACAGACACGGGGGGGGGGGGGGGGGGGGGGGAGAGACAGTGCAGGAGCGCCCTCCCCTCGTCCCCAGCTCAGCCCTCATGCTCACAGCGGGGGAGCCGGCCAAGCCCTGGCCTGGAGGCCCATGGAGTCCGGGCCGGTAGGCAGGGCTTGGAGGAAGGGACCACGAGGTGAGATGTGGGCCTGTCCCAGGCGGCTTTTCCATCCCTGGAGAGCTCCTGTCTTTCCCAGGCTGAAGGGGCAGGCGGAGACCTCCCCTGGGCAGCTGGGCGTCATGGCTAGCTCAGGAGAGGAGGAGCCAGCCTTGAGTTTCTCCCCCCTCCACCCCCACACAAGGTATGGCGGACAGGAGAGGGGAGAATAAAAGTGTGTGCAGGGTGCACTCCCGCCTCAGGCCTAGGGCATCCAGGAGGGACCCGACCAGAGCACATGACTGGGCATCCGAAGGCTGAACTCTGGGCGCTGTTACCTCCAGGCAGGAGCCTTCACAGCTTCCCTGTGCACACGCCTTACCTTTCGTGGAGGTGGGAAGGGGGCTGCCTCCAGGGAGCTATGGGGTTCCCTGGGACCAAGAAAGGGATGCTCTCCTGGCACAGGGCACCTTTCCTGGACAGTGTGCCAGGCAGGCTAGCAGGGCACCGTGAGTGAGGGCAGTGGGCAGGTGGGAGCATGGCCTGGGTGGGTGCACATCAGCAGGTATGATGTGGATACTGTCTGGCCACAGAGTGAAGTGTGCACAGAAAGGCCAGGAGGCCAGCACTTCAGAGCAGCAGCCGCCAGCCTTTCGGACCTCATGGGCCTCTGCGGCCCACCGACTGCGGCTTTAGATTGAAGATGCAAAATACATCACGGAGGTTTGGAGGACACGGGGGACACCAGAATGGAGGTGGAAAAAGGGGGTGAGTGGGAGACAATTTGGTCAGAGAAGGCATAGGCCAGAGGAGCCCAGTGTCTGGAGGGAGCAGTGGGCAGGGCCTCGGGGGCAAGGAGCGGATGAGGCTGTGCCCAGGCCTGTGGGCGGGACAAGGATAGCAGGAGCTCACTGGCCAAGAGCAGGAAGAAGGCACTGGCCACAGAGGAAGAGGGTCCAGCGAGGTTAAAGAAAATGTTTAAACAAGCCAGGCCAACCGGCCCGTGTGGCTCAGGGGTGGAGCATCGACCTACGAACCAGGAGGTCAGGGTTCGATTCCCTGTCAGGACAAATGCCTGGGCTGCAGGCTCAACCCCAGCCTGGGACATGCAGGAAGCAGCTGATCCATGATTGTTTCTCCTCACTGATGTTTCTCTCTCCCTTTCCCTTCCACTCTGAAATCAATAAAAAATAATTTAAAAGCCTAGGCCAAGGGCAAGAGAGTCAGCCCCTGGAAGCCCATCCTGTTCCGAGGGGCCCACTGGCGGGGTGTCTGCCAGTCCCAGGGAGAAAGGGGATGGCTGGCCTTGAACCATGAGAGGGTAGAGACAGGAGTGAAGATGCACTGCCCGCAGCTGTGAGTGGGAGTCAGCTGGGCAGAGACCAATCTCGTTTCTCTAGGACACTAGGAAGCTGCACACCAAGCATGTCAAATTCATTGTGGCCCACAATGAATGTTTTTGCGGCCCAGCCAATATAATGGTATGAATAAAAATTCCATAACTTAAGTTTTACAATATCCTGTTATACATAATCATTATTTTTCTTTTTAAAAAATATGGAACGCTTCACGAATTTGCATGTCATCCTTGCACAGGGGCCAGGCTAATCTTCTCTGTATCTTTCCAATTTTAGCATATGAGCTGCCAAAGCAAGCACTATACATTATTATTAATAATGAACTACAACGTTCGCTAATGACTGATGATTATAATCGTGTTGCATTCATTTCCCTTGTGCCTTACGAACAGGCACACCGTTTCTCTCCACTAACACCAGCAGTGAATATTCTAGCAGCCGACGGCCACGTTATTCGTCTTGGACTGACTTGTTTGGTGTGCGCAACAGGAAATACTCTGCTGTCTAAGAACAAGAAAAATAGGTTTATTCACATTATGCTTATTAATTTGTGCAGTTATTCAGTGTCTGGTAAGTTCATGTTCAAGAAAAATATTAATTTTCACTAAGATGTTCTATTATTTTATGTGAACGATGACTCATTTATTTCAGCCCTTTGCCCACGTTTCTATGAAAACTGTAACTTTTGCTTGTTTGCAGCCACACACACTTACACCTAATGTTTACTGGGCCCCTGCCGGCTGTGAGTCTGACGCGCCTGCTGTCCCTGCACACGGCGCCCGCAGCACATTGGCAGGACCAGGCCCGAAGAAAGGGAACACGGCGGCTCTCGGAAGGGAACCTGGACCAGAGGCTGTGTGCTAGAATGGCCCCTTCTCAGCCCTGGGGTGAAGGGTTTGGGTGAGACCCTAGAGGTATACTCAGCCTCTGTGTATCCCTCGTCAACACCCCTGCTGGGAAAGGCAGGCTAGACAGAACCCTGCCCTGGGCTCTCTGGCTGCACTAACTGGTCACTGGGCACCTGCTGTGCCAGGCGATTCTCCTCTCATCTGCAAACCCCCTTTGGGGTGCGGGTTTAAAGATGCAGGAGCCATGCATGTTTGAAAATGGCAGGTGAGAAACACAGTCACTGATGGTTATGTGCTGTCTTACCACGGACACTTGACCTATTAACAATCTGCTAGGTTACAGTGGTTTAGTTCTTGAGATTTAAGTGTGTTGTTTTTTAAAAATTGTTGTCTTCTAAATGTTTGGAAGTTATTTTGTTCAAGTACTTAATGTAGTTTGGCTCAAGTACTTTTACAATTTAAACGGATATTTTAGCATTTAACGGAAGAAATGGCTCTGGTTTACCTGAGAAGAATGGCAGCATGACTTGGTGTAGACTTAAAAGAATACATGTTGTGAATATCTTATAAGGTGGAATGGTCATTGAAATATCAAGGACTTGAGTAATTGCATTTCCTGAATAAATGTATGTTTATGAATTTTCTAACTTAAAAAAAACAACAACACAAAGATGCAGAAACCAAGGCCTGGAAAGCTGGCCAAGCTCGCCTGAGCCCTCACAGAGAGAAAGTGGTGAAACCAGGAGGCAGCAACACTGATTCCGGGTGCGGCCGCCTGGCCTCTGGCTGTTCCTGTGTCTTCCAGGACATCCTCCCTCTCGCGCTGCTTCAGCTCACAGGCTTTCCCACCTGGCAGGGGGCAGTCTGGTGATTCTACCCCTTCCTCTTGGTGCCCCCCATACCCTCCTAATTGCCCTTAGGCCCCAGCTCTCTCTTCTTCTCTCCCTTAGAAGGTGATGACAGTCATGGCTGATGGGGCCTCAGCTCCCCGTGTTCCCCTCTCTCTTGACTTCCTCCGACTCTCCATTTCACCCTCTTCACCTGCCCTGGCCTGTCCCTAAACGTCTCCTTTGTTCCGCTTCCACACTCGTCTGGTGGCCTGTTGCTCTGAGGCCTGGGACTGGCCGTGTAGGGCCGTCTAGCCTTAGGGGAGCAGAGGTTTCCTTGAGAGCAGAGAGCGGCTCAGCATGTGCCCCAGGCTAGGGGAGGCCTCCAGCTGCAGACACACCTGCACACGCACCTGGACACCCCCACTGCCCTCGGGGAGGGACGACTCAGATCAGGCCATAATCATAATCTCCCTCTGGCCGAATCAACGGGCCACTGGCTGAGGCATTTGACAAACGAACCAGTTAATTGCCAAATTTGTACTCTCTAACAAGTGGTGATTATCTGGATAACAATCCAAGATGCTCAAGCTCCCCATTTCCATCCACTCAGTGCTGACAGCCCACCATTAGTCTGCCTGGCAGGGCTCCCCTTCCTCTGCTTTCTCAGGTATCAGGCAGGGGAGGGTCTAAGACGGGTGGGAGAGCATCACCAGGCCAGGCCACAGCTGCAGCCCTCGGGGAAGTCACCCACTTTCCAGGCCTCGGATTCCTCCTGATAACATTGAACTAGATTTGGGATTCCTAACTTGGCAGCACATTAGCAAAGATCCCAGGCTCTGAGCCCTTGACCCAGGACCTCAGGGGGACACCCTGGGCATCTGTGTCCTAACAATTCATCAGGCCATCGGGTCAGAGGTTGACAGTTGGAAGCTACTGGACTTAGGGAGTCCAAGGAGAGCCTGCAAGTGGGGGAGACGGGACAGCCTGGGCTGTGGCCCCACTAAGGGCTGAGCTAGTGCTGCCTCTCCCCGGCTGTGATGAACTTCAGGTAAGTCTCTAACATCTTTGAATCTCCCTTCTTCCCCTCCTCCCTCCCTCCCTCCCTCCCTCCCTCCTTTCTTCCTCACCCAAGAATATTTTTCCCATTGATTTTTAGAGAGAGTGAAAGGGAGAGAGGAAGGGAAGGAGGGAGGGAGAAAGAGAAACACTGATGTGAGAGAGACACATCGATTGGTTGCCTCCTCCACACGCCCCAACTGGGCCTGGAATAAAACCCGCCACCTTTTGGTGTGCAGGCTGCCACTCTACCCACCAAGCTACACTGGCCATGGCGAGCCTATTTCTTCATCTATAAAGTCAGTGCCGTAGCCCCACTGGGTGAGACTGTTGTCAGTAGTAACCATGGAATGCCAGGGCTAGTTCCTGGCACATGAGTGTGTTCCCTGAAGCCTGGTGTGTCTCTTGCCCCTTTGCCTGTCACTCTCCCACCATCCTGTCTCCAGCTTCCCCCTCAGCACCCACCTCCTTTCCTTATCCACCTGGTCTCAGAGCAGGTCTCCCCCCAGACCACTGGGAAGTGGTCCCAGGACTTGAGCTGGTTTCTCTTCCTAAACCCATCCCTGTTCTCTCTCCACAGAGCTCTTGCCCACACCAGCCCAGCATTCAGGACTGAGGGACCATGACTGCCCTGTCCCACAGCCGGCAGCACGGCCTCAGTGGGGAGCCGGGCACCAAGGGGAGAGGCAGGGATCTGAGGTCAGAGGAGCACACGGGGCCGAATGCCTCCTGGGAGCAGGCGGCCCTTTGCGGGGAGGAGCCGCCCTCGCTCAGCAGCAGGAAGGCCTGGGCAGACGGGGGAGGGGGAGCGAGGAGTGAGGCACAGGGGTACATGTATTCCTTGCCACCTCATCAGCTGATCCAGCCTGGGAGCACCAGAGGCTAATGGGGTGGATACCTGGGGGACCCCTGTGGCATTCAGAGTGAAAGGGACAACCTTCTGACCCTGGGTGCCCAGGGGCATCATGTTGCCACCATGTTGCCATCATGTTGCCACCATCATGTTGCCACCAAGAGCCTTGCCCCTGCACTGCCTCTGCTCTGATCCTAGGAGGGAGGGGTGGAGGAAGGGGAGGAGGGAGGGGAGGAGGGAGGGAGAGAGGGGAGGAGGGAGGGAGGGAGGAGGAGAGGAAGGAGGGAGGAGGAGAGGGAGGGGAGGAGAAAGGAAGGGAGGGGAGGAGGGACGAAGGAGGGAGGAGGGAAAGGAGGAGGGAGGAGGAAAGGGAGGGGAGGAGGGAGGGGAGGAGGGAGAGAGGGAGGGAGGGGAGGAGGGAGGGAGGAGGAGAGGGAGGGGAGGAGGAGAGGGAGAGAAGGAGGGAAGGAAGGAGGGGAGGAAGGAGGGAGGGGAGAAGGGTGGGAGGGAAGGAGGGAGGGGAGGAGGGAGGGAGGGGAGGAGAAAGGGAGGGGAGGAGGGAGGAGGGAAGGGAGGAGGGAAGGGAGGAGGGAAGGGAGGGGAGGAAGGGAGGGGAGGAAGGGAGGAGAGAAAGGAGGAAGGAGGGAAGGGAGGGGAGGAGGGAGGAGGGAGGAAGGGAGGGGAGGAGAGGAAGGAGGGAGGAAGGGAGGGAGGAAGGGAGGGGAGGAGAGGAAGGAGGGAGGAGGGAAGGGAGGGGAGGAGGGAGGAGAGGAAGGAGGGAGGAGGGGAGGGAGGGAAGGAGAGGAAGGAGGGAGGAGGGGAGGGAGGAAGGGAGGGGAGGAGAGGAAGGAGGGAGGAGGGAAGGGAGGGAAGGAGGGAGGAGAGGAAGGAGGGAGGAGGGGAGGGAGGGGAGGAGAGGAAGGAGGGAGGAGGGGAGAGGAGGGTGGGAGGGAGGGAGGAGGATGGGAGGGAGGGGAGGAGGGGAGGAGGAAGGGAGATGGACACCCTCAGCGCATGTCACCTGTAGCGAAGCAATGTGTCTGCGATGACCTCACCCGGGCTTTCATCACCAGCCTGTTGGACAGGTCTGGACAGTGCTCCCTGCAGAGCGTGTGGGCCAGAGTTGGGTTTGAAGGGGATGCGTCAGAAAGGTGCCGGATTGATGTGCGTGCTCCTGACCCATTAACCCACGCACTGCGCTCAGTGCCACGACTGATGATCCCGCAGAGCCGGTCCCAGGCAAGCTGTCTGCTCCCTCCATCCCCAGGCTGGTCTATACTGCTGGTACCACACACACATGCACAGATGCACACACACGCATGCATGCACACACCACATGCGTGCAAACACATACACACCCACCCACACACACACACACACAGGCTCGCGCACACTGCCTGAAGCTCTCACCATCAACATCAATTCTGTGGGTCAGACACTCTCCCTGGAGGCCCTGGAGAGCACACCACGGAGTCCTCCCCTTCAAGGCTGTTCTCCTGAGCTGCTCCCAATGCTGGGAAAGAACTTGGGAGATGGTCCCTCAGACCCTACAGCTGGATGGGTCCCTCCTCCCGGGCCTGTCCCCACTGCAGGTGAAGTGGGAGGATGAGCCTGCGATCTCTGTGGACCTGGTCTTCTGTCCGTGGTGATTTGTTCACCTGCAATTGCTGTTGGGCGGACGCTCCCAGAGGAGCTGCTGTGCGCTCTGCCTCCTGCCTGTTCCTGAGCCTCAGGGACCACTGCAGCCCCAGACCAACTGGTGCTTCTGGGAAGAGCTCCCTAGGCCCCTCTGTCCTCAGGGCACCTGTATTTTCCTAGGTGGGGACACCCTCCTTTCAGATGAACTTGGGCCCAGCCCTACGGATGAGCCAAGCTGGTTGGAGGGCTGCTGCTGGTCACAGACGCGGGAGCCGGCTCTTGGCTCCATTGTCCTCCCTCCTCATCCCTGAGGCCTTGACAACATTTTCAAGCCCCCCCCCCCCCCCCCCGCGGTTCCAGGAAGGGGACGTGGGAACCAATCTGTCCAGCCCTTGGTTTCACCGAGAAACCAAGACCCCATGCACAGGTTAGAATCACATCCAGGAACAGAGCAGGGTGGGCCCTGGAGCCGAGACAGAGGCACTGCCGTGGCCTGGCTACTGTGGCTGCTGCTGATTGCCCCTCATTTTGGGTGATTTCCCAAGTCAGCTCCTGGGGTAGGGGCTCTGTGGCTTCCCACATCTCAGTCGCCCAGTAGGAAGGTGGGAGCCAGGCTGGAGTGGGAAAGTGGGGGGAATTGGGAGCACCTCCTTCTTGGGCCGAATGAGGCTTGGGCCGAATGAAAATACCATCCAGGTATTCTCCCATCTCCACATGCCCCTCCCTGCCCAGGGTGAGAGCCACCCACAGCTCCTGGTTAGAAGGGGTGGGCATGGCCGTCCACAAGGTCATTGAGGGCTGCCAGGCGAGGCGGAGTCGCCCTGGGGGCACCAGCCCAGCACCCGTGCAGAAGGAGCCTCGGCTGAAGCTGAGCCCTTAAAGCAGGACCTTCTCCTGCTTTCTCAGTCTACACACCCCTGCACTCCCCACAGCAGCACAGGCAGGGCCACATACACACCTTTCATGCAACACACGTACCTACCATGCATGCAAACACATGCAAACATTTGTGTGTGCACACAAACACCCACATGCCTAGAAACACACACACACACACACACACACACGTATATACCTACCCACACACAAATGCCAACCTTACTAATAATGTCCGCCCACAGGCCTAGTGAGGCTCTGCACGCACCCACACACAAAGCACAAGAGGCGAGAGAAGGTAAAGGCAGCCCAAGAGGGGCCAGGCAACTGGCTGGTGGGGGTGGTCAGATAGAGTGAGAGCCACTGTCCTCTAAATGCACACCCTAAAGTCAGAGATGAAGGACATTTAAAGGTCAAATTCCGTCTTCACCCCTGACCCTTTCCCGGGCTGGCACTGATCAGAGCAAATGGAAGGCTCTCCCTTAAATAAAAAGGAGGACCGGCCAGCCCGGCTCAGAGTAGGCTGAGAGCCGACTCTTGGGTCTAGCGGGTTGGTCCTGAACTCTTGGCCAGCCCCCATCTTCCCTGAGCATCTGCCTGCTCCTCCAGGGGAAGGCCTCTCCCTAAGGCTTGGGGGCTGCTTCGGCCCCTCAGTCGGGGGTGTGCTGGGACAGGAGAGTCAGAGACAGAGGAGGTGGCAGCCCCAAAGCTTAAGGCCCCCCGTGGAGGAGAGCAGACGCCTGCGGTGGGGGAGGACGGCTCGGGCCAGGGGGTGGATTACCTCCTTCTCGGCCTTGGCCTCCTCCACGGTCACGGTGCTGTGGTTCTTGTGCTCCTGGAACATGCACAGGTAGCAGATGCAGGTCTGGTCTGTCTGGCAGAAGAGCTCCATGGTCTTGCCGTGCAGCGGGCACTTGCGGGCCTCGAAGTCGCCAATGGGCTCTAGCAGCGGGTGGTCACGGAAGGCGGCACCCTCCAGGTGCGGCTTGAGGTGCAGCTCGCAGAAGGAGGCCTGGCACACCAGGCAGGACTTGACGGCCTTCTGCTTGTTGCCGATGCAGGAGTCGCACAGGACCTCCTCGGCCCCCGGCTTGGCGCGCGGCAGGCCGCCCAGGCCCGCCCGGGGACAGCTGTGCCTCCTGGTGTCCTCAGGCTGCCCGGCGGGCAGGGCGGGCTTGCGGGCCTCCGAGAAGATGGACTTCCGCAGCTCCCCCTTCTCAGCAAAGGTGACTGGTGGCTTCTTGGCCGCCCCCAGCGGCAGGCCTGCGTAGGGGGGCCGCTTGCCGTCCCCGGAGTCCATGCTGAAGTAGTTGGGGCCCTTGTCATCCACTGACTCCACGAACTGGATGACGGGCCGCCGCCACTCACTCCCCAGGAACAAGGAGTTCTTCCCCTCCCCTGGCTTCGGGGTGCTGCTTGGGCTCTTGCCCTTAGCCGCCTCTCCGCTGTGTCCGTTGGTGGTCTTGGCATCTTTGCCGTCCACCTTGGCCCCGTTCTCTGGGCTGCCGGCGGGGCCCGGAAGGCTGCCGGCTCCCTTGGCCTCCAGGCTGGCCCCATTGCTCCGGGCGGCATCGGCGGTGTC
Organism: Antrozous pallidus; assembly: GCA_027563665.1. Classification (NCBI taxonomy): domain Eukaryota; kingdom Metazoa; phylum Chordata; class Mammalia; order Chiroptera; family Vespertilionidae; genus Antrozous; species Antrozous pallidus. Next base: position 87,773,131 of record CM050520.1, read on the forward strand.
CATGGCGGGCGCTCGACAGGTCTGTCTCAGAGTCGGGGTGCGGTGGTGGCCTCTCGGGTGGTGTCTGCTGGGCAGTGGGACCGGCAGCGGCAGAGCCCAGAGACACACCTTGAGGGAGAGGGAGGAGGAGGAGGAGGAGGAGGGGCAGGCTGGGGCGAGCCGACACAGGGCCACCTCCAGGCAGAGCAGCTCATTACCCAGGCCACACCCTGCACATTCAGACCCACCCCGATTTTTGAAAGAACTGTTTTTCTTCTCCCCCAGTTTAATTATTTTCTACAGCTCAGTAACCAGTCGGGCTGTTTCCTTCTGGTGCACCTTTTAAAGGGGAGCCTCTCTGAGAGGTGGGCCAGCTTTGCTGAGCCAAGAGGCCCCTGGGGCAGAGGTGAGGTGTCTGCCGAGGGCTGTGAACTGGGTCATACAAGCCGACAGCTGTGTGATGTGTGGGCCTGGGTTTCCGAGGGGAGGCTTCCTGCCCGCAGCACAGGGCTGCTCCTCATTGTAAGGGAAAGGATGGGTGCTAGGGATTTTAGGGTTAGGAATGAAATGGCTACCAATTATTTAACTCCCCTTGCCAATGTCCAGGCACTGTCCTCCGCACATTACAATCCACCGACCTGCTCAACGATGCCACTCAACAGATGAGAAAATGGAAACTCTAGGACAAGAAGGCGCTGGCCTACGATGCTCAGGTCTTTCCTCAGCTCAGTGCCCCAGTGCCACCTGAACATTTCCGCTCAGGCGGCCTCAGCACGCCGTGCGCCCGCAGCCCTAACAAGGTGCATGCCGACTGCGGCTGCGCCTATCAGAGCAGGCCAGGACTTGCTTGGCTCCAAAAGACAGAGACAACAATGAGGAGAATGCAAGCAGTGCCAGGCCAAGTAGCTGGCTCCTGGGCCCAAACAGACAGCTGAACTCTCAGCTGTCTCCACAGCAGGTGTGCTGAGTGACTCAGAAAGCATCTTCCCACCCCTCTGAGCCGGGCTGCCTAAGAGAAGCCATGAAGGGTAGACCTCATGTTCTTTCCCAAGGGAGCTGTTCAGGTGTGACTCTCCCACCAGCGCAGAGCTCAGGACCAGATGTGAGGCAGCCTATGCCAGCAGAGGCCCCTCTCCAATCACCTGCAGGAACACCTGCCAGATACACCACCTGGTCCCCACCTGGGCTGTGACCTGCTGCCATGGTCCGGGGAGCCACCCCAGCGAGTGCATAACTGTGCCTCTCCCAGGCGGGGCTGGAGGGACAGAACAGAGGGTGGGTGTGGCTGGGGTGGCATGTTCTGGGTGTTGTGTATGCAGGGGAGAGTGGGTTTCCCTCCCTCCCCTTGAATCCAGGTCAAGCTCAGGAGTCCTGCCCCGTTGGCTCACCAGGCTGAGCAGCTAATCCTTTGCAATAATATTCCTGGGAATAAGAGCTGAGACAAGCTTGGTTCATAAGCCAGCTGGGGTTCTCAGAGGTGTGGGTTGGTGCTGAGGTGCAGAGCTGGCTCCATAATGGGGATTCCCTCTGTCCTCAGGCCCCACAGGAGCCACCTCTTGTTTGAACTTACTAGGAAGTTGGCTTTCGAGGTTTTCGAGGGTGGGGTACTCTTCCTCAAAATTCAGTCCCCATTCCACTGGACTTTTGCCAGAGGTGTGGAGGAAGAGGCCCCCCTCTTCTGACAGTACCTCCCCAACCCCGTGAGAATAGACCATAAGAAGAAAAGAGCAGGGAAGCCAAGAAGCAGAAAAGAAAAAAACAAAGCGTTCTGGTTATGGACCCACCATTAACAGGCTGAGCCAGGGGGCTGCTCTAGGAGGGTCTGTTAGTCCTCGGAGCTCATGCACCTTCATCCAGAGTATAGGGGATGAGCCTGAGCCTTGGGAGTAACTGACACAGAGTAGATGCTCAGAGAACATTGGTGGATGGATGGATGGATGAAAGAAATAAAAGTTAGATGAATCTGAGTGGGGAAGTAGATGGGTAATATATGTGGAGAATGATGGGTGGACAAAATAATGGATGGATGGATGAATGCATAGTTGGCGAATTGGATAAGATAATTGAAAAAAAGGAACGGAGAGAGTAAGGAAGATGGATGGGAATGAGCATTATGAGTGGGCAGGGAAAGGATGCTCTGTCCAGGTAGAAAGTAGAAGGCGGTGAGTGTGCTGGTAACAGGTTAGCAGCTGGCTCTTCCAGGCTGAAAAGGCGCTGGTTTGCAGTATGCCCATTTCTCCTGCCAGGACCAGCCTTCCAGCTAGCAATGCAAGATGTGTAGGGAAGAGAGGCACACAATTGGCTCTCTCGAGCTATTGGGAGCCAGCTCCAGCCTATCACAGAAGAGTGGTGGGTAACTGAGGGAGATTGATAGATCATAGGAGGGAGACAAAAATATAGATTCTGGAGAATGCCACCCTCAGTTATCCTGAGGAAGGAAACCAGGTTCAAGTGACTAGGTTGTGAAAATCAAGGTTGATTTATGTCTCCCACAGCATTCCCTCTGCCCAGGCAATCAGTGAGGCTCCTTCCCTGGACCCCTGTCTGTCCCACTCTGCGGCACTCAGCTCAGACCACTCAGTACTGTTGGGAATGACTCACGGACACAGATTCTTGAGCATCTTACTATGTGCCAGGCCCTCACCAAGGGGCTGGTCACACTGGCATGAATGAGTTGGAGAGCTCACACTCTAGCAGAAAAACAAAACAGTGAGCCAATTATTTGAATCCGGAGTAAACGGGAAGCAGGGCATTCTGTGAGGGCTGGGCTCAGAGAGGAGCAGGAGGAGAAAAGGGGGGAAGAGGAGCAGGAGGAGGGGGAGCGGAGATGTGCTAAGGGCTAAGAGGCCTCCCACCAGGCTGGTGAGGGCTCACTTCCCAGCACAGACACATCCCCCAGCCAGACAGAGGGGACTTGGCTTTGACTCAGCAGATGTGAATGTCATTGGATGTTAGCTGGCTGGTCTTTGATTCTCCTGGGCAGTGCCCCGACCCCTTCCTCCCTCAGGGACCCAATCCTTCCAAATGCCTGATGGGAGGTGGAAGCTCTGGGGACCCCAAGGCCTGAAGAGACTGTGCTGGGGGAAGCCCTGCTCTTCTGGACAGATGGAGCCTCACACTTCACCCACCTGTGGCCCAGCCACGTCAAAGAACCAGGATTCTGTCTACTCAGATATGAGGGCTGAGCTGGCACTGAGCACCATCCGTGGGAAAGTGACGGCCGAGAGCTGCCCCAGGCCCTCACTCAGCCCCGCCTGGTGCCATCCAGGGCCCAACTACACTCAGCCCATCCCTTAGGCCTGCCCCTCCACCCACATCCAGTGGCACTGGCTCCACAAGCAGACAGTCCTGATGATCCGCAGAGACTGTGCCACATGCCAACAGGCAGAAAGGACCCAAAGGCCACCTCTCCGCCGCCCCCCACCCTGTGGTGGCCCGGAAGCAGAGGAACCTCTTCAACTCTTAAAAATGATTTTAGTGATTCTAGAGAGGAGGGGAGAGGGAGAGAGAAGCATCAGTGAGGGGAGAATCATGAGTCAGCTGCCTCCTGCTGCCCCCCACTGAGCCCAGACTGGGAAGCGAACTGTGACCTCCTGGTTCATAGGTCAATGTTCCGCCACTGAGCCAGGCCAATGGGGCTGTTCTGATGTAAGCATGTGGGGCCTGCTTCTACCTTGGACAAGTGTAACTCTTCCATGCCGTAAGCTGAGAAGAGCATGAAAAGAAAGAAAAGAAAGCACAGGGGTCCTCCCACGTGAGGCGGAGGAAGGCTGCACAGGCCCAGGCCTTCTCTGAAAGGGCCTGAGCACAGAGGTGCTCGCTCACAGACACTTGCCCTGAGCTCCAGGGGAGGGACAGCCCTGCACAAAGTTCAGGGACCTGTGGGAGGAATGGGATTATCTGGCTTCAGGGCCAGGGCTGCAGGCAGAACTGAAGGCTGGCTGGCGCCATCGTCCCTTTGCTGAGCCCTTCCCCCAAACAGCCCCCCACAGCCCAGCCCCCCACAGCTCTCCCCTCCACAGCCATCCCCTCACAGCACTCCCCCAACAGTGCAGGAAGGCACCAAATCTAGGTCTCCTTGCAGGCTGCCTGAGACCAGCCTTGCCCCATTCACTGCCTGGCCTCTGTTCCAGCGGCTGCCCCATTTGCCTTGCCTGCACTGTGGTCTTTCCTAAACTCTCTTGAGTGGCCCACAAACACCAAACACCAGGCAATGGATGGATGCCTTACACCTCTTGCTAAGGGTCCCATGCCTGGCACATGTGGCAGCCATCCAGGTGGCAGCACAGCCTCCCCCAGAGGCACCCATGGCCAGCCCAGGCCTTGCCCTCTGTTGGCACTGCCCTGACACTGACCGACGGCTCTGATCCAGGGCCCCGGGACCAGCGCCGAATCCTGCAGCTGGGCCCCATGAAGAGGGCGTCCTGTCAGCTCAGCGGTGCCACACCTCCCCTCAGCATGTAAGCACACGCTTGGCGGGCCGGGGCAGGTGCCTGTGGCAGGTGTGGTCAGCAGAGCTGAGAGTAAAGGAGGCTGCCTCCTCCAGGTAGCTGGGCCCACTGGGTCCACTGAAAGGCCCCCAAGAGCAAACACGGAGTTTTCCTGGAGCAGGAAAAAATCTGCCTCAAAACTGTACCAGCCCCTCCTGCCTGAACCCCGACCCAACCCCGACCCCACGGGCCCCTAGTTCCAGCGCCAGTTGCACCACTGTGTGGGGAGCGCCCCAGGCAAGACACCTGGAGCATTCCTTAACTGTTCGTGGGCTAAATCCAAGGCGCCTGGCTGTCTTGTGTTAAGACTATGAGATCCCTCATAGCCTTTCTCCAGGAAGTCCCAATGACAGGAATATGCAAAACCAAACAGAGGCGGAAGCTGCTTGAATTAACAATGTTTCAGCTCTGACCTTTCAGAGCGATTAAGGGTGTTTACCAGCTTTCCTGGCTCCTATCTACATCCCTTTATTAGCTAGACAGGGATTGGTTTTCGGCACCTTTGTATTTTGGAATATAAATCAACTGCTGCTGTTTGGGTGTCAGATGCTGCCTCTCCATCAGAGAGAACAGACATCCCAGCCGGGCCCAGCTATTTTTCTATTACTGCGTCTTTGTCTTTTATACTTTTATTTCTTAATCCCCAGTTCCTCTACTCAGAAACCAGACCCAATCTCTCTCTCCCCACTGTACGTGGAAAAGAGAGAAAAAGACCCACACCACTGAGCGCTTCCGGGATGGACCCTGGACTAACAGCCGCCTCTGGGTCGCTGCTCCAGCATCCTGCCTGCTTCCCAAGCCGCCTGCCGGGAGAGGGCCAACAGCCCCGGGCACCGGCTCTTGCAACTGGAAGGGGGTTGAGAGTAGCAGCAAGAGTTTGAGCAGGAGACGCTGGCACTTTCTTGGTGTGTGAATCGGGGCAAGTTACATCACTGGGTCCAGCTTCCTAGCTTACAAAGGAGCTGAGCCACAACTCCTAACAGCACCATGGAGGAAGGAAGGAGGTGACCGCGTGAAAGCCCTAGCCTCACCCGAGACAGAGGCAGTGGTGCCCCAGGAGCTGCTCAGGAAGGTTTGTTTATGTTCTTTAAGAAGGAAGAGTAGGCTCTCCTCTGGGGAGGGTGCAGGTGCCGAAGGGGAATGGGGCAGTCCCCCAGGATGGTGGGCTGGGCTCTGCCCTGCCCCAGCCCTCCGAGTGCCCCGGGCGCGGACAGCCCTCGGTCAGAGGCTGCAGCCCGTGGGGAAGGACAGCATCGCCGCAGGGGCCTCGGAAACAAACCTGCCAGGAAGAGCTGGAAGCCGGGGACTGCTCGGCCTGGCGGGGCGGCTCAATGGCACCCTTAGTGCAGGGAAGACTGCCTGCTTCTCCCCTTCCCTCCAGGGCAAAGCACGAGGGAGGCCCAGCAAGCGGCCCAGGCCCAGAGTGGCCAGTGTGGGCCTCGACTGAGAGAACATCACTCCTTCAGAGAGCGTGGGGGGCGTCACGGCCTGCAGCTGTGGGACCTGGAGTAGGCCACCCCTGGGTTCTCTGCTGTTTGGATTCTAAAACCTAGTTTTCCCCAGAATTATGAAAAGTAGGAGGAAAGCGCCTGGCCAGTGTGGCTCAGTGGCTGAGCATTGACCTGTGTTCGAACCAGGGATCACATTTCGATTCCTGGGTTGCAGGCTCAATCCCGCATGGGGTGTGCAGGAGGCAGCGGGTCAGTGATTCTCTCTCATCATTGATGTTTTTCTCTCTCCTGCTCCCTTCCTCTCTGAAATCTATTTTTAAAATAAAATTTTAAAAATAGGAGGGAAAGGAAAGACATGGCGAGAAATGGATGGGGTGGCGGGCGGCTGGGCAGGCCCCAGGCCTGCCCCAGCCCAGCAGAGGTCAGCAGGGGAGCAGATGCCCTGAGGGGTCAGTGAGCTCAAGCCACAGGGAGCAGGTGGGGGGGGGGGTGCACTGTGGAGAGCAGCCCTTGCTCCTAAAGCTTCATCAGGCACCCTCCGCCCCCCTCAGACAGGCCAGGAACTCGACCAGATCCTGCAGTGCTAACAGCTCAGGGAGATGTTAGGAAAAAAGAAGATGGTGTCACATCAGGAGGCGGCGGTGGGAAGCTCTCCCAGGAACAGGCAGAGGGGCCTGTCCCTCTCGGACTCCTGACGGCTTCCTGTCCTCATCACCACTAGATCCAGAAGCAGACCCAGAACCAGACTCAGAACCTCGTTGGATAACAACAGCAACCACAATTTTCCATTGAGGGTAGACCCTCCGCCACGCACTGCACATAGCTTACCCTTAAATTTACAGCTCTTCCCGGGACGTGGCACAGCTGAGCAAACAGGACACAGACGCCGAGAGAGGGAAGCCGGCGTCCCAGGTCACACATAAGACCTGGGACTCCGTGTATGCCGGGCAAACCGCACCACTAACCAATGAGGTAGCACCACCTTCATCTCACTGATGAGGAAATGAAGACTAAATGGGGCAACACATCCAGTAGTCAGTGAGGCAGCTATCCCCGCTCCCAAGCCTCAACATGCCCCTAAAATGAGAGCGAGAGCGGTAGAAGGTGCCGCCTCCCCCCCACAGTGTTCCTCCCAGGAAGGAAGAGGCACCTGTGACGCCCACAGATGGTTCAGGCAAGAGCCTCTCAGCCACAATGCAGGGATAGGACAGAGGGGTGCCTTCATTCCGCACTGCCAGGCACGCAGCCGAGCCCCTCGCGGTGCCCCCTCAGCCCTCCCAGGACCTAGGAGGCAAGTGCTTCCCTCCTGCGTTTCACAGGAGAACCTGAGGCACAGAAAGGCTGTGTGCAGGCCCGAGGTCACATGATTAGTAAGCAGCACGTGGGGTTTTGAACGTGACATAACCAGACTCAAGAAGTCTCCTCGCAGCAATTCCATCGGTGAGAGCATTGTCCCAGTATGCCAAGGTTGAGGGTTTGATCCTGGTCAGGGTGCATGCAAGAGGCAACCAACGGATGCATAAAGAAGCGCAACAGCAAACCCAGGCTCCTCTCTGCAGGCCCTCACTCTCTAAATCCTTCCATAAGTATGTTGGTTTTGTTTTTTCTTAAAGAAGTCCGGCCGGCGGGGCTCGGTGGGGGAGCGCTGACCTACAAAGCAGGAGGTCCCGGCTCGGTTCCCAATCAGGCGCAGGCCGGGGCTGCAGGCGCCATCCCCAGTGCGGGGCGTGCAGGAGGCTGCCGGTCCATGATGCTCTCTCATCAGTGATGTTTCTATCTCTCTCCCTCTCCCTCCTCCTCTGAAATCAATAAAAATATTTTTAACATAAATAAATAAAAATTGGAAAAAGAAAAGGAAGTCTCCTAGTTTCTTAAACTCTGAGTCAAGCATGCTGTCTGACTTCATAGTCTGACAGTGACCTTTGTGACCTCTACAAATGCTTCCATGTGTTCTGATCTCTATCCCGGGAATTTCATCCCAGCCTGTCTCCCTTTCCCCCCATGACTGCCTCAGCCCCTCCCAGCTCAGAACAGGCGAGGCCCTCCTGGAGGAGGCTGTGAAAGCAGAGTCCACTCTTTGGGCCCAGGCCGGCTTCTCAGGTGTGTGGTCTCACCTGTGAGCACAGCTGAGTCCAAAACCTTGGTCAGAGCCACAAGCAAAACAAGAACCAGAATCAGACCTAGACCCAGATCAGAGCCAGAACCAGACCCAGACTCAGACCCAGGCCCAGAACCAGATCCAGAACGAGGCCCAGATCTTGACCAGAACCAGAGCTAGAACCAGCCCAGAATCAGGCACAGAGCCCGGACCAGAACCAGAGCCTGACCCAGAACCAGGTCTAGACCCAGACCAGAACCAGACCCAGAGTCAGACCCAGAACCAGATCCAGAAGCAGACCCAGAACCAGACTCAGATCCAGAACCAAACCCAGATTCAGACTCAGAACCAGCGCCAGAACCAGAACTAGAGCTTGACCCAGAGCCAGACCCAGATCCAGACCAAGAACCAGAGCCAGAACCAGAGCCAGAACCAGAGCCAGAGCACCCTGAAAGACAGAGCGCCGGACGGCTGCCCCGCCCATGGAGGCAGAGTGAGTCACATGGAAGGAGAGGAGACCAGTCCTGCCTGAGTCACTGTCCGCCCGAGGGCTCTAGAAGGAGGATAGGCGAGGGGAGGAATGAGGACACATGAGGGGCCCCGGCCCTGCTGCTTCAGGAGGAGGGGCGCCCAAACTGAGGTAGCCATAATTGGCAAGAGCACTGGAGGCTCCAGAGGAGCAACGCCCGGGGGCTGGGTGAGGAGAGTGGGCATGGCAACCTGGCAGGGAGCAGGGGCTCGTCAGGCCTCACCTCGCCAGACTTGCCCTCACACCCAAAGCCCAGCCCGCGGCCCGCCACCCCAGCGAGCCTGCCAGCACTGCCGGCCCCGGCTGCTTCACAGGCTGCCCTTCACCACCCACCCACTGTGGGTCTTAGCACAGTTGGCCCTTCTTCCAAGAATCATTTCTTAAGCCCCCCCCCCCCCAATCCAGCTTGGATGGCCCTCCCTTCCCCACCCATCCTTCCTATGTGTCCAGTGGCTGCCCTGTCGCACTGCGTCATAGCTGTCTGTTACTCCACACCCACACCAGCCCACATGTCTGCTCATCTCTGTGGCCACAGCGGCCCAGGTCATGCCAGGTATACAGTGGGTGCTTGATAAACATCTGTTGAGTGGATGGATGGTTACAACAGAACAAAAGAGGTGGCTGTTGGCATCTTGTGGGTTCGGCCCCAAAGCCCAGCGTTTCCAGACACTGTCAGGTGCCCAGCTCGATCTTGGCAAGAACAGGTCAGGGTTCAAGGGCTGCGAGGCTGATGACACCCAGATGGAGGCAGGTGGGCAGGATGGCTCCAACAAGGAGGGGTGGTGCAGGGCTGAGCCCTGGCTTACTTTCCTGCAATCAGCATTTCCAGAGCAGCCAGGTGGGGAGACATGTCAGGGCAGGAGTGCAGAGCTGGCCCTCGCCAGCAGCATCCGCCTCCAGGGTGAGGGAGACTGCGCCCAGAGCCGTGGCACCCAGAGGTGAGGAGAAAGGCCAGAAGCAGAGCCTTCCAAGGCCTCTTCAAAGCGGTGCTGCGTGGTCACGGCTTCAAGACAACGCCCCCCAGGACCCCCAGCCCCCAGCCTCCTGCTGCTGATCCACTGATTCTGAGCCAGCAGTGGGCAAAGGGCATGGGGCAGGGAGGGAGAGGGAGGCCGCTGGGCAGGTGAGAAAGGGAGATGAGAAGAGGGCTGTCCCCAGCCGCATTGCTCAGTGGTTGAGTGTCGACCTATGATCCAGGAGGTCACAGTTTGGTTCCAAGTCAGGACACATGCCCGGGCCGTGGGTTCGACCCCCCAGGGAGGGGTGTGCAGGAGGCAGCCCATTCTCTCTCATCCGTAGATGTTTCTCTCCCTCTCCCCTCCTCTCTGAAATCAATGAAAATATGTTGAAAGAAAGAAAGAAAAAAGGAAGGAAAGAAGGAAGGAGGGAGGGAGGGAGGGAGGGAGGGAGGGAGGGAGGGAGGGAGGAAGGAAGGAAGGAAGGAAGGAAAGAAGGAAGGAAGGAAGGGAGGGAGGAAGGAAGGGAGGAAAGGAGGGAGGGAGGGAGGAAAAGGAAGGATGGAAGGAAGGAAGGAGGGGAGGAAAGGAGGAGGGAATAAAATGAAGGAAGGAAGAAAGGAAGGGAAGAAGAAAGGAAGGGAAGAGGGAAAGAAGGAAGGAAGGAAGAAAGGATGGAAGGAAGGAAGGAAGGAAGGAAGGAAGGAAGGAAGGAAGGGAGGGAGGGAGGAAGGTAGAAAGGAAGGAAGGAAACAAGGAAGGAAGAAGAGAAGGAAGGGAGCAAAGGAGGGTCTCTGCTCTGGTACGTTACTCTCTCACCAGAACATTCTCGTTCCTCTCAGTCAACCCTACCTCCACCCCAACGCATCTAATTTCTAACTGCAGGTTAGTTTTGCCTAATGTAGAATGCCACACACATGGGGTTATAGAATATATGCTTGCTCTTTCTCTCACAATGTTTGGAGATTCACCCATCGTGGCACCTCTATCAGGAGTTCCTTTCACAGTTGCTGACACTCATTCATGTGTCGAACACATCAGAATGTGTCCAGCAGTTTTCAGGTTGGTGAGCATTTGGGCTCTTCCCAGTATTTGACTGTTCTGAACTAAGCTTCTAGGATCACTTGTGTTTGTGGGCAAGTTTTCACTTCTCTCCGCTAAGCACCAGGAGTTAAAGAGTAATTATATGTTTAATTAACATTATAAGAAACTTTCAAACTCTCCCAGAGGGCCCAGCAGCGTCTGTGCTCAGTTGCTCTACAGTCTTGTCAACATGCGATTGTCAGGCTTTTGAAGGCGAGCCTTTCTAATTGTTGCTTAGTGGTTGTCATTTGCATTAATGACTAATGATGCCAAGCAATGTTCCATGTGCTTATTGGCATGCACACATCTTTTGTGAAGTACCTGTTCAAGTTTTTGCCTGTTTTTCATGAAGTCACTTGTCTTTTTATGATTGAGTCATAATTCTTTATATATTCTGGTAACAAGCCCTTTGTCAGATGCAAGTTTTCTGATTATTTTCTCCAAATTTGAGACCTGTGTGCTGATTTCTTAATGGTATCCTTTTAATCAAATTTATGAAGGTGTAATTCATATAGGATTCATCAATTTTAAGTGCACATTTCAATGAGTTTTGGACAAGTGTGTAGTGCCATGTATCCACTGTGAGAAGCATGACAGACTATTCCTCTCATGCCAAGAAATTCCCATGTGCCCCGAAGGAACCCCATGCCCCATCTTCTGGAGCCAAGGAATGTGGACTGCTATCCGCTGACTGCTTTCTGGCTCTATACACTTGCTTTTTCTAGAATTTCATATAAATAGAATCTTGAAGTATGTAATCTTATTAAAAAATATATTTTTATTGTTTTTAGAGAGGGAGAAGCAGGAAAGAGAGATAGAAACATTAATGAGAGAAGTATCGATCAGCTGCGTCCTGCATGGAGCCCATAATCCAAGCTTGTGCTCTTGACCGGAATCAAACCCGGGACCCTTCAGTCCATAGGTGATTTTCTATCCACTGAGCCAAACTGCCCAGGGTAAGTATATACTCTTTTAAGTCTGGCTTCTTGCACTTGGCATAATATTGTCAGCCAGTGGTGCAGTTCAACACCAACGGGAATCCCCAGTGTGAGGTGTGACGAGAAGGAAACTATTCAGCACAAGGATACAAGGAGGCTGTGGGAACAGCAGGCTGTGAGGTGGCCCTGGGCCAGCCACTGTCCTGACTGCAAAGCTCTGCCCTGCCTCCCCCCAACCCTCCGGGCAGAGATCTGGCTGGCTCCACTTCCAGGGAAATGCAGTCCTTGGTCTTTGGCAGAAAGAGAAAGTGTATGCTTCCTGAGCCAAAGGGAAAGTTATAATGATACTAGAGGCCTGGTGCACGAAATCCATGCACTGATGTGGGGGGGCGGTCCCTCAGCCTGGCCTGTTCCCTCTCACAGTCCAGGAGCCCCATGATGGATCACCACAAAGAGGTGAGCTCTGTTCACCCAGCCAGGGCTCCAATATGAATGGCCCCTGCAGAAGGATGCCACGCCCACCCATTGCAGCCCACCTGTTGGTGGCTTGGGCCTCCCTCTGAAGGGTGATCATGGGGTAATGGCTGGGCCCACGACCAATCGCATGGCACCTGCCTTGGATGGCCTGGTGCCAGTGGGTGTCATAGGATGGTTGTCTGGACGGTTGTTCTGCTGTTCAGCTCTTTGGTCTATTTGCATATTATGCTTTATTATTATAGACTAGAGGCCTGGTGCATGAAAATTCATGCACTGGAGGTGGGTGGTTCCTCAACCCAACCTGCCCCCTCTCACATCCCCTCAGGGGATGTCCAACTGATGGCTCACCCTCAGCATGCCCAAGGCCTAAAGCCTCTGGTGAGGTTTTAGCCCTTGGGCACCCAGCCTTCGCCCTGCTCAGCTCAGCCCCGGCTGCCTGAGACCACCCGGCCCTGGGGGCTGGGCACTTGCTGCCACTTCCACTCACAGCACCCCGGGGGCCGGGCACTCCCACCACCACTGCTGCTGCCACAGCTTCCCCACACAGTGCCTGGGGACTGGGTTCATCTCCACCACCCCCAACCCCTGCCCAGGGCTCGCGCCACTTGTCCCCCTCCCCGCTCCTGATTGGCTGGTAGCATAGCCAATCAGGAGCTAAGAAGGTACAGTCAAATTTGCATGTTTCTCTTTTATTATATAGGATTATTATAGATGAGGCAACGAGTGGTCACTAAACTCGTGGTGATCATGTTGCCAACTCACTAGAGGCTCAGTGCACTTACTGGTGAGACGTCTCTCCAAAGCTTTGCCCAGTTTTTAATCAGGTTGTTTGCGCTTTTGCTGAGTGGGAAGAGGGTTTACATAGAGAGTCTGGATCTAAGACTGTTATTAGATATATGTTTTGCAAATATTTTTATTCCATTGAGTCTTGCTTTTTTATTTTTTTAACTATGTTTTCATTCATTTTTAAGTCCAATATATTGATTTTTTCCCCCTGTAGAAGTTGTGCTTTCTGTGTCCCCTCTAAAAAGAAATCGTGACTAACCCAACATTTCAAAGATTTTATGACTTTGACCCACTACTTTAAGTTAAATGTTTGTGGTATGAGACAAAGGTCATTTTAAAAAGTAAGTTAGAAACCCAAGTGTTTCAGCACTTTTTATGAAATAGACTGTTATTTTCCTCATCGAAATGCCTTAGCACCTGTGAAGAGTCAGTTAACTGGGGATGTGTTAGTCTATTTCTGGACTCCATTCCATCCCACTCATCTGAAAGTCTATTGTATACCACAATGCGCTGTCTTAATCATTGTAATTTTATCCTAAGTTTTGAAATCAGGAATTAACTCCTCCAACTTTGTTCTTTGTTTGTAATAGGTTGTGTGTGTGTGTGTGTGTGTGTGTGTGTGTGTGTGTTTTATATATATACTCCTTCGCATTGCCATATAAATTTTAAAATCAGTTTGCCAATTCCTCAAAAAATCTGGGATTTTGACTAGGAGTACATTAAATCTAGAGATCAACTTGAGGACAATTAATTGACACCTTAACAATATTAAGTCTTCTGGCTCATAGCATGGCATATCTCTATTTATTTAGCTCATCTTTAATTGTTCCCGGTAGTATTTTGTAGTGTCAATTGTATGAATTTTGCTAATTTGCCCCTAAGTAGTTCATGTTTTTATGCTACTATAAATGTTATTATTATTATTTTTAATCCTCACCCAAGTACATGCTTATTGATTTTAGAGAAAGAGGAGAGGAGACAAAGCAAGAAAGAAACATGGATGTAAGAGAAACATCAACCAGTTGCTTCCATATGTGTGCCCACCAGGGAGTCAAACCCAAAAATCAGGCATGTTCCCTGACTGGGATCAAACCCCCCATCTTCAGTGTATGGGACATGCTCCAGCTCACGGAGCCCCCAGCCAGGGCTGTACATTTTATTTTTTATTTAAACTCCCAGTTGTTACTTTCTAGTATGTAAAAATAGGTTGTTTGTATATTGAGCTTGAACCCTAAAACATTGCTAAACTTACTTATGCTGATATCCTAAATTTTTTTGTGGATTGATTTAGATTTTTCCAGATAGACAATTACGTTGACTGTAAGTAAAATGTTTTTGAACCTTCCCTTTATAACAACATTCCTTTTGTTTCTTTTTCTTAAATGACTTCATTGGCTAGGACCTCCAGGACACTGTATGTTGAGTAAAAATAGTTGTAACATGGCAGGGTAGGAGAGGCGTCGGCATGCTGGTAAATGCTAGAAGCCTCCAGTTCCAGCACTAACGTGCTCGGCTCTTCCCTGCGACATGGCGGTGTTGGTCAGCAGCCCGGTGCTTGTATATGAAAGCTGCAAACGTGTAGGTCTCCAGAGTTTTCATCACAAGAAAGACATTATAACTATGTGAGGCAAGGAGTGCCAACCAAACACCTGGCAGTCCTCGATGCAATGCACACATTCATCAAGTGATGTTGGCACACACCGCAGACCCAAACAGTGTCTTGTGCCCACCGCCCCTCCCTGAACTGGGACGGGTGGTCGTCCTCACAGGCCTCCCTGCCTGGCTCCTGGTCCGAGCAGGGCGGCCTTGGCCTTCCACCCTACTGTGAGGTGAGAAGTAGGATTTTGTAGACAGTTTGGACAGGTTGTGTAAGTTATTTTCTATTTCTGGTTGTCAAGATTTTATTATGAATCTATGTTAAATTTTGTCAAAAATTTCTTTTGCACTAATTGACATGATTGTGTGTTTTTCCTTTGAAGATGGTTTAAATCAGTGGTCGCCAACCAGTGGTCCTTGAGGTCTGAAAGACTGGCAACCGCTGGTTTAAATGATGTGCTGATGTCCTACTTAGTTTTCCTTTTCTTTTTGTTTTTTATTCTGTTACTCCTCACCCGAGGATATTTTTCCATTGACTTTGTGAGAAAATGGAAGAGAGGGAAGGACAGAGAGAAGCACAGGGAGAGAGACACACCTCGCCTGGCTGCCTCATGCACGGGCCGGAGAGGAGCCTGTGACCGGATCGAATCCACAGCCCTTTGGTCCACAGGCGAATGCTCTATCTACTGAGCCAAACCAGCGAGGACCCTACTTAGAATTACCTTTATTTTAATCCTACCAATATAAATCTCATATAAATAAGAGTTTTCTATAAACAGCATATAGTTGAGTCATACTTTTTATCCAATCTGACAATCTCTGCTATTTAATTGGAATTAGATTTAATATAATTATTACTATTACTTGGTATAAGCCTGTCATCTTGCTGTTTGCTTTTTAGAATATTTTTAGTGATTTCAGAAAGGAAGGGAGAGGGAAAGAGAGACAGAAACATCAATTATGAGAGAAAATCATCAATTGGCTGTCTCCTGCATGCCCCACACTGGGCATGTGCCCTGACCAGGAATCGAACCATGATCTCTTGGTTCATAGCTCTATTCTCAATCACTGAGCAACACCAGTCTGATGCTATTGGCTTTTTATTAGCCCATTAGTTCTATGTTCATTTTGTCCCATTTTTCTACCTTCTTTGGGATGGAGGTGTTTTTATAATTCCTTTTAAAGTTACACATTATCAGGGGAGAACCAAGATGGCGGCATAGGTAAACACCTATTGTTCTGCCCTGCGCAACAATTCAGACACTACAACATAACAACAAAACAACCATCACCCAGAATCACCAGAAAGCTGGCTGAGTGAAAACTCCACAAATAAAAGTAAAGGTGGGACACTGAGACTCAGGAGCAGCGGGAGCGCAGCCTTGAAGACGGAAACAGGTTAGGAGCCGTCCTGGTCTCACGTGCTGGCTGGGGCTGGAGCAGCACCCCCGGCCGGATTTCTCCAACGGGGAGGGCGGAGACGTCCCACTACACGGATTCCCCAGCGCCAGGCGAGGTCCGAGATCCGGGGTACGTGGAGACGTCCCACTGCACAGATTCCCCAGTGCCAGGCGAGGTCCGAGGTCCGGGGGATGCACCCTGGAAGCGGGGCGCGGCAGAGGTCTCCTAGGAAAAAATGGGTAGCTGGGAAAAGAAGTTTGCACGCAAGTGTTGGTGCAACTGGCTCCCTGGAAACTTGTCTCCTGGCCCCGGAAACCACCTATTTTACAACCCTGGGCTAGAGTTTGGGTGTGCAGACTCATTTAGGGAGAGGCAGAGTTGTCTGGAAAAGGGAAGAGACTGGCGGCTTTCTCTTGGAGGTGCTTGCAGCCATTCCCATCCAACAGAGACCCGCGCGTGAGCACCACATAGGATGTAGCTGACACTGAGGCTGCCTGCTCAGCTCAGAGACTCCGCCCATCCAACCTGAACACAGTCTCCCTTCACAGCCAATTGGCCTGGAGGTCAAACCCTCCTAGGGCTAACAACAACAAGCTGGGTTTGAATTCAAAAATACTGAATACAACCCTTAAAGGATTGCAGTAAGAGTACCCATCTCAAATAACTGGGGAGGCTGTGCCACTGACCCTTAGAGGACATCTACCACATAAAGCAGCCACCATGCAGAGATATGGAAAGAAATCAGGTGTGAAAGAAATGGAGGAGAAAAGACGACAAGACATAGAGTTCAAAACCATGGTTATAAGGCTTTTCAAGAGGCTCCTAGAAAAGGCCGATGAACTTAATGAGAATTACGAGGAAATAAACAAGACCAACCAGGAAATGAATGAGACTTACAAGGAAATGAATGAGACCCTCAAGGAAATGAACAAGACCTCTGAGGATATGAACCAGACCCTCACGGATAAAAAAAAGGACCAACTAGAAATCAAGCATACACAGACTGAAATAAACAATATTACACAAAGTCCTAAAAGCAGTCCAGAGGGCCACAAGAACCAAGTCAAAGATTTGAAATACAAAGAAGCAAAATCCACTCAGCTGGAAAAGCAAGAAACAAAAAGAATTCAGATAATTGAAGGTAGCGTAAGGGGCCTCTGGGACAACCTCAAGCATGCCAACATCCGAATTATTGGGGTGTCAGAAAAAGAGAGAGAGCAAGTTAGTGAAAACCTACTTGAAGAAATAATGACTGAAAACTTCCCCCACCTGGTGAAAGAAACTGACTTAAAAGCCCAAGAAGTACACAGAACCCCAAAATATAGGAATCTAAAGAGGACCACACCAAGACATATCATAATTAAAATGCCAAGAGCAAAAGATAAAGAGAGAATATTAAAAGCAGCAAGAGAAAAACAGTTGGTTACCTACAGGGGAGCACCCATACGATTGTCAGCGGATTTCTCAACAGAAACAATGCAGGCCAGACGGAAGTGGCAAGAAATATTCAAAATAATGAATAGCAAAAATCTACAACCAAGATTACTCTATCCAGCAAAGCTATCATTCAGAATTGAAGATCAGATAAAGTGCTTCACAGATAAGAAAAAGCTAAAGGAGTTCATCACCACCAAACCAATATTATATGAAATGCTGAAAGATATTCTTTAAGAAGAGGAAGAAGAAAAAGGTAAAAATATAAATTATGAACAACAAATACACATCTATCAACAAATGAACATAAAAATCAAGTGAATTAATAAGCTGATGAACAGGATAAACTGGTGAATGTAACAGAATCATGGACATAGAGAGGGAATGGACTGACAGTTCTTGGGGAGAAAAGGGTTGTGGGAAGTACAGCAAGAGACTGGACAAAAATCTTGCAACAATGGGAGAGGACAGTGGAGAGGGGGAGGTGAGGGTGGAGGGTGGGATACATACAGGGTGGAGGGGAGATATAGGGGAATAAAAAAGGGGAAACAATGTAATTAATAAACTGAACAATAAAGATTTAAAAAAAGAAAAAAAATAAAGTTACACATGATCTGTTTCTCTTTATTTTTAGTGGTTGTTTTAGATTTTAAAATACACATCTTCAAGTAACCTTTACCCCTTTATATATAGTTTATAACAGGAGTCAGTAAACTTTTTAAAAATATTTTTATTGATTTCAGAGAGGAAAGGAGAGGGAGAAAGAGATAGAAACATCAATGATGAGAATCATTGATCAGCTGCCTCCTGCACACCCCTCACAGGGCACGTGTCCCTAACCAGAATTAAACCCAGGACCCCTCAGTTTCGCAGGCCGAGGCTGTATCCACTGAGCAAACTGGCCGGGCGGAGTCAGTAAGCTTTCTAATGAAGGGTCAAACCGCAGGTATTTTGAGCTTTGTGGGCTGTGCAGTCTGACACAACCACCCACTTCTACTGTTGTAGCAAAAGCTGCCACAGCCTCATATAAATGAGACAGCATGACTCGTTTCAATAACACTGCATTTATGGATACTAAAATTTGACTTTCACATAATTTTCACATGTCACAAGATGTCATTCATCTTCAGACCCCTCCCCCAACCATTTAAAAATGTAAAAATCTTTCCTAAGGACAGGAGAAGTGAGTGGCTGAATTTATTTCATGGGCCATAGTTTGTCAACTCCTGATGTAAAAACCTTTTAACAGAACAGCAAGTCCTTGCTTCACGGCACTGGTAGGCCCTGCAACTTGCAGGGGAATGGCGTGTAGCATTAAGTCCCTGAAGCATACCACCAAGTCTGTTGAACAGAACCAAGTGATTCGAGGACCTGCTTGCATGTGTTATTCCTATCCTGTATCCTTCCTGATATGCATCTCACAGGTTTTACTTCCATACATGCTATAAACCCATAAGACATTGATATTTTTGTTGCAATGACCTTTTATAATGATTTTTCAATGATGAAAAAATAGCACCTACACAGCTGTCCGCGCTCTTCTCCTTCCTGTGGACTTAAATTCACCGCAGAGGCCCTGTGCGTGCGGGCGCGGCAGCGCGGTGCGGGCAGCGCTGGCGTTCAGGTTGTTTGGGGAAAGGCGTCACGCCCTCTTCGCTTCTGAGAGACAGTTACTTGCCTTGGGATTCCGAGATGCAGGGTCTTTGCTTCCCTCCAACACCACTTCCTGTCCCGGGCTGCACGCTGTTGATGAGAAGTCCACTGAATTCTTATATCTATTCTCTTTATGTGTCTTTTTTCTCATCTGCTCTTGAGATGTTCTTTGTCACAGGCTTTCAGAAATTTGACTATAATGTACCTAGATCTCATTGAAATTTTTTTCTGTTTGGGTTCATTGGATTCATGAATCTGTTGGTTTATGCTTTTTTGCGAAATTGGGAACATTTTAGCCCAAAACTCTCTTAGTCATTTCTTCTGCCCCCGCTGCTCTCTCCTCATGTGACCCCGATTACCTGCGTGTGTATGGTCACTGGAGTTCTCTATTCATTTTCCCGTATTTTTCTGCCTGTGCTTTATTTTGGGTAATTTTTATCTTTGATCTTCCAGTTCATTGATCCTTTTAGATGAAGTGTCTAATCTGCTACTAATGCCTTCCAAAGTATCCGTTACAGCAGACACTGTATTTCCATCGTTAGACTTCCCCTCGCGTCTTTGGATTCTCCATGCTTTCTCAGGTATGCTCATGCTTTCCTCCACCTGCCTGAGCCCATGAAGCATATCTACCATAGCTCTTCTAACATTTTTGTTTGCTCATTTTCTTTTACCAGGTTTTCTATTGGCTGACTTAGCTCCTGATTCTGGACATAGTTTTCTAATTCATTTTCTACCTGTGAAGTCTTAGGGACTGAGCATTGTAATTTTAGAGGCTGGGCGCTGGGCTCTGCTGTCTGTCTGCATGCTGTGCTGGGCTTACTCCTGGTGCACGGGAGCTGCTGGTTTGCTATCAGCTCGGGCCTTGTATTTCTTCAACGTGGGCCCTGTGAGGCTGCAATCAACTCAGGTTCAGCCCTAGGCACCCACTCTGAGCGGTCCACTCCACACTCCGCTTATTAAAAGATCTGTCAGCTCTGGCAGGGGGAGCACACATTCCAAGTTCTGTGTGAACCTCAGAAACTGTTCTGTCTGCTCCTTTTCTGGTGATCCCTGCCCCGCTCTTGGGCTTTTCCTCTCCCATCCTGAAGAATCACAGCCAGTCAAAGCGCAGGCCCATCTTTCAGGGTCTAGAGTGCTGTCGCCTCTTGCTTTCTGTGTCTCCGCCTCTTTCTTTCTGCGTCTCCGCCTCTTTCTTTCTGCGTCTCCGCCTCTTTCTTTCTGCGTCTCCGCCTCTTTCTTTCTGCGTCTCCGCCTCTTTCTTTCTGCGTCTCCGCCTTATTCTTTCTGCGTCTCCGCCTCTTTCTTTCTGCTCCTCCTCCTCTTTCTTTCTGCGCCTCCGCCTCTTTCTTTCTCTCTCCGCCTCTTTCTTTCTGCGTCTCCGCCTCCTTCTTTCTGCGTCTCCGCCTCTTTCTTTCTGGGTGTTCCGCCTCTCTGGGTGCTCCGCCTCTTGCTCTCTGGGTGCTCTGCCACTTTATTTCTGGGTGCTTCACCTCTTTATTTCTCTGTGCTCCTTCCTCTTGTTGCTTGCCTGCTGGCTCACTACCTCAGAACCTTCAATGCCATACACTTCCTGCTCACCTCACAGGTCCTGCTTTGTTTCTCTCTTGGTCTTTTGTGACCTGGACGCTGTCTCCTGGCAGTCAGGTCAGCTCTATGTAGTGCTCACCTCATCTGTTCTTCTTCTAAGGAGCATACCTTGTGCTGACTATTATCTAATATCTGAAAAGCATTGTTTCCTAGATAGACTAGGGGCCCACTATAGGAATTTGTGCACCTTGTAAGGAACTGTGGGCTGCGAGGCACAGTGTAGGGTCTCATTCAGCCCATCCTCCACGGCCCTGCCCAGCCCATTCCGCCATCGCCCCCAGGCCCCTCTCTGCTGGCAGCCTTGCTCCCACTGCCACCACTCCCACATGCGGACGTCACTAAGCAATTGGGGCCAGCCCTGGGTGTAAGAGCACAGAAGCAAAGAATGTCCAGTAACCACCAGAGGCTCACCCCAATGACAATGAACGGTGCCCCACCTTGGTCTGGCGCCCTCACTCAACTGTTCCACCATCTGGCCATGGCTGACACCCACCACATTCCACACTCTGCCACCTGCTGCTGATGCCCACCGTGTTTCACAGGTGCCCCCTGGTGATCAGTGTACATCATAACAACTGGTTGCTCTGCCTTTCAGTCTATTTGCATATTAGGTGTTTTATATAGAGAGATTCCAGTTGTCGTTGTTTAGAGGTGACAGGGTAGGTCTGGTCTCTGTTACTCCATCCTGTTGAAAACAAATGTGTTTATTGATGAGCAAAGTTTTTTTAAACAGTTTCAATGAAGCCTGATTTATCATTTTTTTCTTTATGGATATTAATTTTGGGTTTCTATTCAAGACCTCTTGGCCTGTCCTGAGCCTCAAAAATAATCTCTACCATGCTTGCTTTAATTTTTTTATAGTTTTTGTTACTATATTAAGGTCTATGACCTGACTTTTTGTTTGTGTGTTTTTCTGTTTTTTGTTTGTTTTTGGTGTAGTACAAAGTTCAGGAGTAAAGGCTCACTTTTCTGCTGGATAAAGATGAGCCATGGCTTCAGTACCATTTTTTAAAGTTTTATTTTATTCTTTAAAGTATTATAAAATAGTAGTACATATATCTCCTTGTTTTCCCCATTGACCTTCCCCCAACCTCCTCTACTCCTGTCGCATACCCTCATCCCACCCCCCAGTGTCTTGTGTCCATTCGTTGTGTTATATGCATGCATACAAGTCCTTTGATTGATCTCTTTGCTCCCCTCCCCAACACTCCTCAGCCTTCCCCCTGTAATTTGACAGTCTGTTTGATGCTTTACTGCCTCTGTATCTTTTTGTTCATCAGGTTATAATGTTCTCTGTTATCCATAAATGAGTGAGATTAGGTGGTATTTTTCTTTCATGGCCTGGCTTATTTCACTTAGCATAATGCTCTCCAGTTCCATCTGTGCTACTACAAATGGAAAGAATTCCTTCTCTTTTACAGCAGCAGTAGAGGCCCGGTGCACAAATTCATTCACGGGGTGCGGGGAATGTCCCTTAGCCCAGCCTGTACCCTCTCCAATCTGGTATCCCTCGAGGGATGTCCGACTTCCCGTTTAGGCCTGATCCTAATAGGCATCAATCCAGGACTGCTAGCTCCAAACTGCTCACCTGCCTGCCTCCTTGATTGTCCCTAACCACTTCTACCCTGCCAGCCTAATTGACGTCTAACTGCTCCCCTGGCAGCCTGTTTGCCCCCAACTTCCCTTCTTTGCCGGCCTGGTCACCCCTAACTGCCCTCCCCTGCAGGTCTGGTCCCTTCCAACTGCCCTCCCCTGCTGGCCTGATCGCCCATAACTGCACTCCCTTGTAGGGCCTGGAACCTCCCAACAGTCCTCCCCTGCTGGCCATCTTGTGGTGGCCATCTTGTGTCCACATGGGGGCAGGATCTTTGACCACATGGGGGCAGCCCTCTTGTGTGTTGGAGTGATGGTCAGTCTGCAAATTACACTTTTATTAGATAGGATAGAGGCCTGGTGCATGGGTGGGGGCCAGCTGGTTTACCCTGAAGAGTGTCCCAGATCAGGGTGGGGGTTCCCTTGGGGTGAGGGGTGGCCTGGGAGAGGGGCCTGTGGAGGTTTGCAGGCTGGCCACGCCCCCCAGTGACCCAAACAGAGGCCCTGGGATCTGGGATTAATCTATGTCTTCAATTGAAACTTTGTAGCCTGGAGTGGAGCCAAGCCTTCTGCTTGCTCCTTGGTGGCAGCCATTTCTGTTTGAAACTTTGTAGCCTAGAGTGGATGCCTAGGCCTGCAACGTCAGGTTGCCAGGGAAACCCAAGCATCTCTTCTCTCCAGCTCAGCAGCTGCTGCCATCTCTGTATCTTTTGTAACTTTTCTGTATCTTTTATAACTGAAACTTTGTAACATTGAGTGGAGGCCTGGCAATTGGAAAGCTTGGCTTCCTCTGTTGCCGGGGAAACCTGCTCTCAATGGCAGCAGCCATCTTGGTTGGGGTTTATTTGCATAATCTGCTCCTGATTGGCTGGTGGGTGTGGCTGTTGGCATGGCTTGTGGGTGTGGTGAAGGTACATTTAAATTTGATATTACTCTTTTATTAGATAGGATGGTATTCCATTGTGTAGATGTAATATAGCTTTCTACTCCACTCATCTGCTGATGGGCATTTAGGCTGTATCCAAATCTTAGCTGTTGTAAATTGTTGTGCTCTGAACACAAGAGTACATATATCCTTTCTGATTGGTGTTTCTAATTTCTTGGGGTATATTCCTAAAAGTGGGATTACTAGGTCAAATGGGAGTTCCATTTTTAGATTTTTGAGGAATCTCCATACTGTTCTCCACAGTGGCTGCAACAGTCTGCATTCCCACCAACAGTGCATGAGGGTTCCTTTTTCTCCGCATCCTCGCCAGCACTTGTCATTTGTTGATTGGTTGATGAAAGCCATTCTGACAGGTGTGAGATGGTACCGCATAGTCGTTTTGATTTGCATCTCTTGGATAATTAGTGGATTTGAGCATGATTTCATATGTCTCATGGCCTTCCTTCTGTCTTCTTTCAAAAAGTGTCTATTTAGGTCTGTTGGCCATTTTTTTATTGGATCATTTATCTTCCTTTTGTTATGTTGTATGAGTTCCCTATAAATGTTGGAGTTTAAACCTTTATCGGTGATAAGATTGGCAAATTCGTTCTCCCATACTTTATTGTTGTTTTGTTGATGGTTTCTTTTGCTGTGCAAAGGCTTTTTATTTTATTTTATTTTTCATAGTGAATATTTTTTTATTTTTTATCTTTATTGTTTAGTTTATTATTTACATTTTCCCCCAATTGCTCCCCTCCACCCAGTATCATCCCACTCTCCGCCCTCACCTCCCCCCCACTGTCCTCTCCCATAGTTGCATGATTTTCTCCAGTCTCTTGCTGTACTTCCCACACCCTTTTTCTCACCAAGAATTATCAGTCCATTCCCTCTTTATATCCATGATTCTGTTCTATTCCCCATTTTATCCTGTTCATCAGGTTGTTAATTCACTTGATTTTTAGATTCATTTGTTGATAGATATGTATTAGTTGTTCATAATGTATATTTTTACCTTTTTCTTCTTCCTCTTCTTAAACAATACCTTTCAGCATTTCATATAGTATTGGTTTGGTGGTGATGAACTCCTTTAGCTTTTTCTTATCTGCGAAGCACTTTATCTGACCTTCAATTCTGAATGATAGCTTTGCTGGATAGAGTAATCTTGGTTGTAGATTCTTACTATTCATCACTTTGATTATTTCTTGCCACTCCCATCTGGCCTGCATCATTTCTGTTGAGAAATCTACTGACAATGATATGGGTGCTCCTTTTATAGGTAACTAACTGTTTTTCTCTTGCTGCTTTTAATATTCTCTTTTTATCTTTTGTTCTTGGCATTTTAATTATGATGTGTCTTGGTGTGGTCCTCTTTATATTCCTATATTTTGGGGTTCTGTGCACTTCTTGGGTTTTTAAGTCAATTTCTTTCACCAGGTGGGGGAAGTTTTCAGTTACTATTTCTTCTAGTAGGTTTTCATTATCTTGCTCTCTCTCTTTTTCTGGAACCCCAATAATTCTGATGTTGGTATGCTTGAGATTGTCCCAGAGGTCCCTTACACTATCTTCAATGTTTTGGACTCTTTTGGCTTCTTGCTTTTCCGGCTGAGTGGATTTTGCTTCTTTGTATTTCAAATCTTTGACTTGTTTTTTGTTGTCATCTGGACTGCTTTTAGGTCTTTGTATAATATTTTTTGTTTCAGTCAATGTATGCTTAATTTCTAGCTGATCCTTTTTTATATCCTTGTAGGTGTTGTTCATTTTTTTGTAGGTGTTGTTTATTTCCTTGTAGTTCTCATTAAGTTCCTTGGCCTTTTCTTTTTTTTTAAATATATTTTATTGGTTTTTTTACAGAGTGGAAGGGAGAGGGATAGAAAGTCAGAAACATCGATGAGAGAGAGACATTGATCAGCTGCCTCTTGCACGCCCCCTACTGGGGATGCGCCCGCAGCCAAGGTACATGCCCCTGACCGGAATCGAACCTGGGACCCTTCAGTCCGCAGTCCGACGCTCTATCCACTGAGCCAAACCGGTCTCGGCATCCTTGGCCTTTTCTAGTAGCCTCTTCATAAACCTAATTACTGTGGTTTTGAACTCTATGTCTAGTCGTCTTTTTTCCTTCATTTCTTTCACAGCTGAGTTCTTTCCTTTTCTCTGCATTGTGGTTGCTTTCCTTAGTTGGTCCCTTAGCAGTGTGTGATAGGTATCCTCTAAGGGACAGTGGCTCAGCTTCCTTATGCGGCGCGCTGTGTCAGCATTAGCTCCGCCCTACGTGGCGCGTGGTGCGCGGCGTCAGCGTCTATGGGGAGCACGGCATCAGCTTAGCTATGCGGCTCGCGGGTCTCAGTGTTGGGTGGTAATGGAAATCCACTGCTGGTCTCCCCGTTGCCAGACAACTCTGCCTCTCCCCAAATGAGTCTGCACACCCAAAGTCTCACTCAGGGTTGTAAAACAAAGCAGTCCAGTGGTCTCCAGGTGAGTGAACAAGTAACACGTTCTCTGCCCGGTCGCACACTCCAGGAACTGCTGTTCCAATTTACTCGTGCACTCTCCCCAAACTCACAGACCTCAGCTGCGCCCGGGGTCTTCCTTTTCCCGACCTGGGAGCTCGCCTGGAACTCGGGGGTCGGTGCTGTGGGAGGCCTCCGCCCTCCCTGCTGGAGAAAACCACCCAGGCTTGCTGCCGCCTGTCCCTCACCGCTCGCTCGCGCTCCGAACCTCAAAGCTGCGCACCGCTGCTCCTCCTGAGTCACAGCGTCCCACCTTTACTTTTATCTGTGGAGTTTTCACTCAGCCAGCTTTCCGGTGATTCTGGATGATGTTTGTTTTGTTGTTAAGTTGTAGTTTCGGAATTGTTGCGTGGGCAGCAAAATAGGTGCTTACCTATGCCGCCATCTTGGTTCTCTCCAAAAGCTTTTTATTTTGATGTAGTCCCATTTGTTTATTTCCTCTTCAGTTTCCATTGCCCTAGGAGCAGTATCAGTGAAGAAATTGCTTTGGCATATGTCTGAGATTTTGCTGCCTGTGGATTCATCTAGTATTTTTATGGTTTCCTATCTTATGTTTAGGTCCTTTATCCATTTTGACTTTATTTTTTATGTATGGTGTAAGTTGGTGATCTGGTTTCATTTTTTTTGCATGTATTTGTCCAATTTTCCCATTTATTGAAGAGACTGTCTTGACTCCATTATATGCTTCACCTCTTTTGTCAACTATCAACTGAGTACAGTGGTTTGGGTTGACTTCTGGGTTCTCTATTCTATTCCATTGATCTATGTCTTTTCTTGTGCCAGTACTAGGCTGTTTTGGGGACAGTGGCTTTGTAATACCACTTGAAATCTTGAGATTTGTTTTTTGTTCTTCTTTCTCAGGATTGCTGTGGCTATTTAGGATCTTTTTTTATTCCAGATGAATTTTTGGAAAGTTTTTTCTAGGTCTGTGAAATATGCCTTTGGTATTTTAATGGGGATTGCATTGAATCTATATATTGCTTTGGGTAGTATAGACATTTTAATGATGTTTATTCTACCAATCCATGAACATGGTATGTTCTTCCATCTGTTTATGTCTTCCTCTACCTCTTTTTTTCAGTGTTCTGTAGTTTTCCATGTATGGGTCTTTTACCTCCTTAGTTAACTTTATTCCTAGATATCTTTTTTTTTTTTTTTTTGGTACAATGGTAAATGGGATTGCTTTTTTAGTTTCTCTTTCTGTAAGTTCACTGTTCGTGTATAGAAATGCCATAGATTCTTCAGCATTAATTTTGTATCCTGTTACATTGCTGAATTCATTTATTAAGTCTAATAGTTTTTTATGGAATCTTTCGGGGTTTTTTATGTACAATATTATGTCATCTGTGAATAAGGACAGTTTTCCTTCTTCTTTACAATTTGGATGCCTTTCATTTCTTCTTCTTGTCTGATTGCAATGACTAATACTTCCAGTACTATACCGAACAGGAGTGTGCTCACTCCGGTCTTGTTTCTGTTCTCAGGAGAAATGGCTTTAGTTTTGCCCATTAAGTATGATGTTAGTTGTGGGTTTACCATATATGGCTTTTATGATGTTGAGATATGATCCTTCTATTCCCACCTTGTTGAGAGTTTTTATCAAGAAAGGGTGTTGGATTTTGTCAAATGCTTTTTCTGCATCAGTTGATATAACTATCTGATTTTTGTCTCTCAATATGTTTATGTGATATATCAAGTTGATTTGCAGATATCATCTCATCCTTGCATCCCTGGGATAAATCTTATTTGGTCATGGTGTATGATCTTTCTGATGTACTACTAGATCCAATTTGCTAGAATTTTGTTGAGGATTTTGACATCTGTGTTCATGAGGGATACTAGCTTGTAATTCTCCTTCATTGTGTCATCTTTATCTGGTTTTGGTATTAGGGTGATGCTGGCTTCATAGAAGGAACTTGGAAGTGTTCCTTTCTCATGAATTTTTTTGGAATAGTCTGAGGAGCATGGGTTTTAGTTCTACCTTGAATGTTTGGTAAAACTCTCTTGTGAAGCTGTCTGGCCCCAGGCTTTTGTTTTCTGGAAGCTTTTTGATGACTGCTTCAATTTCATTCATAGTTATTGGCCTATTGAGATTTTTAGATTCTTCCTGATTGAGTTTTGGAAGCTTGTATTTTTCTACGAATATATTTATTTTCTCTAGGTTGTACAGTTTGTTGGAATAGAGTTGTTTATAGTATTTTTAAACAATCCTTTATATTTCTGTGGGGTCTGTTGTTATTTCTCCTTTCATTTCTGATTTTGTTTATTTGGGTCCTCTCTCTTTGCTTCTTGGTGAGCCTGGCTAAAGGTTCATCAATCTTGTTTATCCTTCCAAAGAACCAGCTCTTGGTTTTGTTGATCTTTTGTTTGTGTGTGTGTGTGTGTGTGTGTGTGTGTGTGTGTGTTTGTCTCTATGTCATTTATCTCTGCTCTGATCTTTATTATTTCCTTCCTTCTACCTACACTGGGCTTTTCTTGTTGCTTTCTTTCTAACTCTTTGAGTTGTAGAGTTAGGTAATTTATTACCATTGTTTCTTGTTTTTTTGCAGTAGCCTTGTAGAGCTATGAACTTCCCTCTGAAGACTGCTTTCACTGTGTCCCATAAATTTTGGGTTGTTGTGTTTTCATTGTTGTTTGTTGCCATGAAGTTTTTTTTATTTCTTCTTTGATCTCTCTGATAACCCAGTCATTGTTTAATAGAAGGCTGTTTAGTCTCCAGGTGTTTGATTTTTTGGATTGTTTTTATTGTAGTTGATTTCCAGTTTTATGCCATTATGGACTTAGAAGACGCTTGATATGATTTTTATCTTCTTGAATTTGAAGAGACTTTGCCTGTGACCCAATATATGGTCTATCTTTGAAAATGACCAAAGTGCACTTAAGAAGAATGTATATTCCATGGCTTTGGGGTGAAATGTTCTGTAGATGCCCGTTAATTCCACCTAATCTAGTGAGTCACTTAGGATTGATGTTTTTTTGCTGATTTTTTTTTGTTTAGAGGACTTGTTCAATGGTGATAGTGGAGTATTAAAGTCCCCTACTATGAATGTATTGCTGTCAATCTCTCCCTTAATATCCTCCAGAAGTATTTTTTTTAGGTATTTGGGTATTCCTGTATTGGGTGTGTATATGTTTACCAGAGTTATTTCTTCTTGTTGGATTGCTCCCTTTAGTATTATGAAGTGGTTCTCCTAATCACTTTTTATTCCTTCACTTTGAGATATAATTTGTCAGATATAAGTATTTCTACCCCAGCTTTTCCTTCATTTCCATTCATCTGAAAAACCCTTTTCCATCCTTTCACCATCAGTCTCTGTGTGTCTCTTTTTCTGAGGCGGATTTCCTGTAAACAGCAGATATATGGGTCATGTTTTCTTATTCACTTAGTTACCCTATGCCTTTTGATTGGAGCTTTTAATCCATTTACATTTAATGTTGTTATTGGTAGGTACTTGTTTGTTGCCATTTTTATTCTTTGCCCTTGTGTTCCTTCTTCACTTCCTATTTCTTTTTACACCAGACCCTTAAGCATTTCTTGCATTGCTGGTTTGGTTGTAATAAACTCCCTTAGTCCATTTTTGTCTTTGAAGCTTGTGATTTCACCCTCAATTTTTATTAATAGCCTTGCTCGCTACAGTATTCTTGGATTCAGACACTTCCTTTGCAAGACTTTGTATATTTCATTCCAATCCCTTCTTGCCTGATGTGTTTCTGTTGTGAAATCAGTTGCTAGTCTGATGGGGGATGCTTTGTAGGTAACTTTCTGTCTCTCTTTGGCTGCTTTTAAGATTGTTATTCTATTTTTTTTTAAAGAGGCTTATATCAGCTTGAATTTTTATTTTTTTATTTTTTTCATTTTTTATCTTTATTGTTCAGTTTATTAATTACATTGTTTCCCCTTTTTATCCCTCTATATCTCCCCTCCACCCTGTACCTATCCCACCCTCCACCCTCACCTCCCCCTCTCCACTGTCCTCTCCCATTGTTGCAAGATTTTTGTCCAGTCTCTTAATGTACTTCCCACAACCCTTTTCTCCCCAAGAATTGTCAGTCCATTCCCTCTCTATGTCCATGATTCTGTTATATTCACCAGTTTATCCTGTTCATCAGCCTATCAATTCACTTGATTTTTATGTTCTTTTGTTGATAGATGTGTATTTGTTGTTCATAATTTATATTTTTACCTTTTTCTTCTTCCTCTTCTTAAAGAATATCTTTCAGCATTTCATATAATGTTGGTTTGGTGGTGATGAACTCCTTTAGCTTTTTCTTATCTGTGAAGCACTTTATCTGATCTTCAATTCTGAATGATATCTTTGCTGGATAGAGTAATCTTGGTTGTAGATTCTTGCTCTTCATCACTTTGAATATTTCTTGCCACTTGCGTCTGGCCTGCATCGTTTCTGTTGAGAAATCTGCTGACAATCGTATGGGTGCTCCCCTGTAGGTAACCAACTGTTTTTCTCTTGCTGCTTTTAATATTCTCTCTTTATCTTTCGCTCTTGGCATTTTAATTATGATATGTCTTGGTGTGGTCTTCTTTAGATTCCTATATTTTGGGGTTCTGTGTATTTCTTGGGCTTTTAAGTCAGTTTCTTTCACCAGGTGGGGGAAGTTTTCAGTCACTATTTCTTCAAGTAGGTTTTCATTAACTTGCTCTCTCTCTTTTTCTGGCACCCCAATAATTCGGATGTTAGTATGCTTGAGGTTGTCCCAGAGGCCCCTTATGCTATCTTCAATTATCTGAATTCTTTTTGTTTCTTGCTTTTCCAGCTGAGTGGATTTTGCTTCTTTGTATTTCAAATCTTTGACTTGGTTCTTGTGGCCCTCTGGACTGCTTTTAGGACTTTGTGTAATATTGTTTATTTCAGTCAGTGTATACTTGATTTCTAGTTGGTTCTTTCTCATATCCGTGAGGGTCTCGTTCATAACCTCAGAGGTGTTGTTCATTTCCTTGAGGGTCTCATTCATTTCCTTGTAAGTCTCATTCATTTCCTGGTTGGTCTTATTTATTTCCTCATAGTTCTCATTAAGTTCATCGGCCTTTTCTAGGAGCCTCTTGAAAAGCCTTATAAGCGTGGTTTTGAACTCTATGTCTAGTCGTCTTTTTTCCTCCATTTCTTTCACACCTGATTTCTTTCCATATCTGTGCATGGTGGCTGCTTTATGTGGTAGATGTCCTCTAAGGGTCAGTGGCCCAGCCTCCCCAGTTACTTGAGGTGGGTACTCTTACTGCAATCCTTTATGGGTTGTATTCATTATTTTTGAATTTAAACCCAGCTTGTTGTTGTTAGCCCTAGGAGGGTTTGACCTCCAGGCCAATTGGCTGTGAAGGGAGACTGTGTTCAGGTTGGATGGGAGGAGTCTCTGAGCTGAGCAGGCAGCCTCAGTGTCAGCTACATCCTATGCAGCGCTCGCCCGCGCTGGTCTCGGATGGGATGGCTGCAGGCACCTCCAAGAGAAAGCCACTAGTCTCTTCCCCTTGCCAGACAACTCTGCCTCCCCCCAAATGAGTCTGCACACCCAAAGTCTTGCGCAGGCTTGTAAAACATGTGGTTTCCGGGACCAGGAGACAAGTTTCCAGGGAGCAAGTCACGCGTCTGTGCTGTGGCACAGTTTAAGGGCGCAAACTTCTTTTTCAAGCACCCGGCTTCTCCGCAGACTAGGAGACCTCTGCCGCGCCCGGCTTCCAGGGTGCGTCCCCCGGACCTCGGACCTCTCCTGGCTCTGGGGAATCTGTGCAGTGGGACGTCTCCACGTACCCCGGATCTCGGACCTCGCCTGGTGCTGGGGAATCCGTGTAGTGGGATGTCTCTGCCCTCCCCGTTGGAGAAATCCAGCCGGGGTTGCTGCTCCAGCCACCTCCCGCGTGTGCGACCAGGACGGCTCCTAACCTGTTTCCACGTGTATCTTCAAGGCTGCGCTCCACCACTCTTCTGAGTCTCAGTGTCCCACCTTTACTTTTATTTGTGGAGTTTTCACTCAGCCAGCTTTCTGGTGATTCTGGGTGATGTTTGTTTTGTTGTTATGTTGTAATTTTTAAATTGTTGCGCGGGGCAGAACAATAGGTGTTTACCTATGCTGCCATCTTGGTTCTCTCCCAAGATTGTTATTTTGTCATTGGTGTTTGCCAATTTAATTATAATGTGCCTTGGTGTTGGTCTTTTGGGCTTCATTTTGTTTGGGACTCTCTGAGCTTCTTGGATTTGTGTGAGATATTTTCTTCCCTGCATCAGGGAAGTTTTCTGTCATTATTTCTTCAAACAGATCTTCTATTCCTTGCTCAGTTTCCTCTCCTTCTGGGACCCCTATTATGTGGATGTTGTTTCATTTCATGTTGTCTCAAAGTTCCTTTAGGCTCTCCTCCTGTTTTTAATTTTTTTTTCTAGATGCTGCTCTGCTTAGGTATTTTTTTCTACCTGTCTTCTAGCTCATGGATACAGTCCTCTGCTCCTTCTAGTCTACTGTTAATGCTTTCTATTGAGTTCTTTATAGCAGCAATGTCATTTTTCATTTTTTCTTGGTTCTTCATTTCCTCTTGGTTCTTACACATATTGTTGCATTTGTCTTCCATTTTTTTTCAGCCACCTTATTACCATTTCTGTTAATTCTTTCTCTGACAGGTTGCTTGCCTCCATTTCATTTACTTCCTTTTCTGGTGATGCCTCCTTTTCTTTCATATGAGGGATTGTTTCTTTGTCTCCCCATGTTCTCTCTTCTCTATATATTTGGTTATGTAGTTCTCTCTCTTCTGCATTTGTTTAAAGGCACAAAATAAACACAACAAGGCACTGAACACAAATGTATTCATGATACTAATAACCCCAAATAAAGGTTACCAGAGAAAAGAGAATTAGGGGGAAAGAAAGAAAGGAAGGAAGGAAGGAAGGAAGGAAGGAAGGAAGGAAGAAAGGAAGGAAGGAAGGAAGGAAGGAAGGAAGGAAGGAAGGAAGGAAGGAAGGAAGAAAGAAGAAAAGGAGTGCAAAAATGAAAATTAGAAAAGGAAAAAATGTAAGAAAGAAAAGAAAAAGAATAAAAAAGAAGAGGGGGGAAAACTATTTATATGGGGAGAAAACTCCAATAGAACAGTCATTAATCCTAACAAATGTAAGCAAAAAGTACCTAGAGATGAATGCAAACTACAAACAACAGCTAATGTCCAGTGTAGTGAGGAAAAACAGAAGCAAAAAAAACAACAACAAACAAAAATAAAACAAAAAAGGAAAAGCAAAACAATCTCACAAACAAGCATAAAAAACATAATCAACAATCAAGTAAACAACAGCAAAAGGATAGAGAGAAAAAATTTAGATAGGAAAGAAAGAGAAGAGACAGATGTGTATGGACTTAGAGCAGGGAACTGAAAATTAGATATGTAAGTAGGATGATTTTTAACAGGGGCTAAAAAGAAGGAATAGGGAAAATATAAATCAGGAATAGGGTGCGAGAAACAGGGCAACAAAAGGGGGAAAGTAAGAAAGAGAGTGTTGGCATAAAGGTAAAGTTGAGATAGAGTAAAATGATGCTAAAAAAAGATGAAAATAGAATATAGAACATTAACCCCAAAATAAAATAAAGAGAAAATAAAATGACTCTTTAAAAAAAGGTAAAATAGCAGTAGTAATAATACTGATTAAAAATAAAAATATAATAATTAAAAAGGTAAAATCAAGTGAAGGAAAAAGAAAATATTTAGTTTCTTAAGTAGAAGATGAAAAAAATGTGCAGTAGTGAAGAGTATTCGCTTCTTTTACTGTTTTGTCTGGCACGCCTGTTTCCTAGTCAGGACAGTATTGAAATTCCCTGCATTCCAGTGCTCCTCAGTGTTGTAAGCCACAGTCCTGATTTTCAAATAGGCAGTACTTTTTTTTGTTTCTTATACTCCTTTATTTGTGTTTACACAAGAGTCAATTTGTGATTCAATCCCTGGGTGGCAGTGTTTATGGATTGACCTACCGTCTATAGGTCCTCTCTAGCTAGTGCTTAGATTTTGTTTTCTCTGCTGCACTTAATACTGGTTTGGGGGAAATGGGCTGCTCCAGAGCTGGTTTTCTGATGGTTATTTCCCACTCTGATCCCAGGCTCCAGAAATGCAACTTTGCCCTGAAGTCTCTTAAGGGTATCCCCAATTGGGTGATCCTATGTTCTGGGCTTAGTAATGAAAAGCAAGGATTTAACGAGAAAAAGAAAAAAGAGCCAGAGTAAGTGTCCAACTTTTACCTTCCGATGCTGTGCGCAAGTCTGTGCAGTCTTTTTTTCCCCCTTGGGTCTAAGCAGTCGGCACACTTAAAATTTTTAGGCTGCCCTTTTGTGCTCAGTTCAGCTATGGGTTGCTTTTTAGAGTTCCCGTCTGTTAGTAGCCCTGCAAATCTCTTTCCACATTCATGGGTCATGCTAGCTCCCAAAGGCCATGGATTTTTGGGGGGTGCAGACATCGTCAGATCCTTTAGCTTCCATTGTGCATCTTTCTCTCTTCTGCCTGGATCACAGACCTCACCTTATCCTAGGCGGAATCTGACCTTTCCATGAGGAGGTTCAGAGCTCTGAGGAGGTGCAGAGCTCCTCCGAGTCCGCATATTCATGTTGCTTGGGGTCTGGTGTACCTGGGTTCACAGCTGTTCCCTAGGTGTTGTAGATTCCCGGGATTTTTATACTTCCGGTAACAGCCACTCTCTCCTCCAAGATGGTGCAGTCTCCATGTTGCTCCAAGAGGGATTTCAGCAGCAGTGGAGGCTGCCTGGTCAGGGAAACCCCATCTGGCAATCCCCAACAGTCCCTTGGAGTATAGCTGTCCCTCAACTCACACATAAACACTCCCCATGCAGCCACGCACTCTCCTTTCATTTGCCCACTCACGCACTATCTTTCAGTCTGCCTTCCTGTCAGCAGCCAGCTTCCCAATCCTCAGCCCCATTTGTTAAAGAATGTTCTTCTCTCCATACAATCACTTTGACCTCTCTATTAAATACCAACTCACTGTGTGATGCAAGTTTATTTCTAGAACCTCTGTTGTATCCTATTGATCTATCCTTATGTCTCCGTTGCTACAGCTTTGTAGTAAGTTTTACAGTAATCTGGTATAAGTTCTTCAGCTTTGATTGGCTTTTGCAGGGTTATCTTGGTCCTTTGAACATCCATCAACATTTCAGAGTGAGCCTGTAGGTATTTCTCTCTTTCTGCATCCTGTGCTGCTAGAGAGTGGATCCAGTTCCTGAGTAGGGGCAGCTGGGATTGAGAAATAAAAGAGACAAGATACAAAATGGAAGGAAAAAGCCAGGACCGGGTGGGACCCCCGTCCTCTTCTGATGGAGAGACAGGGGCAGGAACCCAGAGCCAATCCAGCCAGTTTATTTTCTTCCTAAATACCAGGAAGTTTCACCAAAAGGTCAAGACAAAAGGAGATTATTTGCATTCTTGAGTAGGCCCTGAGCATTCCTGGTGCTTGACTGGATTTACATATCAAAGACACACAACCTGACACCTGGGCAAAGGTAAGAGTCAGTGCTGATAACACATCTGCCTTTTTGGTAAATGTGTATCCAAGACACAGCTTTGCCTCCTACCTTGTTCAGCTGACAATAATTAAAGAAA
Organism: Antrozous pallidus; assembly: GCA_027563665.1. Lineage (NCBI taxonomy): Eukaryota > Metazoa > Chordata > Mammalia > Chiroptera > Vespertilionidae > Antrozous > Antrozous pallidus. The sequence goes on from CM050520.1 coordinate 87,808,205, forward strand.
TGCCCATGTGTCTTCCCAGGCACTGTCTACATCTCACCATTTTTTTGTTTTTAAGCTATTATAAAAAATTAAAATTTAAACATCAAGAACAAACCTCTAATATTAAAACAATTGCAAACAACGCCAATGCAAAAACCAAACTACATACACGATATTGTTTTAAAACTTAAACGTCAAGAGCAAAACTCTGGCTATTAAATAATAACAAAACAATGCCAATGCAAAACAGCAATAAGAGAGAAATCAAAACTACAGACAGGTTAACATTTTTAGCTACTAAATTTTAAAAAAAGGTTCTTTTGTTGGTGGTGTATATTTACTTTGGACTTGATTGTGCAAGACTTTGCAGAAGACTGACAGCTAAGAGATGCTAACATAAGCAGGAACATGGTTGCAGAAGTAGCTTCAACTTCTTGCTTTTCCACAAGCTGCTGCACTTCAGTCATTAACTTCTTCAGATGACTCCATATTGGCACCTCAGTCCCTTGTGCAGTTTTCAGTTTTCTTCTTCTTCTTCTTTGCTGTCATCAGGCAATTCTCAGTTCTTTTGAGTGAAGGGACAAGGAGCTTGTCTGGGTCCATTGTGGTGACGGACGTAATGCTCTGGCACCCAAATTGGCTGTACTGCTCCTTCTGGAAAGATACAAAACACCTCTTCCCCACATTATTAATCTGATAAAACTCTTTTCTTATTTGTGCTTCCTTCCACCTAGCTAACTCAGTGGAGGCTATTGTACAGGAGGCCTGATGCCTTTCGGCTGCTGTATGATCCTCTGCATCATGATTCAAAAATTTTAAAGTATAAAGAGCATGACTGAATTTGTTTTGAGGTGACACATAATATCCGTCTTCCCCTTTTTGTTTTTAGTAATCACATTTTAAGAGTACAACTGGCTCTTTCCACTATTGAGTGACATCCAGAGTGAGTCTGTAGGTATTTCTCTCTTTCCACGTCCTGCAGATTTGATTAGTTTTAAGTCCTCTGGGATTTACCCCTAAAGTTGGCACAGGGAGGTGGATAACACATTGAGGACATTGCTTCCAATAAAGGACCCAGTTCTGGAAAGGCTGTTTCTACTGCAGCAGGAGAGCAGAGGTCCTTAAAACCCCTTATATTTCAGTAGAAATACAAGCTCTTATTTATGCATTAACAGATTTTGCTATGGAGCCTATTAACTTATAGTGATAGTGCTTATGTGGTAAGTATGGCCAAAATTATTGAAACAGCAACTATAGGGCACACTAATTCAGAGGAACTTTTTCATTTATTTTTCATCCTTCAAAATGTTATTTGAGAACATCAATTTCCATGACTGTAAAAATGGTTAATGCCTGAGGTATACATCTCTTTTAATGTAGCATTAATACCACTCCCTGTGTTAGAAATAAGGCAAGCCCCCCAACTCAGGGGTCCTGGTAGAACACAAAACATCAAACATTTTGACTTCTATGCAGAAGGGTGTGCACATATGATCTAGAAGCATGCACACCGACTTTCTTTGCCCTTGGTCCTGGGCAACCTGCAGCGACACACAGCTGCTGACTGCTAGCATGACAAGGCATCTGCATCATCTTTATTTCTGGGCTTTTCTCCAATGTTCTCGGGGGTCGCTGCTTTTTCTGTGGCTGGTGCAGTCCTGTCAATCCCTCTCTGGGATCCATTGTTGCAGGAATCCATATGGGCTTTTCTGGAAATACACAAACATATTCTCGACCAAAGGTTAATAAAGAAATCTTTCCTATAAATTAAACTTGGGATCTTTTTTATTTTTGTCCAAATGACTTTCCTTTGGCCTATTTTGACACCATAAGATTTTATGGATGTCTTGTTATCGGCATTATCAATGAAAAATAACTTTTAAAGTAAAAAATTTTAAAGCAATTAAGGCTTGATATCACTTACTTACAGGATATTATTCTACTAATCCTTTTTAATTTAATTATTACGGAGCTTTTGTAGATTTTTTAATGCAGTCTTGATAACTTCTTATTTTTAATTTTTGCACAGAAATATGACTGCTTTGGACTCATAGCATGTTTAGCAATTTTACTGAGATGAACCATCAATACAAAATGTTAATACTTCAGGAACAGGTTTTGTTGAGTACAACAAAATTTTCTTGAATATTCACTTATTTCAAGTAGCCAATTTAAGTTAATCTGAAATAAGGTTAGTTTATTTATTAACTTTAACTTTACTTGTCCTAGGTTACGGACAGTAAATGACATTGAGTTTCCGCAATTAGTCTTTAACTTTACATAAAATTTATAAGGGAGGCAAAAACACATATTATTCACTTTAGTTTATGAGGCCAAGCATATTGACTTTCAGTTATAATTTTTACGACACTTGAAGGAAACCTCTTTCTTCCCAAAATAATTTTCAGTCTACAGAGAGTTTTACTTAAGAATCTTTGTCTTTCTTTCACCAATGATAAGTGCTGGGTCATATGTCCGAGTAGCCATATCACAAGCACTTTTATGATAAAGTTGACGACTAATTTACTATCAGAGTTAACATTTTAATGACAATCTTAGTTTCCACTGTAAATATCAGTGAAAGAGATTTAAAATTTTTAAATTTCTCCCTTTTATTAAAATTATAATTATATTTTTAAAATATCCTCTTAGGCTTATTTGCACATACAGATGGATTATGGGAAGCCTTCAGTAACTTTCTTAGAAGACTTATTTAAATTGCTTACAAAGACATTGGCTTATTCAAAGGGGTTGGCCTTTGTTATTTCAAGTCAGCGGCTCCCACAGGAGCAGCACACCATGCGGCCAACACGGCGGCTGTCTAAAAGACAGATTTATACTGTGGAGCGAACACGAGTGAATGGTCACTGGAGTCCAGACCAGATTAAAATGTAGGGAGCCTTTATTATCTGGGCAGCCCCTGCTCTGCCATCCTCCATGCAGGGAATCCAGAGAGCAGCCCCAACCCTTTTTGCAAGACCACTTTTAAGCACATTAACCACATCCTGTTTTTGCAGAGCAAGCAACCCTAGATAAAATAGTTTTTCCCAAGCAATGTCACAGTCATGCCATTGATGACCATGTTATTCACACGGTCATCCTGTTCTTCAGAAAGCTGACAGTGTTCTATAAAAGAAGGCCCATATCTCAAGGCCTGGCCTGGTATCAGCACTGACAACTCTGTCGGGGGCACAGTACATAACCTCTCTGGAGTGCTCAAAAAATTCCCACCCTCTAACAATACTGCAGACAAATAAGAATCTCACTAGCTGTTTCTGGTCTTTATTAGAATTGTTTATAAAAATATTGGTTTTTCATTTAGTTGAAAACCTTGATTATAATTTAATAAGCTAATTTATTTAAGTAATTAAAGTAGGTATCTTCATTTAAAAAGCAAAGCAACTTTAGTAAATGTTTACATCTGATTCACAAGCCACAAACGTTGCCCTGCCTCTAGCTTAATTAAGAATGCAGGCAGCTCTGGGCTTTTTGTCACTTTAAATTCCATCTTAAAATTTTGCTATTTGATTTTAAGAAATATTTTGCCCTCCTTAGAGGCCAAAATCTTCATAACATTTAATATATGTATATAAGTAAAATATATTGATTAATTTTTATTTGATAAAGATTTCAATGAGATTTCAAATATCAACCAATTTAATTAAAAAATATTTAAGAGAGGGGGGAACACCAAGATGGCAGCATAGGTAAACACCTATTGTTCTGCCCCGCGCAACGATTTAGGAACTACAACATAACAGCAGAACAGACAGCACCCAGAATCGCCAGAAAGCTGGCTGAATGAAAACTCCACTAATAGGAGTAGAGGTGGGACACTGAGACTCAGGAGCGGCGGGAGCGCAGCCTTTCAGAGGGAAACAGGTTAGGAGCCGTCCTGGTCAAGCGCGCGGGCTGGGGCTGGAGCAGCACCCCTGGCCGGATTTCTCCAACGGGGAGGGCGGAGACGTCCCACTACACGGATTCCCCAGTGCCAGGCGAGGTCCGAGGTCAGGGGGATGCACCCTGGAAGCGGGGCGCGGCAGAGGCTCCTAGTCTGCAAGAAACCTGGAGGCGGTGAAAAGAAATTTCCGCGCAAGGGTCTCGCAAACCGGTGACTTGCCCCCTGGAAACTTGTCTCCTGGTTCCGGAAACCATCTATTTTACAACCATGGGCTAGACTTTTGGTGTGCAGGCACATTTGGGGAAAGGCAGAGTTGTCTGGCAAGGGGAAGAGACTAGTGGCTTTCTCTTGGAGGTGTCTGCAGCCATCCCCATCAAACAGAGACCTGCGCGCGAGAGCGCCGCATAGGACGCAGCTGACACTGAGGCTGCCGCGCAGCTCAGAGACTTCGCCCATCCAACCTGAACACAGTCTCCCTTCACAGCCAATTGGCCTGGAGGTCAAACCCTCCTAGGGCTAACAACAACAAGCTGGGTTTAAATTCAAAAATACTGTACAACCCATAAAGGATTGCAATAAGAGTACCCACCTCGGGTAACTGGGGAAGCTGAGCCACTGTCCCTTTGAGGATATCCACCACATAAAGCAGCCACCATGCAGAGATATGGAAAGAAATCAGGTGTGAAAGAAATGGAGGAGAAAAGACGACAAGACATAGAGTTCAAAACCACGCTTATAAGGCTTTTCAAGAGGCTCCTAGAAAAGGCCGATGAACTTAATGAGAACTATGAGGAAATAAACAAGACCAACCAGGAAATGAATGAGAACCTCAAGGAAATGAATGAGACCCTCAAGGAAATGAACAAGACCTCTGAGGATACGAACCAGACCCTCACGGATAAAAAAAAGGACCAACTAGAAATCAAGCATACACAGACTGAAATAAACAATATTACACAAAGTCCTAAAAGCAGTCCAGAGGGCCACAAGAACCAAGTCAAAGATTTGAAATACAAAGAAGCAAAATCCACTCAGCTGGAAAAGCAAGAAACAAAAAGAATTCAGATAATTGAAGGTAGCGTAAGGGGCCTCTGGGACAACCTCAAGCATGCCAACATCCGAATTATTGGGATGCCAGAAAAAGAGAGAGAGCAAGTTAATGAAAACCTACTTGAAGAAAGAGTGACTGAAAACTGTCCCCACCTGGTGAAAGAAACTGACTTAAAAGCCCAAGAAGTACACAGAACCCCAAAATATAGGAATCTAAAGAGGACCACACCAAGACATATCATAATTAAAATGCCAAGAGCAAAAGATAAAGAGAGAATATTAAAAGCAGCAAGAGAAAAACAGTTGGTTACCTACAGGGGAGCACCCATACGATTGTCAGCGGATTTCTCAACAGAAACGATGCAGGCCAGATGCGAGTGGCAAGAGATATTCAAAATAATGAAGAGCAAGAATCTACAACCAAGATTACTCTATCCAGCAAAGCTATCATTCAGAATTGAGGATCAGATAAAGTGCTTCGCAGATAAGAAAAAGCTAAAGGAGTTCATCACCACCAAACCAGTATTATATGAAATGCTGAAAGATATTCTTTAAGAAGAGGATGAAGAAAAAGGTAAAAATATAAATTATGAACAACAAATACACATCTATCAACAAATGAACATAAAAATCAAGGGAACTGATAGGCTGATGAACAGGATAAACTGGTGACTATAACAGAAACATGGACATGGAGAGGGAATGGACTGACAATTCTTGGGGAGAAGGGTGTTGTTGGAAGTACAGCAAGAGATTGGACAAGAATCATTCAAAAATGGGTGAGGACATTGGGGAGGGGAAGGTGAGGGCGGAGGGTGGGATAGGTACAGGGTGTAGGGAAGATATAGAGGGATAAAAAGGGGGAAACAATGTAATTAATAAACTGAACAATAAAGAAAAAAATGAAAAAAAATATTTAAGAGAGAACAAACTTTTGAAAATATTTCAGGGCCCATAAAATGTTCAAAAGTTATTCTCACAGTCTTGAAATAACTTAGAAAGATTAGAAAGATATATATGATTTAAAGGTTATATACTTAAATTATCTTAAAGAACATCAATTACATTTAAACTGGTTCACAAGATTAATTCTCTTTTTTTTTAATTAGACCAATGAGTAACATATTTTGAGTTCCTAATTATCCTAGAAAACACAAAAATTATTTTTTCAAAATAAATTGCTATACTCTAGGCATTTAGTTACCACAATTTCTCCCAATTCAATCTGAACCTTAAACTTTCAGAGCTTCAAATTTAGGTAGCAAGTTAAATACTTAGCATTTCTCAAATCAATAACACTTTTACATTTTTAAGGATACATTTCAAATAAAATACGAGGAATATTCAATTAATAGATTAACTTCTCTAAACTTCATACAAGGCATTACTCAGATCAACATTTCAGTATTATATCACTTCAATATATTTAGATATAAGTTTTTATCATTTGATTTAGTAAACTTCAAAGTCTTTTAAGTTTCCAGCCGGTAGGCCTGGCACAGCTGCTAACTTTTAAAAGAGCCACTTTTTTTCTTCTGGAGATTGACTTGGGAAGCCAGCCTATCATATCAGCCATCTTCCTTAGGCTGAAAACAGTCTCGGGTTTTTATTCTGTACATAGCAAAGAGTTAAGCTCAGCTCAGAAACTCTATCTGAAATGTCCAAATATTCTGGGGTGGCAGGAAGCCTCCAGGAGCCGCCCTCCGAGGGGTAAGCATGCAGGACAGGCACACATATAACCCAGAAGTCCATCCACAATATGAGACCAAAGATGTGGGAACACCAGTGTCAGCCTCAGCAGCCTGGCGCCCTCGAGTGCAGGGGTGGCCTTGAGCGCAACTGGAGATGAGAAGCACGGTTGCTGGGAGGGGCGCTGTTTGGAGAAAGACTGTGCTAATCAAAAGGGATGGGGTGGCCCCAGCCGGGATGGCTCAGGGACTGAGTGTCTGCCTGTGAACCAGGAGGTCACGGTTCAATTCCTGGTCAGGTCATGTGCCCGAATTGTGACTCCATCCCCAGTAGGAGGTGAGCAGGAAGCAGCTGCTCAATGATTCTCTCAACATTGATGTTTCTCTCCCTCTCCCTTCCTCTCTGAAATCAATAAAAACATATTAAATAACAAACCGGTCCTTCAGATTGTGAAGGGCCCCAGCAGTGGGGAGCCCGGGAAGCAGGCAGAGGCCTGCTCGCGAGGAGCTGACCCACATGTTCTGAGACGGGGGGCCGCCCTGTGCCCACGCCACACGTAGGTGCTGAAGAAGAGCCGGCAGCCTTGACCTGGTCTGCCTAGCTGGCTCCAGAGGGGCCGTCCCTGCTGTCCCTCTCAAGGGGGCAGAGTGGCTCCTGGATGAACAGGCTATATAGCCCTCCTGCCCTCAGGCCCAGCAGCCCTCCCGGGAGAAGCAGGGAGAGTGACAAAGGGTGAGCAGCAGCCCCTACGTAGCCCAGTCCAAGCAAGGCACGGGGTCCATGGAGGAGTAAACACACCATACCCCCAAATCCTGACCTGAGGTGCTGTGGTCTGAGCAATGCCTGAGCTCAGGGGGGAGAAATGAGCCCTTTGCTAGTTTAGTCTTGCCCTAGCCACTTGCGTTAGCCAGGCCTACAATCTCTTCTTTATTTTTCAAAAATAGATTTTTATTGCCCTGACCAGTATGACTCAGGGGATGGAGCGTCAGCCTGCGGACGGAAGGGTCCCAGGTTCAATTCCGGTCAAGGGCAAGTACCTTGGCTGCGGGCACATCCCCAGTGGGGAGTGGGCAGAAGGCAGCTGATCGATGTTTCTCTCTCCCTTCCTCTCTATAAAAATCAATAAAATATATTACATATATATATATATATATATATATATATATATATATATATATTGACTTCAGAGAGGAAAGAAGAGAGAGAGAAATATCAGTGATGAGAGACAACCATTGAGTGGCTGCCCTCTGACCGAGAATCAAACTGTGGCCTCCTGGCTCCTAGGTCAACGCTCAGCCACGGAGCCACGTGGGCCGGGCTGTCTTCTCCTCTTTAAAACAGAAGGGAGACGCCCATGTCTGTTTCGTGCCTGGCCCCTGGTGGGGGAGGGACATGGAGGGCCTGCACTGCCCCTCTTCCCATGTGGAGCGCTAGGCCTGCCTCCTCCTGCCACACCGGAGGAAAGAGCCAGCTCACACCCTTCCTGTCTGGGGAATAAACAGTCTGGGATGGGGCATTCAGCAGTCCCAATTCCACTGCTTTTTTTGAGGGGGGCTTGCAGGACCCTGGTTAAGCCTCTGCTGTCAGATCCTCACTAGCTATGTGACTGGGCCCTCTCGGAGCGCCAGCCTTTACTGGCTCCGACTCAGTGCCAGGCCTTGAGGTGAGCACTCTGCCCCACCCGGCAGCTTCCCATGAAGCCCCATTTCACAGGTGAGAAAACTGAGGTTCCAAGAGTTAAGTGGCCCAGGTCTCACAGCTGCAGGTGCTGGGGCTACAAGGTGGACGCTGCCTCTGTCCCCCGCCACAGAGGCACTGACACAGCTGACCCAAGGCCCTGTGAGGAGTGCGGACCTCTCAGGTCCACCCGGAGGAGGGCCACCGCTTCCCCATTGCCTCTGGCAGATCGGGATGTGGTTCCTGCTTCCTGCCACAGGGTGTCTCCACGTTCCTGCTCCACCCGCCACCTTGGCCACCCTGGAAACAGCCCTGCCCCAGGGCCTGCCTCAAGGCCAGCCGCTCAACCCTTCCTCTTCTTCCTCTGCTTCCTCTTCTTCCTCTTCTTCCTCTGCTTCCTCTTCTTCCTCTTCTTCCTCTCTTCTTCCTCTTCTTCCTCTGCTTCCTCTTCTTCCTCTTCTTCCTCTGCTTCCTCTTCTTCCTCTGCTTCCTCTGCTTCCTCTTCTTCCTCTGCTTCCTCTTCTTCCTCTTCTTCCTCTCTTCTTCCTCTTCTTCCTCTGCTTCCTCTTCTTCCTCTTCTTCCTCTGCTTCCTCTTCTTCCTCTGCTTCCTCTTCTTCCTCTTCTTCCTCTGCTTCCTCTGCTTCCTCTTCTTCCTCTGCTTCCTCTTCTTCCTCTTCTTCCTCTGCTTCCTCTTCTTCCTCTGCTTCCTCTTCTTCCTCTTCTTCCTCTGCTTCCTCTGCTTCCTCTTCTTCCTCTGCTTCCTCTTCTTCCTCTGCTTCCTCTGCTTCCTCTGCTTCCTCTTCTTCCTCTGCTTCCTCTTCTTCCTCTGCTTCCTCTGCTTCCTCTGCTTCCTCTGCTTCCTCTTCTTCCTCTTCTTCCTCTGCTTCCTCTGCTTCCTCTTCTTCCTCTTCTTCCTCTTCTTCCTCTGCTTCCTCTGCTTCCTCTGCTTCCTCTTCTTCCTCTGCTTCCTCTTCTTCCTCTTCTTCCTCTTCTTCCTCTGCTTCCTCTTCTTCCTCTTCTTCCTCTTCTTCCTCTGCTTCCTCTGCTTCCTCTTCTTCCTCTGGCTCAGCAGCGGCAGGGGAGAGCCCAGACTGTTGGCAAGTGCAAGGCCCGTCCCCGCCTCTTTGTGTTGAGCTGTGCTGAGTGGCCACAGAGGAGTCCCTTTTCTGTGGCCCGGCCGCTGTGGCCCAGGGAGTGGTGTGACCACCTCAGGGTCTTCTTGTGTCCTGTCAGGAGTCTCGCCAGCGTGGCAGCCCCTGCGAGCCAGCATGCCGGGAGCTTCTAAACGTGCACCCCGGGGCCCTGAACAGCCGGAGGCAGGCGCAGGCCATGCTCCTCAAGCGGCACCCTCCTATTCCTTCCCAGTTTCCACACCCCACACCCCACACCCCTGGGCTGTCGTCTGAGGAGACATGATTACCCCATTTTGAAAATTAAATGAGGCACCACAGGTGAAACTCCTGTTGTGAGCACTTTAGGACAATATAAATGTCAGTTGCCAAAGACTTTGGGAACCAAAGGCCTCACAGGATGAAAGGTTTTCCCAGAGCCCCACAGCATCCCGGCAGTCCCGGCACAGCCAGGCCTCCCGGTTCCAGCTGGTGACTCTCCCAGTAGTCACCCTCAACTCCAGAATGGCCTCCTCTGTGTGACCCACTCCAGGGTTTAAAAGGACATCAGAACAGCCCAGCCAGCGTGGCTCAGGAGCTGAGCGTCAATCTGTGAGCCAGGAGGTCAGGGTTTGATTCCCGGTCAGGATACACGCACAGGTTGCGGGCTCGACCCCTCGTGCGGTCATGCAGGGGCAGCTGATCCATGATTCTCTCTCATCCTTGGTGTTTCTCTCTCTCTCCCTCTCCCTTCCTCTCTGAAATCAATAAAAATATATGTTAAAAAGAAAATCAGAAGGAAGATGGTGGGGAGACAGGAAGCCAGGGATGAAGGTGCAAGGAACCATCGAGGCCAGAGGCTGTGCACAGACCAGCAGGAGAGGGGAGGCCAGAAAGATGTCGGGCTGTGATCGGGCTCCGAGCCACTTGGAGAATCAGACTCTGAGACGGGCTAGGCTATGCAGTGGCAGGCACCCTGGATTCCAGACAATAGGGGTAGTGACTTCTCCTCACTAAGGGGTCAAGCTGGACCAGCTACATCTGCTGCAGCCCTGCCGCCCTCCTGCCCCCAGGACAGTGCCCCTGCCATGGTCCAGACACACGTGCAGAGTCCGAGGATGTGCCACTGCCCACAGGAGAGAACCTCCCCTTTGCTCTCACTGCTGAATCACAGGAAAGTGGGGTGCATACATGGTGGCAGGAGACTTGACCCTGCAGGTGAACACATAATACTATAAGCAAATCATGTGTTCTAGAAATGTGTACGTGAAACCTACATAAGATTATTAACCAACTAGAGGCCCAATTCACGAAATTCCTTCCCCAGCTGCTAGCACCAGCTTCTCTCTGGTATCCGGGACCCAGGGTTCCCTCGCAGAGGAAGGCCCCGCCCACCCACCATAGCCTGCTGGTCAGTTTCCTGGGCATCCCTCTGTGTGGTGATCATGGGGCGATAGCCAGGCCCCCAACCAATCACATCGTACATGCCTTGGCTGGCCTGGCACCAGTGGGTGTCATAGTGTGGTCCCAAATGGTTGTCTGGATGGTCATCTGGTCTAATTAGCATATTATGCTTTTACTAGAGGCCCAGTGCATGAAATTTGTGCATGGGGGGAGGGGACGGTGTGTCCCTCAGCCCAGCCTTCACCCTCTTCAATATGGGACTCCTCAAGGGATGTCCAACTGCCCTCCCCTGCAGGCCTGGACCCCCCACCCCAACTGCCCTCCCCTGCAGGCCTGGTTGCCCCCAACTGCCCTCCCCTTTTGGCCATCTTGTGGTGGTCATCTTGTGTGTTGGAGTGATGGTCAATTTGCATATTACCTCTTTATTATATAGAATTATTATAGATGTCACCTAAATAAATTCAATTAAAAATTTGTTCTAGCTGGTTTGGCTCAGTGGATAGAGCATTGGCCCATGGACTGAAAGGTCCCAGGTTCAATTCTGGTCAGGGCACATGCCCAAGTTGCTGCTCAATCCCCGCCGTGTGGGGCGTGCAGGAGGCAGCCGAACAGTTCTCATCATTGATGCTCCTATCTCTCTCTCTTTCTCCCTTCCCTCTGAAATCAGTTGAAAAAATAAGTAAAAGAAAAGGTTTTAAAATATTTTTGATGGGGTATAGGCCTTAGCCTGATGGTTCAGCATCGCCTGTGCATCAAAACGTGTGGGTATGATTCCTGGTCAGGGCACATACCTATGCTGCAGGTTTGATCCGTGGTCTCAGATCAACGTTCCTCTCGCTCTCTCCCTTTCCTTTCTCTCTAAAAACCAATGAGCACATCCTCGGGCGAGGATTAAAGCCTTTTCTAATGTGGTGCAAGTTTGGAGCCATGGCAGACAGTGCAACTCAGCCAGCCACAAGCAGCCCCCGCCCGTCCGCTCCTGCAGGAGCCTGAGGCCTCGTGCCACCGCTCGGTCTGACTAGCTCCCTGCACTCCCCATTCTGGAGCCAGCACATGCTCATGACTGCATCCAGCCAGCCTCTCTGCGGCTGGCTTCCTCACCTGACCCAAACCTGTGGCCTCTCTCCGCTGCCACGGAGTAGAGCCTTAGCTTCGGGGGCTTTGCCATTTAAACCCGCTGAACTGCCATGCGGTGGCCAGAGCTGCGGGCACCTGGCGTTTCCTGGCTGCCTGGAGCTCTGCTTTGAGAGCCTGGCTTGCACCCCCTGATCCTCACAATCTCCCCTCAGCGCCGCTCTACTGAAGAGAAGAGAGTAATACTTGACGTGAGAAAATAGCATGAGATAGAGGACCGTTCAGCCACAGACAGACAAACAACCTATCTTCCTGCATCCCGGAGCCCAACAGAGGATTTCCCAAGCACCCTTCGGGGTACTCACCTGCTGCTCCATCCCTCGACGGGAAGGAGGATTAGGAGATAGGAATGGAGGGTTGGCAATCACTTCTCCCATCACCGTCGCCGTAGAGCGATCTTGGCCAGTAAAGGAGCCCCCAGTGTCCAGCCACTAGTGCTCCGTCTGGACACAACAGTTCCTCTTCTAGCAGCCGGCCCTTGCTGCATCAGCACAGAAGTGCAAGCGTCAGGTTTCCCTTGCAGCTGCCATAGACAACTTCCATGTCCACCATGAGGAATGTGGTCAATAAATGAGGGACGTCCATCCTATTTAACACCAGGCAGAGGATGAAGTCAGGCTAGGTGTGTGTGCACATGAGGTAGGTTCCTGCGAAGACCTCTAAGACAGTGCTCAGGACAAGTCGTATAAGCGAGAGTGTGTGTAATATGTTTCTGGGTTTGTTTGTTAATCCTCACCTGAGGACATTTTCCCATTGACTTTAGGGAGACTGGAAGAGAGTGGAAGAGAAAGAAACATGGATGTGAGAGACACACATCGATTGGTTGCCTCCTACATGAGCCCTGACCAGGGCCCAGGCCAGGGAGGAGCCTGCAACCAAGGTACGTGCCCTTGACCAGAATAGAACCTGGGATCCTTTGGTCCACAGGTCGACACTTTATCCACTGAGCCGCACTGGCCAGGGCTCTAATGTTTTTGTTGATGGCAAAAAAAGAATATACACAAAGCTTAGAAAATGCATGGATGACACACAGAACGCTGTGCACAGTTCATCCCAGGCTGGGAGACTGATAGCCATTAATGCAGGGGGACTTCCTCCTCGGTCTGTTCCTAGTTTAGCATTTGTCTATGTGCTATTTCTTCCACTTAAATGAGGGCAAGTAAACTTGGGCTCAGCTACATTTTTCAACTCTGTCAACCTTCCAATTTCCAGAGTCTCGCCTCTGCTTTCTTCCCCAGCAGCTCTGACCCACTCCAACCTACAGGCCTGTCTCCAACCCAGCCCACCTCTGGGACAGCTGCCCTTCGCTCTTGAGGACCAGGCCCCTCATGCCCGGCTGCAAGCAGCTTGTGGGGCCCCACATGCTGGGAGCAGGGACACTGCACGGTGGAGCCATAAGTAAGCCATGGGCTTGGCTTCCTGTAAAGTGTTAGAGGTGGCAGTGCAACACCAAGTTTCAAAGACGCCAGGACTCCCAAACTTGCTTTGGGGATATCTGGCTTTTATCTGCGGCCCAGACATTAACGAGAGTTCTGGATCCTCCTAAGTGTGAGGAACGCTCTCTCTCTCCTCTGCTCCCACTCCTCCTGGTCCCTGGCCAGGCCCCACTGATTAATCAATGGGGGTGACAGTCCCAGGGCCTTATTTGGGTTTGTTTGTGCATACATGGTGCATACATGGTGCATACATGGTGGCAGGTGAACACACCTCATGGGTCCCACCCTTAGCCCAAAGCCCTCCCACAGCCACTTCCAGGGAGGATCCCAGGGAAGGAGAGTGGGCCCAGGGAAGGGTTGGGAGCAGCTTCAGAAGCTGCAGGGCAGACCAACCTCGCTTCCCTGAAACCAATAAGAAAGGTCTGTGGCAAATGATGAGAGGCTCTGAGCCTGCCCACGCCTGTTGGGACGAAGACCTCCGAACCCAATGTTTCCTCTGCACATTGATCACACTCTTAGATATTTTGAGACCCTTAAACAGAGGAGTTGTGGGAGCCTCGTTTTCCCTACCATATAGCTACAAACAAGGCTTTGTTCAGCCCTGGCTGGTGTGGCTGGAGGAATAGAGCATCGGCCTGAGGACTGAAGGGTCCCAGGTTCAATTCTGGCCAAGGGCACACGCCTGAGTTGCAGGCTCAATCCCCAGTAGGGGGCGTGCAGGAGGCACCCAATCCATGATTCTCTCTCATCATTAATGTTTCTATCTCTTCCTCTCCCTTCCTCTCTGAAATCAATAAAAATATAAAATGAAATTTAAAAAAGCAAAAAAACAAAACAAAATGCAGAGTCACCTTTTAGTCCATCTGGAACAGAGGCCTCTCATAAATATCTTAGGACGCACATATGCGCTCATATACCCATGAGTAAATGAGCAAGTGACCTGTTTTATCTTTGTGTACAACAGGAAGACATTAGGTTTAACTTGAGAAATTAGACATAGACAGCAAGTGACATTAGACACTTAGATCAGACATGAGAGAACACTCCTGATGGTTAGGCATTGGAGCCCTTGGCAGGCTACACCATGCTCAGCCAGCATGGCTCAGTGGTTGAGCATCAACATATGAATTAGGAGGTGGTGGTTAGATCCCCAGTCAGGGCACATGCCCAGGTTGTGGGCTCACTTCCCAGTATGGGGCATGCCATAGGGAGCGAACCATGCTTCTCTCTCATCATTGATATTTCCATCTCTCTCCTTCTCCCTTCCTCTCTGAAACTAATAAGAAAAAATATATAATTTTCAAAGGACTATGCCATGAGTTCTTCAAGGAAAGAATCCATATATTACTCTTTTTTTTTTCATAAGGATGGAAGGTTGAGTGGGTGGGTGGATGGATAGACGAGTAAATGAGTGGAGTAGCATGTGGTATCAAGATCCCTGGAGAGACAGGGGAATAGTAAGACAACCTGAGACAGGAGAAGGGACAACATGACTTACTGGGTTTGTTTCCAACCCAAGCACCTGCAGGTCATGAGTGTTCAGGAGTATTTACATCCAGACCCAGAGCACAGGCTGTTACTAAGGTGTCTCAAAAGTTACTCCTTGCTGACCTGTGAGTAGCTATCAAGGAGTCAGTCTGTCCACTGATCAGGAAGGTGCGATGGTGGTCATACTGCTGACCCGAGTCCCTGAGGAGCCACTGAGGGCCCGCACTCCTCCATCCACCTCAGCGAGTCCCTGGAGGGAGAGGTGGGTGAATTCTTTCCTTTTCTGAATCCTGGAGAGTGTGCCCTGTCAGACAGAGACTGAGAGGGGTGGGCCACATGTGTCTTTTCTGCTCACTCAAGGGTCAGGTGGGTCTTGGCAGTAATAAAAGCAAGAGAACATTGGATGAAAGTTTACTTGTTCACTCCCAGGTACCAACAGAGGGGTGCTGGCCCAAGGCCGAGTTCTGTCTCTGCCCCCTCCTGTCTCTTCCATTTCCTATCCTTTCCCTAGAGTCCTTTCTGTTTGTTTGTTTGTTTGTCTTTGTTAATCCTCACCTGAGAATATTTTTCCATTGACTTTTAGAGAGTGGAAGGGAAGAGGAGAGACAGGAGAAATATGGATGTGAGAGAGACACATCAGTTGGTTGCCTCCCACACACTCCCAACCAGGGATGGGGACCAAACCTGCACCCTGGGTATGTGCCCTTGACCAGAATGGAATCTGGGAATGGAATCAGTCTGTGGGCCGATGCTCTATCCACTGAGCCAAACCATCCAGGTCTAAAGTCCCTCTTTCAGGTTCCCTGGACCCATGTCCCTATTCCTTCCCTTCCCACAAAAGGCCTCCCATCTATGGACCTGGACTTGACCAAATGCTCGTCAGGACTCCCTCAGGAGAGCAGCAGTGGGCTCCCTGGTCCCCTCCGTCTCCCCTAGACAGCGAGACTGAGGTCTTCATTCAACGACAAACAAGCACATCTCCCCTCACCAGTGTTTTTTTGTCTTGTTTTCCCAGAGCCCTCACAGCCTGTTTCATGGGAAGGAGGTCCATTTCTCCTCGTAGCTTGACCTTGACTCTCCTCTTGTAAACAACAGCCCCAGCACTCCGGGTCTAAGGAGCATTGCTGATCCTTGAGCTCGGTGTGCAGTAGAGGCACGCACACATCCATTGTCACCTGCTCTTGACATTTGAAATGACTCTAATTAGATTCCTTCTAATTCTCAGCATGCCCTGGGTGCAAGCTGGGAAGGCTGCCAGGTGTTCAGCCACAGTAAGAATGACAGAGAACAGTCCATCCCATAGATCTTCTCTCCAAAGGTCCTGGAGAGTTTGTGGTCCTCCAGTATCAGCGTCAGGACTGAGGGGCGGGGGTGGGTCTGAGCATTCCTATATTCCCCGGGTTGGTGTGGCCCTTCATAGCTTACACGCATGCTAATGCTCAGCACGTCTGCTAGTCTAACTCGGGGGAGGTCGATAGCATTTTTCTCCCCAGAGTATAGCTGGTAAATGGCCAAGTCAAGTCTAGAGCACAGGCCCCTGACCCTCTGCTTTCTCCACCTCACCTTTTTAAAATTCTGTATTTCCCCCTAGAAGCCACCATCAATGCCGGACGGCTGCTCTACCCAGGAGGGTTACAGGGCACTTCCCTCCTCCTGGGACAAGGCTCCTGCTAAGAGTCTTGGCACTGCAGGTGGCCACCCACATAGCACCTCTGTGTGTGGGCAGGGGACTGACCCAGCCAGTTTCCCAGCTCCACCCTGGCTTACGTGAATCTGTAGGTAATAACCAGATTTTTCTATATCTCTATTTTTTCATCAGCAAAATGTGGGGATTATTCCCGTCCAAAGATGGCCTGAAGCTGAAAACAAAACAAAGGTGCGCCTGGCCAGAGTGGCTCAGTGGTCTGAGTGGCATCTGTGCGCCCACAGTTGCTGGTTAGACCTCCTCTGGGACCGGCATACACCCAAGTGCAGGCTCAGACCCGAGTTTGGGCATATGTAGAAGGAAGCTGATCGATGTTTCTCTCTCACATCAATGTTTCTCTCTCTCTCTCTCCCTCCCTCCCCCTCTGTCTCTCTGCATGTCCTTGAGTGAGAATTAAAAAAAAAAAAAACCTGAGCCCCAGCTGGTTTGCTTCAGTGGATAGAGAGTTGGCCTGTGCACTGAAGGGTCCTGGGTTTGATTCCGGTCAAGGGCACATGCCTAGATTGCAGGCTCCATTCCCAGTGGGGGTGTGCAGGAGGCTGCTGATCAATGATTCCCTCCCATCATTGATGTTTCTCTCTCTCTCTTCCTCTCCCTCGCTCTCTGAAACCAGTAAAAATATATTTAAAAATAGAATAAAATAAAAGTTGAGGCAGAGACTAGAGGAGAAGGGGAACAGGAGCAGAGGGAGACAGGGAGGCTCTACTGGGAGGAAGTTTGAGAGCCTCAGATAAGGACGTAAGAAGTCACACTGAAGAAACCATTCTCTAGAATTCACAAAACCCAGAAAAAATCCAGTTCTTTCCTCCTTGCAATGTTGGTATTCAGCCCAGACCCTTTCCTCTGAAGAACCCTTCTGTCTGCCACTGCCCGGACGAAGCCTCCAGGCTCGGCCAGAGGACCCTCCCCGTGCCCCCCTCAGCCAGGCCTTCTCTCCACCTCAGAAACTCCTATGCTCAGCACAGAAGGCAGCCCAGGGCGAACCTCCTCGGGCCCCAGCCGCCTTGGGCCGCAGACACAGCCCTGGAGAGAGGGGCTTGCATGTACAGAGGCTGACTACTCGTGGAGGGCTTGACCTGGAACAAAGACTCTTACAAGAGGGAGAAAGAGCCGGGCTCAGTGCAATCACTTTGCAAAGGCCAAAGGGCAAAACTGTGAGTCAGATACTGAGGTAATTGAGCAAATACAAGTAAGCCTTGCTGAGTGCAGAGCTGAGCTCAGGGCAAGGTGGGGGTGGTGGCTCAGGCTGGAAGGCCCCACGCGCATGTGGCCTTGACTGAAGGAGGAATCCGGCCTTCATGAGACAGAGGGACAGTTTGTTTCCAGCCACAGAGGCTCCTGGATATCATCAACCCAGTGGGCTGAGAGGCAGCAACCCAAGCAGAGGCATGGATAGGCAAGAGGGCTGAGCCAGGCCTCCTCGGGAAGGAGTAGGCTGTGGGCTGGTGTGAGGGAGAGCGAGACAGCTGATCCAGTGGACCTGGGAGAAGCGCCAGTGTCAGCAGGCCCAGCATGTTGCTCTGTTTCCAGGGATGAGGCCCAGGGCGGGGACGGCAGCCTTCAGTGCACAGGGCAAGCCCTCTCCTCTGCTGTGGCTTCATTCAATGGCCCACCCTTCCCCCCATCTTCTTTGTAAAACTTCCTGGACCTTCCCTGGCTCCCAGACTCCCCACTCCAGCTTGAGATCAAACTCAGCCTCTCCCTACCCCGGCCCCCTTCCTTCCTGGACCCCCACCCCGCCCTAGCTGGGAGGAGGAGGAAGCCAAGGCTGGGAGGGCAGGAAGCAACACCTTATGTTCTTTCTTTTTTTAAAAAAAACACAAAACGTTTTTATTGATTCCAGAGAGGAAGGGAGAGGAAGCGAGAGAGAAGCATCAGTGATGAGAGAGAACTATAGATGGCCTGCCTCCTGCACGCCCCACACTGGGGATTGAGCCGGCAACTCAGGCAGGTGCCCCAACTGGAATCGAAGGGCGATCTCCAACCCCTGAGCCATGCCGGCCAGGCCGGAAGGGACACTCTTTGAAAGTTTCTCCCCAAAATTGGGCCTCCCTCCCCACTGTGGGCTGCGTCCTCGGCACACTGCTTCCTTCTGGAGAGCAGCAGGGTGGCTTGTTCTGCTCCCTGTGACATCGGCCAGCGGACAGGTGGGGACTCTGCCCTCCAGACACAGCACCCAGGAGCCTGGGAGGCAGGGACGTTCCGAGAGGCAAGAGGGATGGCCCAGGACCCCACTGCTGGCTTGAGCGGGTCCCTGGGAGCCTCAGTGGTCACTGGCTAACTTGCTGGGGGGTGAGGGAGGGGGGGCTGGAGAAGCTCTGTGGGGTCACCTCAGGATCCTTCAAGCTGGGATCTCAGTGATGCTTCCTCAGGAGGAAGGGTCTCCCCAAAGCCTGCTGAGCTCACTCCCAGAGCCTCTGATTACTGCTGTGCACTGTCCTGGCCCCCTGCGGCTGAGAAAAGCACCAGCTCTGCAGGTGCCCCCAGCAACAACCAGAGGAGGGGAGCCCCTACTGCCCTGCAGACACAGCCTCCAAGTCCCTGTGAAGGACCTTGACCTCCCCCATGGAGGGACAGGCAAGGGCAAATCAGCCCAGCTCTCCCCCAACAACAGGCTCCTGAGCCCAGAGCTTGGCAGTGTCCTGGGCTGAGAGACCCCGGGTTCCCTGGGCACCAGAGTCAAGGCCTCCACCAGGTTGGGCCCTGCTTTGTCCTGGTCATTGAGATAGACTCGCCTCCCAGGGCTGCCGGGGCTCTGAGATCCTGGGATGGAAGCACTGGGCTGAGCACAAAGCACAAAGCCAGCGGGCCCGGGGGGCGGGATGCCTGGCTCTGTGCCTCCCAGACTGGGCGCTGAGTCACTGCCTCTCTCCTGGCCAAACTGCACATGCACATTCCGAGACACGGGACTCTCCGCAGGGGTGAGGGCAGGGATGTGTGCGAGACACAGGCCGGGCATGGACTTCAGTTCACCCCAAAGGGCCCAGCGGGGAGGGGAGGGGTGATCTGGTTCCAATGCTGGTGATGCACTCATCGCTTTAGGATCTCCTTCGAACACACTGGGGGACAGATGGCTTGGCAAAGGCTTCCACTGAAAACTCAGGACTAAGTGGAGATGCCCTCAAGGCTTCAGGGCCCACCTAGGGAGGAAGCAGCTCTGAAGCCTCCGCCAAGCGTCCCCCTGGGCAGCCGCCGGCTGCTCACCCTGAACCCTGAGGCCTCCTCCGAGCTCCCGCCCCAGACTGGCTCCATCAGCAGTGCCAGCAGACCTGGGCTTCATCTTCGAGGAATTTTTTCTCCTGCTCAACTGGCACCACTTCACTTCCCAGATGGCTCGCTAGGCATTTTAGGGGAATGGAGAGAAGTGGGAGTTGGCCAAGGCCTTCTGGAAGGTCAGAGGGAGAGGGGGAAGCTCTCAAGAAAATGATGGGGCAGAGAGAGAATGTGGGGGCAGCTATGACTGTAAGGAATGTGAATCCTGCTCTGAGACCGGGATTGCTTTGCTCTGATTACAGAAGGCGCAGGCTAACCTGGTGGGAGTTGCAGTGGGACCTGGGAGCTCACCTGGAAATGCAGCCCACCCTCCCCATCTGGGAGCTCCTGTTAGCTTGGAAAGATTAGCAACCTTGTTGCAGAGACCAGAGCCTTTGAAGACCCCCAGCCTTTGCTTACCCACAGGCCTTTTCAGGGTTTGGGTCATCCATCATCTGAGTGCAGGCAGGAACTGCTCACTTGATATCACAAATAACCCCTGGGACCCTGAGGAAGACCAGTTAGACCAGCAGGGAGCCGGTGCTGACAGGGATGTCTGTGGGGACGGCTCACGTGCAGGATATGCAAGCTGGCCACTCCTAGGGTCGGAGCGCTTTGTCCTGGGGGCTGAGGGCTCCCTGGTCATTAGGGACACTGACTGGGATGCTTCAGGGAACAGCATGCTCTCTCTCCCCACAGCCCCATCCAGTGCTCTCTGTCCCAGTCCCAGCCCACAGGACACTGGCCTCCAAAGCCAGGATGACCTTGCTCCTGGGGACAATGCAGTCTGATCGGGCGGAGGTGGAGGCAGTGGTCCAAGGCCTCTCTTTATGTTTGCTTTTGTTACTCCTCACCAGAGAGAGAGTGGAAGGGAAAGAAGTCAGAGAGAGAGAGACATCGATGTGTGTTGATTGGTTGCCTCCTGCATGTACCCCAACCAGGGCCAGGATAGAGCCTGCAGCCGAGGTAGGTGCCCCTGACCGCAAACCTGAGACACTTCAGCTCTCCTGCCGACACTATCCACTGAGCCACACCGATCAGGGCCACCCAAGGCCTTTCAGTCTCATAGGAATTCAGCCTCCCATAGAGGCTCAGGGACCAGCCCACCCAGGAAGCCAGTGCAGGCCTCAGCGGCCCCTGCAGAGAGGCAGTGGGAGAAGGCCTTGGCCTCAGCCTCCCCTTCCCCTGCCCCTCCCCCCCAACCCTGCCAGCCCTGCCCTGCCCCACCACGGCAGCTGGGCTGCTGGAAGGAGACCTGTTCCTGAGTTAATCAGAAACTCCTGGACTTTGCCCTTGAGTCAAGGCCGTGTGCCTCTGTCCCAGGGCAGAGGGGCAGCTGGCTCCACTTGAGCTGACCTGAGGTTAGAGGAGGGGAGAGGGAGGAGAGGGAATCGGTCTGCCAGGGGCCTCCTGCTGTCATTTGGCAGGCTGACCCCACACCCCTCCTGTGGGGGTCAGGGGTCTCCATTTTGGTGTGGCTCCCTGGTTAAGTGTCGACCTGTGAACCAGGAGGTCACAGTTGGATTCCAATCAGGGCACAGGCCCGGACTGCAGGCTCGGTACCCAGTAGGGGCGTGCAGGAAGCAGCCGGTCCATGATTCTCTCTCAACATTGATGTCTCTCTGGAATCAATAAAAATACATTTTAAAGAGAAAGAAAGAAATGGAGGTACAAAGCCTTTAAGAAACAAGATCTGATATCACAAATAGGAAATGAAGGATGGAAAATGCCTCAGGCTTCCCCTGGAAGTTTGGGGGAGGAGGGTGCCACCCATGATTGGGTTAGAAGATTCGTGCTTGTCAGTAGAGTGCTGACACTGAGAAGATCTGTGATGGTCCTACTTGGAGAGAGGGAGAGAGAAGGAGAGGGGTGAGGGGGGAAAGGCGGGGAGAGAGCAGCCTGGGCTACAGACAGGGGCCCCAGGGAGCTGGGGAGACCCAGGAGGCTGTATAGTCCTTAGGACCAGGAGACCCCCGTGTGCAGATGAAGAGGGGAGGCCCTGAAGCCAGGGCACCCCTCCAAGGGCCTGAGAATCCTGGTCTGGCCCTGAGAAGATCAGAACTTTGGGGTACATTGCCAGAGGACCTAGGTCTGGTTCCCGGGGGGTTAAGCAGAGCCTTAATATGGCTATGTAGCTAAGCAAGGAGACTTGGGGAGCACAGCTCTGACCCTGCTCCCTCCACACCTCTGTCCCTGCTCCCCACACACAAAACCCCCCCAGCCCCCCGCCTTGTTCGAGGTATGCTGCAGCACCCTAAAGGGTCCCTCCTCCCTCCCATGTCTGAGTAGGTGCCAGTTCTTACTACTTTCCTGCTGTCTATTGCCCATCTGCCCTCTCTCCTTCCTTTGCCTGCTCCTCTCCCCCTCCCCACCACTGTGGGGTCTAAGGAGCAGGTTGGGCCCTGGGAGGCCTGGTTTTGCAAAAAGAAAAAAGACAGCCACTGTAGATCCAGAAGAGGCCTGAAGGAATGAAAGAGGTGAGGGAGGGCCAGCAATGGGGACAGATGGGTTCCTGCAGGGAAGGGCTCCAGAACCCATGAGAGGAGTGGCATGCAGGAATGGAAGAGGCAGGTCAGACAGGGGGCACTCCAGGACCCAGCCCTGCCCCAGCTGAGTCCCAGTCAGCCTCCAGGTTAACCCTTGCACACCTGGCAGTCTCCTCCTATTTCAGCCACCTGTTTTTAATATGTTATTATTATTATTACCAGAAGCCCAATGCATGAAGATTGTTGCAAGAATGGGCCTTTCTTTCCTTAACTGCCGCCAGCACCATCTTTCTACTCCGGCCCCACCTTCCCACGCTGCCCAGAGGCCCACATCCTGCCTCCACCCTTGGCCACCATCTTTGTTGGGTTAATTTGCATACTCACTCCTGATTGGCTGGTGGGTGTCATGAAGGTGTGGCCAATTTGCATCCTTCTCTATTATTAGGGTAGATTATTAATTCCAGAGAGGGAGAGAGAGAAAGAAACATCAATGATGAGAAAATCATTGATGGGCTGCCTCCTGCACACCCCCCACTGGGGTTTGAGCCTGCAATCCATCATGTGCCCTGACCGGGAATCGGACCATGACTTCCTGGTTCATAGGTCAATGCTCAGCCACTGAGCCACACTGGCCAGGCTCAGCCACACCTGCCTTTTCCATCCGGGCACAAGTCCTAGTGTCCCTGCCCATGATGGCCCTCCTACGCCTGCCTGGCCAGTGCTTGGAGCGTGGGTGCCCATCTCATCCCCTTGCACGGGCAGGCCTGACATTCCTGCTTCCTCTGGGGGCCTGTGCCAGTGGTCTGTCCCCAATCCAGGCAGCCCTAGAGAAATAGGCATTGGGTCTAGAATGTTCAAAGAGACAGGCCTCACTGGTCTCCTGCCAACACCAGTGGCACAGGTGCTGAGGGCACCTTCAGATCACCTGATGGGGAGGGCATCCAGAGCCCTCACACCAAGGAGTGGGGAGGCAGCCTCCAGCAGGGAAGGGCGGGCGCGGGCAGAGGGCACCCAGGCTCCAGGCAGGCCTGCGCTGTGCCGAGGCTGCAGGCACAGCTGGAAGCAATGGAGCCTGGCTGGCTCAGGGGGTGTCTGCACTGGCGGGCTGAGTCCCCCCTGAGGGATTGCATGCTTGTGTGGGCATGCTGACACAGAGCATGCTGCCCTGCGTGTCTGGGGATGCTGGCTGCACATAGTGGGAGCCGGGTGCCTGAGGAAGCATGCTCGGGTGGCTTCTGTGCACACCTGTGCACATGGGACCAGCGCCGAGCTCTGTAGAAGCAGGAACTCGCTCTCCAGTGGCCGGTTGTGCAGAGACCAGAGGCCAGGAAGCACACTGTGCCCTGAATCCCAGCAAACTCCAGTGCTTGCGTTTCCCACTCTCCCGGCTGAGCCAGCACAGATGGGGACTGTTGGCTGCAGCTGTAAACAGACTTCCCAGGATTTTTCCAGAGGAAACAGAAACAGTTGGTGTCTGTTCCAGGCAGGGGGAGAAAGGGAGGGAGGGGTTTGAGGGTAGACCTTCCAAACAGAGGGACCTCTAGTCCCAAGGGAGGTGAAGGGGTGGGACCAACTCTCAAAGGCCCCGGCTGGAGGGGGCCGTGTTTGTGTGGCTTCCAGGTGCAAGAATGGGCTTTGCTTCCCCTGGCTGCTGGCACTGACTTTGCTCCAGCCTGGAGCCACCTTTCTGCCTTCCCAGAGGCCTGGAGCTGCTGAGGCGTGGGGAATGCCTGCAATGTCAACATGGCAAAGATGCAAGCACCTGCATATGCAAATTAACCCAACATCTTTGTTGTGTCCTGATTGGATGTCACAAAGGTATGGTCAATTTGCATCTTTTTCTTTTATTAGTGTAGATGTCTTATTGGTTTCAGAGAGGGAGAGATAGAAACATCAGTGATGAGAATCATGGAACAGCTACCTCCTGCATGCCCCACACTGGGGATGGAGCCTGCAACCTGGGCATGTGCCCTGACCAGGAATCGAACCGTGACCTCTTGTTTCATAGGTCAACGCTAAATCCCTGAGCCATGCTGGCTGGGCAAAGCAAACTATTTAAAGGTTTAAAAGAATTTGGCCTTACACTCACCCTCACCTGCACCCACATCTGCACCCTCACTTGTACCCTCACCCTTACCAGTGAAGTCCCCTTCCATTTGCCACCCCAGCTCCCTGGGCCTAGCGCCTGATCTGTGAGCTGGGAATAGAGGGGCTGGAACTAAGTGATCACTAAGCTCTTCATTTGTTACCTGCTCCCCAGTCCAGGCTCCAGAATTCTCCCTCCTGTTCTATCTTGTTCTCAGCCGAGGGGCCTGGAGAAGAGTGAGGTGGCTGCCAGTGAGGCCGCTGGCTGGCAGCTGAACAGGGCCCAAATGGGCACAGAGAGTGGCAGAGGCTACAAAGGGCTTAAATGGGGCCTTCAACTGCTCCTCACATAGACGGGCATAATGCTGAATTTAAAAGTGAAGGCTTCTCTGTAACCAGCTTTCTGTGCTGCACATGCCTCCTTGTCTTTGTCTTTTGTATATTTTTACTGATTTTTAGAAGGAAAAGGACAGTGAGACAGAAATATCATCCATCCACTGCCTCCTGCGCACCCCGCACTGGGGATGGAGCCCGCAACCTGGGCCTGTGCCCTGACTGGGATTCGAACCCTGACCTCCTGTATCATGGGTTGATGCTCAGCCCTTGAGCCATGCAGCTAGGCTTTCTTTTTTGGCAAGCATAGAAAGTTATTTGAACCAACATTTCCACCATCATGAAAATTACTCTTGGAGAAACCAAGATGGCAGCATAAGGTATACACCTGTACATGCTGCCTCTCACAACCACACCAAAACTACAACTAAATGACAAAACAACTATCACCCATAACCATGGGAAAGCTCACCAAGTAGAAGTTCTACAGCTAGAAGGAAAGAAAAAAGTGCATTGAGAATGGTAGGAGGTGCAAAGCCACAGAAAAGCAGAGATACGGAGGCACTTAAATTGAGCTGGTGCCTAGGTACACTCTTTTTCTTTCTTTCTTCAATTGAAAGGGAGATACAAGCTCCCTACTGCTCTAAACTCCAGTTTCCAGGAGACTCTGGGGGAGAAACTGAACTGTCTGGCATTAGGTCGGAAAGTGAGGGTGGCTTTCTCACAGAGGTGTGTGTAGGAATCATTGTTTACTGTGCTGGGGCATGGACACAGAGACACAAAGACAGCTGACTGGCAGCCATGGCTGTTTGCTACATCCTGGTGATTTCCTGAGACCCTGCCCCACCCAATTTACAAACCCATCCAAAATGTGCACAGTGGCTTTTGCATATGAATGGCCTGCCCTTTTGCAGATTAATCTAACAAACTGCAGCTGGGTCAGACAGCTCCAAAACTTCCAAACTCCAAACAAAGAGGAGAAATCTGCAGATCCTGCTGTGGTTCCTGCTGGGTGGCCTCAGGTAGTAGCTGACTTGCACTTCCTTAGAGATTCAGGACCAGTGTATCTAGTGACCAGTGTAAGAGGACACCAGATTTCAACTCTTGACATACATAAATGACACACTCAAGAGGCAGACTCAGTGAGCACCAAAGCCCCACTGAAGCCAGTCCTGCCCCATACGGTGTCTCCAGCACAGCAGTTCTTTCATTATAGACACAGCTGGAGCCTCACAGCTAATTGGCCTGGAGGTCAATTACTTCCAGTGTACTAACAGCAATCAAGGCTTAACTACAACAAGACTATGCATACAGCCCACAAAGGGGTGCACCAAGAGTGTCTACCTTAGGTGATTGGGGAGGCTGAGCCGCTGGGCCCTATAGGTCACTTAGCACACAAAACCACTCCATCAACACAGGGAAGCGGCCAAAATGTGGAGACAAAGAAACACGTTACAAATTAAAGAAATGGAGGAAAGCAAACTACTGGATATAGAGTTCAAAAACAGAGTTATAAGGTTACTCAAGAATCTTCTAGAAACATCTGAGGAACTTAGTGAGACCTTTAAGGATCTTAATGAGAATGCAAAAAAAAAAAAAAAAGAAAGAAAGAAAGAAAAGAAAAAGAAATGGAAAAGGAGCAGTCAGAAATAAAGCAAACACTATCTGAAATAAAGAATAATATACAGAAATTCAACATTAGACTAGAGGACTCCAAGAATCAAACCAAAGACTTAAATGATGAGGAAGCAAAAAACACCAAACCAGAAAAAAATCCAAAAACATGAAGATAGTGTAAGAAGCCTCTGGGAAAACTTCAAGCATACCAACATCTGAATTATGGGGATGCCAGAAGCAGAGAGAGAGCAAGATACTGAAAACCTATTTGAAGAAATAATCACAGAAAACTTTCCCTACCTTGTGAAAGAAATAGACTTACAAGTCCAGGAAGCACAGAGAATCCCAAACAAGAGGAATCCAAAGAGGACCACACCAAGACACATCATAATTAAAATGCCAAGGGCAAAAGACAAAGAGAGAATCTTGAAAGCTGCAAGAGAAAAACAGTTAGTTACCTACAAGGGAATTCCCATACAACTATCAGCTGATTTCTCACAGAAACTATGCAGACCAGAAGGGAGTGGCAAGAAATATTCAAAGTGATGAACAGCAAGGACCTACAACCAAGATTACTCTACTCAGCAAAGCTATCATTTAGAATTGAAGGTCAGATAAAGAGCTTCACAGACAAGAAAAAGCTAAAGGAATTCATCACCGCCAAACCAGCATTATATGAAATGCTGAAGGGTATTCTTTAAGAAGAGGAAGGAGAAGAAAAAGGTAAGGATAAAAATTATGAACAACAAAGTGACAACCAATACATATCTATTAACAAGTGAATCTAAAAATCAAGTGAATAAAAAATCTGATGAACAGAATAAACTGGTGAATATAATAGAATCAGAGGTATAGAAAGGGAGTGGACTGACAACTCTAGGGGGTGTGAGGGGTGTGGGAAGAGACTGGACAAAAATTGTACAACTATGGATGAGGACAGTCGGGGGGAGGTAAGGGCAGAGGATGGGGTGAGAACCAGGTGGAGGGGAGCTATGGAAGGAAAAAAGAGGAATAACTGTAGTAATCTGAGCAATAAAGATTTATTTTTAAAAAGAAAAGAAAATCACCCTCTAACGCTGATCCAAGTCTACGTCTGGAGGTGAGGGAACATCTGCTCTCACTCACCCACCTGTTTCTGCCATATGCCAGGCACCAGTTTGGATGCTGAACAAACCAGTTTGGATGCTGAAAACAAAGAGCATTCATGACCTCGTATGAGACAGCAGGCTGGGTCCCCAAGTGTGAGGGGCTGGGGGTTGCCCAGTGCTGGGGCCAGAGTGGGAGGCTGCACCCAGTGAGTGGGAGGGGGCTGGGACCTGCAGGCTGGGTGCTGGGGTGTAGGAGCCACTTGGCGCTGGCTCCTGGGCTGGGGAGGTACAGGCTACTGGGTGATAATTAGTGTTTTGCAAAGGAGAAAAATATAAGTGTTGCTGCTCAGCATGTGCCCTGACCAAGAATTGAACTGTGACCTCCTGGTTCAGTGGTCGATGCTCAACCACTGAGCCATGCTGGCTGGGCCTGAGCTTCATCTTAAGAATAACTGTCTTCCTCCATCCAAATTGGAAAAGAAGAAGTAAAGCTATCCTTATTTGCAGATGACATGATATTGTACATAAAAAAACCGAAAGACTCCATAAAAAAGTTAGTAGACTTAATAAATGAGTTCAGCAACGTAGCAGGCTACAAAATTAACCCCAAGAAATCTATGCCATTTCTATACACTAATAGTGAACTCACAGAAAGAGAGACTAAAATAGCAATCCCATTTATCATCACACCAAAAAAATTAAGATACCTAGGAATAAACTTAACTAAGGAGGTAAAAGACCTATTCGTGGAAAACTACAGGACACTGAAAAAAGAGATGGAGGAAGATGTAAACAGGTGGAAGAACATTCCATGTTCATGGATTGGGAGAATCAACAAAATTAAAATGTCCATACTACCCAAAGCAATCTATAAATTTAATGCACTCCCCATTAAAATACCAATGGCATATTTCACAGACCTAGAAAGAACTCTCCAAAAATTCATCTGGAACAAAAAAAGGCCCCGAATAACCACAGCAATCCTGAGAAAGAAGCACAAAGTCGGTGGGATTTCCATACCAGATTTCAAGCTGTATTACAAAGCTACAGTTCTCAAAACAGCCTGGTACTGGCACAAGAACAGACGTATAGATCAAAGGAATAGAATAGAAAATCCGGATATCAACCCAAACCAATATGCTCAATTAATATTTGACAAAGGAGGCATGAACATAAAATGGAGTCAAGACAGTCTTTTCAATAAATGGTGTTAGGAAAATTGGACAGATACATGCAAAAAAATGAAACTAGAGCATCAACTTACACCATACACAAAAATAAACTCAAAATGGATACAGGACTTAAACGTAAGACAGAAAACCATAAAAATATTAGAGGAATCTACAGGAAGAAAAATCTCAGACATATGCCAAAAGAACTTCTT
Source organism: Antrozous pallidus (assembly GCA_027563665.1). Lineage (NCBI taxonomy): Eukaryota > Metazoa > Chordata > Mammalia > Chiroptera > Vespertilionidae > Antrozous > Antrozous pallidus. Next base: position 87,837,023 of record CM050520.1, read on the forward strand.
TGATGATACTGCTCCTAGGGCAATGGAAGCTAAAGAGAAAATAAACAAATGGGACTACATCAAAATCAAAAGCTTTTGCACAGCTAAAGAAACCATCAACAAAACAACAAGAAAACCCACCGTATGGGAGAACATATTTGCAAATGTTATCAGTGATAAAGGTTTAATCTCAAGCATCTACAGGCAACTCACGCAACTCAATAAAAGGAGGACAAATGATCCAATAAAAAAATGGGCAACAGACCTAAATAGAATCTTCATGAAAGAAGCCAAAAGGAAGGCCCAGAGACATATGAAAACTTGCTCAAAGTCACTAATTATCCGAGAGATGCAAATCAAAACGACTATGCGGTACCATCTCACACCTGTCAGAATGGCTTACATCAACAAATCAACAAACGACAAGTGCTGGTGAGGATGTGGAGAAAAAGGAACTCTCGTCCACTGCTGGTGGGATTGTAGACTAGTGCAGCCACTGTGGAGAACAGTATGGAGTTTCCTCAAAAAAACTAAAAATGGAGCTCCCATTCGACCCAGTGATCCCACTTCTAGGAATATACCCCAAGAAATTAGAAAGGCGAATTAGAAAGGATATATGTACCCCTATGTTCATAGCAGCACAATTTACCATAGCTAAGATTTGGAAACAGCCTAAGTGCCCATCAGCAGATGAGAGGATTAAAAAACTATGGTACATTTACACAATGGAATACTACGCCGCGGAAAAAAAGAAGGAGCTCCTACCATTTGCAACAACATGGATGGATTTGGAGAGCATTATGCTAAGTGAAATTAGCCAGGCAGAGAAAGACAAATATCACATGATCTCACTCATTTGAGGAATACAATCAATGACATAGACTGATGAACAAGAATGGATCCAGAGACTGAGAAAAGTCCATCAGAATGTCAAACCTCAGGGTAAGTGGCAGGTGGTGGGAGTAAGTGGAAAGGTCAATATATTTGAACTCTTGAACTGAGGTAAGTGATTTGTGTTTTTACATCCCTGACAAAGTTTATATAAAGTTATTAAAAAATGGCAGCTAGTTTGAGATTGAATTGACATGGCCTAGAGCTTGTCATATCCTATGGAGACCATTCCTTAGGCTAGGCCCTGCTTAACCTCCCGTGACACCATAATACCCTTACGTGATATTATTCTACAATGTCATTATAATATTTGATATTTGACAATAGCATATTATACAATTATCCCAAATAAACTTACAAACTAATTCTTTGAATGTTGGGCAGCAACTTAAAAAAGGATAGGAAAGAAATTAATCCCTTTCAGAAGGAATTAAGGCACTGGGAAGGCATCCGAGCATTCTATATTGGCCCTTCTTACCCTTTCTGCCAAGAGGGACCTTCTTCTTACTATCCAAATACACACAGCTGATGCCTGAGTTTTCAGTTCCAGCTGTGGCTGAAGCCTCTGGGCAGCTGGCACCATGGGTCTGTATCTCAACCAATGGTGTGAGCTGAGCCCTCTCTGGAGAAGAAACCTGGGTCCCCCGAGATATGTGATCAGTACCGGGACCCCGCCAGCAGGCGAGGGGACCCCAAGGCAGGTACTGGACATGGAGGCCACGGGGGCATAGACTACAAAGGAGACAGAACTGAATCTCACATCACCCTGTTTGGCCCCGGAGGATGGCTGGTTAGCCAGAGACGGGTAAGATTCCTCAGGGAAGGAACAACCTAAGACAGGCACAGTCGCAGAGGGGCCAACAGGAGAGAACTAAATTGTCAACAGAGGTGGGGCACAGACCCTCATCCACAAACCTTGCAGGGGCTTGAATTCTCACCCCTCCTGAGGGAGGTCTCCTACCCCAACGGCTGCTTCGCCTCCCACGCACAACTCATACCAGGACCCAGGTGGCAGACGGAGACTCGGCCAGAAATAGCTGCTCTATATCTAAATTCAGCCTATTACCAGAAATGCTCAGGACCTACTCAAAATTGCAAATGTTCCTTTCCACTAGTATTTACAGGGTAAACCAAGATTTCTGCTTGAGTATTAAAATTGACAGGAAAATAGTAATCAAGTTTTCAGATTAATTTAAATTGGCCAAGTGAAATAAGTGAATACTCAAGAAAATTTTAGTGTACTGGACAAAAAGCTTTTCCTAAAACATTAACTAAAAAATCTATTAGTAGTTCATCTCACTGTAAAATTGCCTAACATCTAAAGAACCTAAAGCAGTCATATTTGTGTGCAAAAATTAAAATTTAAAATTACCAAGACTGCAATACAAAATTTCCAAAGCCCCCATTAAAAAGAAAAGGGGAGGGGGCAGTGGGATAATAGCATGTAAGGAAAAAAATATTGAGTAAGTAAAATACATCTAGAAAATTCTTACTCCAGTAAAGTAAATTCCATTTGTAAAACCAACTGCAGGACACCCATGAAAAAACACACATGGTGTCAAAATAAGCCAAAGGAAAATCATTTAGGCAAAAATTAAAAAGAATCCCAAGTCCATTTTGCATAGAGGATCCCTTTGTTAACTTTTGGTCGAGAATGTGTTTGTGTGTTTTCAGAGAACAACTCCAAGACCATGTGGGTTCCTGCGATGGTGAGGAACTGATGGATCTGTTCCAGTCACGAGGATGGTCCAGAGATGGGGGACACTGACAACACCTTGCCATGTTAGCACTCGGCAGCTGTGCATGTCTGCAGGCAGCCCAGGACCAAACCAGAGAGGATGGATCTTGCATTGCCACGATGTGCCCACCATCTGGATACCATTGCTGACATGTACACATAAAGAACTATTTGACACTGAAACTGGGACTCAGAACAGTTGGACATTGAAACCGAGACTCAAACATTTTTTGTTCTTATACATTTATTTCTAGTATGCAGAGGCAAGATATTTTTGAAGAAAAGAAACAGGGGAGAGTGATTGATATAGAGGCAGCGTGGCCTTGAACAGGCTGTCAAGCTACAGGGGAAGGCTTGGGTGGATGGGAGGCAGATGCGGGGGGAGATCAACTGAAGGACTTGTATGCATGCATATGAGCATAACCAATGAATGAAAGACACTGGGGCGGGGAGGGGGGAGGGTGGAGATATGTGCTAGGGGGTAGGGGAGGCTGGGGGGAGGATAAGGGGGAGGGGGAAAAGAAAACATGTACTACTATTAATTATAAGTTATACTGCAAAAAAATCAATAAAAATATATTTAAAAAATAAAAAAATAATAAAATAATAAAAATAAAAAACTACTAAAAAAAAAAAAAGAATAACTGCCTTCCTCTTCCTTTCACCAGAAGCAGGGGACACAGCTGTGCGTTTTGTGACCATGATGGATGTGAAAATACAAAACATGATGCCCAACAACCACTAGCAACGCCATACCCTGTGGAGGATGGTCACTTAACCCTTGTGCCACGTGCCCATTGAGAGCCGCAGCCTGCTGCCAGCGCTACAGAGCATTGCACCACGCATTGCCAGCCGGGAAAGATCACATGCAAAGTGCAGTTGGTACTCAGTGCACATGGCTTTTGCACGTGGTAAAGTAGAAACATGGCAAGCCAGGTGCTGGCTGCACAAGGCCGGCGGGAAGGAGAAGGCCGTCTCCCTGCAGAGCCCAAAGCGAACTGACTGCAGGCAGAGATGAGAGCAGAAATGCATGACGCAAACTGGGAAGTGCTCTGAAACCTGCGGCTTTATTGTTATTATTTTGTTGTCAAACCTTACGTGAGGATATTTTCCCATTGATTTTTTAGGGAGAATGGAAGGGAGAGGGAGAGACAGAGAGAAACATCGATGTGAGAGAGACACATTGATTGGTTGCCTCCTGTATGTACCCCAACCAGGCCGGGGAGGAAGCTGCAAGCACGGTATGTGCCCTTGACCAGAATTAAACCTGGGACCCTTCTGTGTGCAGGCCATCAGTCTACCCCTGAGCCACACCAGCCGGACTGTTATTACAATTCCACAGCAACCACACACACTGTGAACTCTGTCAGTGCTGACTTTGGCTCTGTGTGTGTGTGGCCCATAAGCTTGCTCCTCCCTGTCAGGCTAGGAGGTGAGGAGAATGGGTTGCCATAGCCATGCCCACCAGAGGACCTGAGCTGGGGTGCTCTCTGCACCAAGGCTGGTGAGGAAGCTGCTGCTGCCAGGCAGGAGGAGTTGAGGTGCGGGCAGCAAGGACCTATGCCTCCCAGGCTGGCCTTGGAGGGGCCTGGCTCAGGCTGGCTCTTCCACAGAAAGAGTGACAGGGTGGCCTCCCATGCCTTCACAACATGGCCTGGGGGTGAAGCAGGTGACCCCAAGTTGCTCCCCACCCTCCCTCCTCTCAGCTCCTGACCCTAGGAAGACTGAGCTGCCACATCCATCCAACATCAGCTTCTTTCCAGGAGGGGAGCTGGGCCCCAGAAGCATCTTCAGACCAGCAAGGCTGCCCACCCAGCGTGGCTCAGTGGTTGAGCATCTCTCAGGAAGTCCAGGTTCCCACTCAGGGCACAGGCCCGGTTGGTGGACTCGATTCCCAGTGTGGGGCGTGCAGGAGGCAGTGAACAATGATCCTCTCTCATCACTGATGTTTTTCTCTCTCTCTTCCTCTCATTTCCTCTCTGAAATCAACAAAAATACACATTTCTAAAAATAAAGAGCAACCAAGATGGTGGCATAATAAACTCCTATTGTTCCGCCCCACTCAACAATTCAAAAACTACAACAAAACAACAAAACAAACATCACCCAGAATCACCGGACAGCTGGCTGAGTGAAAACTCCACAAATAAAAGTAAAGGTGGGACACTGAGACTCAGAAGAGTGGCAGAGCGCAGCCTTGAAGATACGCGTGGAAACAGAGGTTAGGAGCCGCCGCACGCGGGCTGTGGCTGGCAACAGCAACCCCAGCTGGATTTCTCCAACGGGGAGGGCGGAGACGTGCCACTACACGATTCCCTAGTGCCAGGCGAGGTCCGAGGTCCGGAGGACGCACCCTGGAAGCGGGGCGCGGCAGAGGCTCCTAGTTTGAGGAGAAACCGGGTTCTTGGGAAAGCAGTTTGCTGCGTAAAGTGCGTGACAACAAAGACGCTCGACTTGCTCCCTGGACACTTGCCCCCTGGTCCTGGAAACCACCGGACTGCTTTGTTTTACAACCCTGGGCGAGACTTTGGGTGTGCAAACTCATTTGGGGAGAGGCAGAGTTGTCTGGCAAGGGGTAGGGACTAGCAGCTTTCTCTTGAAGGTGCCTGCAACAATTACTACCCAACAGAGACCCGCTAGCGAATGCCACATAGGATGTAGCTGACACTGAGGCTGCCTGCTCAGCTCAGAGACTCTGCCCATCCAACCTGAACACAGTCTCCCTTCACAGCCAATTGGCCTGGAGGTCAAACCCTCCTAGGGCTAACAACAAACTAGGCTTAAATTCAAAAATACTGTACAACCCATAAAGGATTGCAGTAAAAGTACCCACCTCAAGTAACAGGGGAGGCTGAGCCATTGTCCCTTAGAGGACATCTACCACATAAAGCAGCCACCCTGCAGAGACATGGAAAGAAATCAGGTGTGAAAGAAATGGAGGAGAAAAGACGACTAGACATAGAGTTCAAAACCACGGTTATAAGGCTTTTCAAGAGGCTCCTAGAAAAGGTCGAGACTTGTAAGGAAATAAGCAAGACCTACAAGGAAATGAACGAGACCCTCAAGGATATGAATTAGACCTGCAAGGAAATGAACAAGACCAATGTGGAAATGAATGAGTCCTACAAGGAAATGAATGAGACCTACAAAGATATGAAGGAGACTCTCAAGGATATGAAAAAGGACCAACCAGAAATTAAGCATACACTGACTGAAATAAAAAATATTACACAAAGACCTAAAAGTACTCTAGAGCACCCCAAGAACCAAGTTAAAGATTTGAAATACAAAGAGGTAAAATCCACTCAGCTGAAAAAGCAAGAAGCCAAAAGAATCCAAAAAATTGAGGATAGTGTAAGGGGCCTCTGGGACAACCTCAAGCATACCAACATCCGAATTATAGGGATGCCAGAAAAAGAGAGAGAGCAAGACAATGAAAACCTATTTGAAGAAATAGTGATCAAAAACTTCCCACACCTGGTGAAAGAAATTGACTTAGGAGTCCAAGAAGCATACCAAACCCCAATATATAGGAACCGTAAGAGGACCACACCAAGGCACACCATAATTAAAACGCCAAGATCAAAAGACAAAGAGAGAATATTAAAAGCAGCAAGAGAAAAACAGTTAGTTACCTATAAGGGAGCACCCATACGATTGTCAGCGGATTTCTCAACAGAAACGATGCAGGCCAGACGGGAGTGGCAAGAAATATTCAAAGTGATGAATAGCAAGAATCTACAACCAAGATTACTCTACCCAGCAAAGCTATCATTCAGAGTTGAAGATCAGATAAAATGCTTCGCAGATAAGAAAAAGCTAAAGAAGTTCATCACCACCAAACCAATATTATACGAAATGCTGAAAAATATTCTTTAAGAAGAGGAAGAAGAAAAAGGTAAAAAATAAAAATTATGAACAACAAATACACATCTATCAACAAATGAATCTAAAAATCAAGTGAATTAACAATCTGATGAACAGGATAAACTGGTGAATGTAACAGAATCATGGACATAGAGAGGGAATGGACTGACAATTCTTAGGGAGAAAAGGGGTGTGGGAAGTACAGTAAGAGATTGGACAAAAACATTGCAACAATGGGAGAGGACAGTGGAGAGGGGGAGGTGAGGGTGGAGGGTGGGATGGGTACAGGGTGGAGGGGAGTTATAGGGGGATAGAAAAGGGGAAACAATGTAATTAATAAACTGAACAATAAAGATTTGAAAAAAATAAAATAAATAAAAAAATAAAAATCAGCAAGGTTTCCTCCAGTACTCTGTGCCCACCTGGCCCTGCACATCCCCCGGCCCAGCTCTGGGAATTATTTTGAGTGTTCAGAAGCCGGGTCATTACTTTTCCTTTCAAATAATTGTGTCGACTCCTTCACCAAGACCTTTCACCAGTTTATTTCGTTTTCTTCTCTTTCTGCATCATTTTTCCTAAATCTTGTTGGGGAGGAGAATGGAACTCCCAGCACCAGTGCCCTCCGCAGCCGAGGAGCTGTCCAGGCACAGGCCCACCTCTCGCAGGGGCTGGTGTCGTCATTTGGACCTCAGTGCTGGCCTCTTCGCGGGGAGCCCGCACCAGCACCTGAGCCGTCTGCTTCCTGCTCTCACTGCAGGTCTGTGGGCCAAGGAGAGGAGAGGAAGCCCGTCGCAGGACCGCGCTCACCAACGCAGCAGCACCTGTGAAGTTGCTAAATTCAGATTCTCATGCGCAGTCAGGTGGCTCAGAGGTTGAACATCGACCCAGGACCCAAGAGGTTGTTGGTTGGATTCCTGGTTATGGCACATGCCCCAGTTGTGGGTTCAATCCCCAATAGGGGGCGTGCAGGAGGCAGCCAGTCGGTGGTTCTCTCTCATTGATGTTTCTGTCTCTCCCTCTCCCATCCTCTCTAAAATCAATAAAAATGTATGTATTTTTTAAATAAATAAAAACATATTTTTAAAAAGAATGCACGCCCTAACCAGTTTGGCTCAGTGGATAGAGCATCAGTCTGCGGACTGAAAGGTCCCAGGTTTGATTCCGGTCAATAGCATGTACCTTGGTTTCGGGCACATCCCCAGTAGGGGGTGTGCAAGAGGCAGCTGATTGATGTTTCTCTCTCATTGATGCTTCTAACTCTCTATTCTTCTCTGTAAAAAACCAATAATATCCTATCTAATAAAAGAGTAACATGCAACTTGACAGTACCTCTGCTACGGCCACAAGCTACGCCCACAAGCCATGCCCACAAGCTAAGCAGAAGCAAAGGAAGCACAACCAAGATGGCTGCGGCCACTGAGAGACTGGGCCAGGAATGGTAGTGAGGGCCAGCTTGACAGAGGGAGGAAAACCGTGGCACGGGCCGGCTTGGGGGAGGGAGGGAATGGCAATGTGGGCTGGTTTGGGGGAGGGAGGGAGTGGCGGCGTGGGCTGGTTTGGGGGAGGGAGGGAATGGTAGTGTGGGCTGGTTTGGGGCAGGGAGGGAGTGGCGGCGTGGGCTGGTTTGGGGGAGGGAGAGAATGGCGGTGTGGGCTGGTTTGTCTGAGGGAGGGAACGGGCTCCACCCCTCCTGCCCCTGGCCTTGGGGCGGGCTTGGGCCAGGGCTGGGGTGGGGTCGGGGACAACCAGAGATCAGCTGTATCACAGGGCGACAGATAGCTGGGGTTCCCTGGCTGAGGTGCCCTGTTCAAGGCCAAAAGCATCCATCAGAGGCTTTCTTTCGGTCTTGGCCAGGGCGGCGTGAGCCATCATTAGGACATGCTCTAAGGGCTCCCAGTATGTGAGAGGAGGCAGGTTGGGCTGAGGGACCTCCCACCCCCAGTGCACGAATTTCATGCACCAGGCCCGTAGTGTGTGTATGTGTGTGTGTGTGTGTGTGTGTGTGTGTGTGTGTGTGTTTGTGTATGTGTATATATATATATATTTTTTTTAAATGCATGCAAATTCTCAGACCCTGCCTCAGACCTGCTGAAGCAGAACTCTGGGGTGGGGACCAGCCCTCTACAAGGTAACTATGGCTGCTCTGCAGAGGGGCACACAGCCATGCTTCTTCTTCCCTCAGCTTCAGGGGGGCCTCAGAGAGGCCAGGCCCCAGTGCCTGTTGCCAGGTCTAAAGGGCAAGAGGGGTGCTGCCTCCAGGCAGCGTGTCCAGGATTCCTGAGTCAGTGGTGAGGAGAAAACTGACCCCCCCTGGGAAGGTGCTGGCACGGAGCCCATGGAATACGGGGTCCTAAAGGCCCCGCTGCTCCACACGCCCCAGGGCCCACGATGGCAGAGGACGGGGCCTCCTGCAGGAAGCACCGTCCTCCAGAATCTGCCTCCTGCAAAGCTTCATTTCCCCAAAAGCCCAAAGCCCTGGAGAGGTGGTCATAGCCTGCAGGCTCTCGCGAAGCACGTGGCTGAGCCCAGACTCAGGAAGAAGGGAACTGAGCTTCTGGGGTTACCAGGATTTGTTCGTTCATTTAGTCATTGACAGCCCAGGGCAGCCAGGCAGGCAGGTACCTGCACCAGCCAGGTGAAAGGGTCCATTCCCTCTGTGAGGAGGCTCCCAAAGGAGAAGCCATCTCCGAAGGCCCACAGCTTGGAAGCAGGGAGCACAGTGTGACTGGAGTTTGACCCACAGTCAATTTCTTCCATGAAAAAACTCCTCACGGCCAAAGCCAGCAGCTCCTCTGGGAAAGCCCAGAGCAGAGTGTGTTTCAACAGCTGCCCAGGGACACAGCAGCTCTGTCCCCAGCAGGAGCCAGTGAGGGCAGAGGAGGGTCCCTGGGGAGGGTCTCTGGCTGAGCCCTGCACTTCAGGAGGCCTACGGCCTGCTCAGGGCCCCTTCCTGGCCTGCAGCACCCCCACGTCCAGCCCCGCGTGGGCCCTTGAGCTCCACACACCACGTCTCCTCTGGTTAAGGTTTTTCCTCTGCTTCTGGGGTTCTCCCTGGATGAACGCCCCTTCCCTGGATTTACAGCTGCCTCCGGCCTGAGCTCAATGTCACTTTAATGAGAGTTACAGCTGCCTTCACGACAGCTGCCGCATTCCAACCACCACCTAGCCTTCCCACTGGGAGGGGGTGCTGAGGGCTGGGAGGGCGGAGGGTGGAAATCGGCAGTACCCTCCACGTGCTGGGCAGTTGGCCCAGCTCTGCACCAGGCTTCAGACCTAGGTGGATCCTGAGGACAATAAGAACTGAGGTGACTGGGAATCTTAACCCCGGGACCAGGGAAGCCTGGTGAGGGAGTGTGTGTGCGAGGTGCCCCCTCTCCCGGCCCTTCTCCCTGTCAGTCCCTGTGAGGACCAAAGTCCGGACCTGGAGGGCCCAGGGCTAGAGGGCAAGGCGCTGGCAGACGCCTGTTGTTCCCTATTGAATCCAGATGTGGTGGTAGGATGTGAAGGAGGGAGAGGAGGAAGAGGGGAAGGGAGCTGGAAAAGCTGTGGTTCCACAGGGAGTTGAGAAGCTCTGAAGTCATTTCTGGTGTCAGTGCCTCTGACTGAGTGTAAAACTCGTCTTAAACTGGCCCACAGACTCTTGTGAATGATGGGAGGCGCTGCCCATGGCTCACCACCTACCAAAAGCTGCTCCACTCGTACCTGCGCCTCTCACCTGCAGCCGGGCGCCCAGCTCCGGGCAGAGCTTCCTGGGCCCACATTGCTGGGACGCTGCCCAGCCCTGACCAGAGATGCTACCACATGGGCAGCAGGGACACAGGCCTGCACTTCATCCCCCATCGGCCAATGAGCAGGGTGAGTGCACACACTGTACAGACAAGGAGCAGAGGCTCTAATCCATTTTTTAAAAAATATGTTTTTATTGATTTTAGAGCAGAAGGGAGAGGTGGAGAGAGAAACATCAATGATGAGCATCACTGACCAGCTGCCTTCTGCACACCCCCCACTGGGGATCAATCCTGCATCTCAGCCATGTGTCCTGGCCAGGAATGGAACTGTGACCTCCTGGTTCATAGATCAATGCTCAACCACGGAGCCATCCGGCCAGGCTGGGACCTAAATCTTAAAGGGCTAGTCCCATGTGCAAGGCCACGTGGCTGGAAGGTGGCCTCCAGGCCTGGGGCTGAGGAACACTGCTGCCCACGCTGTGCTGCCCACCTTGGAGCTAGGACACTCGTTCCTCTTTAAACAAGACAGGCGTGTGGGGGAGGCCTGTGGGCATCATTGAGTGGCCAGAGACCCCCTCACCCCATTCCTAGAAATCTGAAATACTCTCAGAGATGCCCCACAGTCACCTAAAGAAAGGCTCCTGGGGCCAGGCCTCGGCCACACATGGACAACGCCCCTCCCCCGGGCCCTCCTGGTAGGTGGACGGCTCCTTCCTGCAGCTGGAGAGGAGCCAGGCTGTCGGAGAGGACATCGGGTACAAATTCTCCCAGAGGCTGTTGACCTGAAGAGGGAATGACCCGTCCCTAACCTGCTCTGCCTTCCTGTAGCTTCCACCTGCTCAGGAACAGGAAGTCCATGGCCAGGTCCAGGCTGGAAAGGGAGCCAAGGGCTGCAGCTTCATGGCACCCCCTGGGCCAGCCCCTCAGTGGGAGCCAATATGGAATGAATACTTGTCTCTGGGGGAGAGGCCACAGCTGAGAGGGGCGGGGGTACTTGGGGTGGGTGATGCAGAGGGCTCTGGGGAGCAGGGTGGGAGCTCACACTGGAGGCAGGTGGTCAGAGGTGGCCCTAGCTCTGCCGCCCTCACTGCACAGCCGGACAAGACTGTACCTCACAGTGAAGCGAGAAGGCGGGCCTCTCTCCTGGAGGCCGTGCAGATGTTCACTGCTTGTTTTAGACTCCGCCTCCTGGGTCACTGCTGACTCTGGCCTCAGCCTCCTGTTGATCATTGTGGGTGGAAAGATCCTTTCCCTTTCCCAGGTCTTCCCAAACCTGCATTCCAGAGTCCCCAGGGATTCTACAGGTGTTAATAGCAAGGCCTGGAGACCCAGGTGGGGAGGGAGTGTGGCTGACCCTGCTTGGTTCTCTCAGGCAGCCTGCCATAGGGCCTTTGAGCTGTGAATTACCCTTTGCCCAAGACTCACCCAGAGCAGCTGAGGTAGGTGGCTGGGCAGGCAGCCTCTCCCCTGCTCACCCTCACAGGCAGGAGAGAGGGAGGGATGGGGTGCAATCTCCTACAAAAAGGAGTGCAGTCAATGTGGAGAATGGCTCTCAACTCATTCAATGTGTCCAGGAACCTGTGTGAAGTGCACAGCCCCAGGCCATGCCTGAGCGGTTGAGGTCTGGGGCCTATGCTTGCCCCACACACCCAGGGGTTAGTAAGGCTGGTCTATAGGACCACATTCTGAAGAGCCCAAGTCTGGCTTTAGCCAGTGTGGCTCAGTGGATAGAGTGTCGGAGGACGAAAGGGTCCTGGGTTCGATTCCAGTCAGGGACAGAGTCCTCGATTGCAGGCTTCTCCTTGGCCTATGCCTTGGTCAGGGTTCCTGCAGGAGGCAACCAATCGATGTGTCTCTCACATTGATGTTTTTCTCAGTCTTTCCCTTTCTTCCACTCTCTCTAAAATCAATGGGAAAACATCGTTGGGTGAGTATTAAACAAACAACAAAAAAACACTGGTCAGATGTTTGAATGCCCAATGTCACCTATTTAGTGTGAGGCTAGGCACACTGTGGGTGCATAATAAATGCTGATTATGGAATACACAAATAAGTGAGTGAGGGCGTGGGTGAGCATGGCTGGGCAATGACCGCAGCTCCATGGTGCTGGAGTGAGGGGCCCTCCACTGGGAGCCTCCCCAGGGAGAGGAGGGCCTTCCTCTCCAGGTTGCTGTGTCCAGCTGAGATGGATGCTCCCAACGAAGCTGCCAGTTGCTGCCGAGGGTCTAAGGGAAGTCCCAGCCCACAGGAGAGAAGCCCCACAGAGTCCCCTTCTCCCAATCCGTGCAGAGAGGTCAGGGCCCCTCAGGAGTCTATTTCCAGAAAATGCAGCTACACATCAAGGTCTGTCTGTGGGGTCAGAGCCCTGGACACCAGCACTCCCCATGACTACGGATCCTCGATCCTTGGTCCTGGCTGTGCTGTCTTTTCCTCTAAGTCACAGCAGGGAAGAAGCAAGGGGGAGGATGTGGAAGCACGCCGGGCAAAGGCAGCTAGGGCTCGCCCCTTTGGGGCAGAAAGTTAAAGTTTGGGACGCTGGTTTCCTTGATCCTATAAGAAGTAAGGTGAACCCCCCAATCCAGGGGTCCTGGTGGAACACAAAGCACACTTGGGAGCCAGGCAGCAGGCAATATCTTTCCTCCTGCAGGAGAGCATGCACATGTTCTGGGCCCACCGGGGTTCTTAATCCTGACGCAGGTGACCTGTCCCTCACTCCTGATTGGAGCTCAGATGTAAAGTCTTTCCTGATTGGCTAATTCAAAGGAAGGGGCTGGCCTTTGCAGTTTCAAGAGGGCAGGCCCCAGGGAGCTGCAAGCCATGTGGCCAATGTGGTGGCTGTCTAAACTGTTCTTTGATAGAAAAGATTACTTGTTTATTCTCATAATTCCCCCTTTTCTTTACTTAAACTCTCTTCTTCAGACTCGGCTGACACCTCTGACTTTCCTGCTCTGCAGTGTCCAGGAGCAGACTACTTTGCTATTTGGTCAACAGGGTTCCAATTAGTCTTTGAGTAAGACACCCCATACACGGGATGACGTGACACCTCATTACTGTAGCTCCTAATCAAAGGGGTGAGGTGAACACCATTACTCCTTCCACTTTCCAACCATCGCTCCAGTGAATCGGAGAAGGAGCCTCGGTCCCAGGCTCCAGCTCACACGTCACTGAAGCTGCCAGTGACAGTCCATGTGCTGTGGTGTCAGGGACCAATGTGCAGCACTGGCCCCAGTATTACACATTTTCTTCCTTTTCTGCCAGAACCGTATCTAAGGCCAACCTGTGCTCCCAGGTCACTCTGCTACTAGCATCTAGCAGCTCACTATGCTTTTAGCTGCATCTTGAGTGTAGTTAGCAAGCCTTTGCTAGTTTAGTAAATATAATAAATATTAAGAAACTTGTTCCTTAGTTTCCATTGTAGGAAGATCTTGAGGCATTCTAGGACCTACTGGAATCACCTACAGCCAACTCTAGGTAAAAAACAACAAACACTTTTCTTAAAATGTAAACCCTAGGAAGGTTGTCAAACCCATTCTACCAAAAGACTATAAATCATTCAAAGTGACAAGAAGTATTAAACACAAACATAATCTAGCAAAACTTCAGTTCCCATGACTGAGATTACTTTTTTTAAATAACTGATTAATATAACTTACTAGAGGCCCAGTGCACAAATTCATGCACCAATGGAGTCCCTTGGCCTGGCCTGAGGGGATCGGGTTGAAACCGGCTCTCTGAAATTCCCCAAGGGGTCCTGGATTTCGAGAGGGCACAGGCCAGGCCAAGGGACCCCACCCGGTGCAGGATTGGGGCTGGGGATAAATGTGGGAGGTTAGCCAGCTGAGGAGGGGTCGCAGAAGGGCTCCAGGGCATGTCTGGTCCATCTTGCTCAGTCCCAATTGCCCAGACCCCAGCAGTAAGCTAATGTGCTGGTTAGAGCATTTGTCCCTGCTGGTCAATGCACATCATAGCAAGCGGTTGAGTGGCCTTAGCATATAATTAGCATATTATGCTTTGAGTGGTTGAATAAATAATTGGGCACTTAGCATATTAACCTTTTATTATCAACTAGAGGCATCGTGCATGAAATTCATGCACTTAAGGGTGGAGTCCCTCAGCCCAGATTGCGAGGGGGCATAGGCCAGGCCGAGGGGTTGGGGAGAGACTGAGGGAGGGTTCCAGGGTATGTCCAGCACATCTCCCTCAGACCCAATAGGCCGGACCCCAGCAGCAAGCTAACCTTCCAGTCAGAGTGTCTGGCCCTGGTGGTCAGTACACATCATAGTGAATGGTGTGGAGGCCTTAGAATATCGTTAGCATATTACGCTTTGATTGATTGAATGGCCGACCAAACAACCTGGCATTTGGCATATTAGGCTTTTATTATATAAAATATTTTTTAAAAGCGACCAGAACACCATAACAACTAGAACGACTGGTCACTATGACACCCATTGCGGCCAGCAAACTGGCTCAATTGGGGTGTCGGGCCACCAGCCAACCTCCTGCGGCCCTTCCCTCTGGCTGGCCCCACTCCTAATGGACCCCAACCACCCTAATCGGCCATGGCCCTTTCCCCCAGCCAGCTCCACCCCTAATATACCCCTCCACTCCAATCAGGGGCAGGTCTGGCCAGTCAACATCCCATAGCCCTCCCCCAGCCACTGACCCCCAATCAGCCCGCCCATCCCATTTGGGGGCAGAACCGTCTGGCCCACTGCCCACAACCCCTCCCTATGGCTGGCCCCACCCCCAATTGCCCACCCACTCCAATCAGGGGTGGAGACCAGCAGCCAATCACCCCCGGCCCCTCCCCCAGTTGGCCCAGCCCTTATCAGCCCCAATTGGGGCTGGACAGCTGGCCAACCTCCCACCATCTTCTCCTCCAGACAGGCGGGGCCCAAATCCGCCCCATTTGGGGCCAGGCCGGCTGGACCCCACCTATGCATGATTCGTGCACTGGGCCTCTGGTGTAGGATAATAATTTATAGAACTTTTGCTTCAGAAAAGGACTAACCAAAATAAGGTTTATTTTCTAACTTCAATTGTCCTTGGATGTGGTCAACAAATGATACTAATTGGATTTTTGCTTTCAGTCTCCCTGAGTACATTGGGAGGCAAAATGCATATCATTTAATCTTTTTTAAAATATATTTTATTGATTTTTTAGAGAGGAAAGGAGAGGGATGGAAAGTTAGAAACACTGATGAGAGAGAAACATTGATCAGATACCTCCTGCATACCCCCTACTGGGTATGTGCCCATAATCAAGGTACATGCCCCTGACTGGAATCGAACCTGGGACCCTTGAGTCCGCAGACCGATGCTCTATCAGCTGAACCAAACCAGTTAGGGCAAATCATTTACTCCTAAGTGTCAGGTCAACTATTAATGACAAAATATAATTTTTAATATTTCTTGGCCCAACAGGTCCTCAGGGTCTGGCCCAGAGTACTGTCTCATTTGATATTTTAGTCCTGGTAAAATTCAAAGGCCCTTCTTCTTTGCCCTGCTGAATATTGAAGGCTTTATTTAAGTTCTGAGACTGGGGAACCGCTCCTCTAATCCCTTTAATTATTAGTTCCCTGAGATCTCTCATGTACCCCCTATGGGTCTTTTTGGTAAGGTCCCACTGGGGCTCCTGGGTTTGAAAATTTCACATCTGCTGGAAGCACACCAGGGCCAGCCAGGTGCTCCCTTTCCCAGATAGCCATAGTTGATTTTCAAATCACTCCCCTTCTTTTCCTAAGAATAATATTCCCAAGATAGACATTAACTTGTGTCTATGAAGACATTTGTGGACCCAAAAATGGATCTAGCTGGTCAGCTAAGCCACGTGGATCTTCCATGTGGGAGGTTTTAACGCCCCTCCCCCCCCCCTTTTTTTACTGCTCCAACTCCTTTTGCAACCTAGGAAAGCTTCTTTCTGGTGGCACAGTGGCCTCAGGTCAGGCTGGCACCTCAACAGGAAAGCTCTCCTCCCAAGGGGAGGCTGGGATTATAAATCACCACCTGGGATGTTCCCTAGGTTGTCCCCCCAGTAGCATAGGGAGGGGAAGGCAAGGCAAGGGATCTCATTCCTCTGTTTGCCCTTGTTCTCTCTTAGGCTTCTCTGCTTTTATAGAAGGACTGGCCCCTTCCTCCAACAGAGAGCACAGTCAATCTCCTCTTGAGGACTGGGCTTTTATTATTAACATATTTATAATAATTATTAACATATTTATAATTATTTATGAGCTTTGTCATAAATCCTTAATTTTAATTGCATATATTTATTATATCTTAACAACTTTTAAATTTTAACAAATTTTAAATCCAGTTATTACCTAAAGTATTTTCTTGACCAATTTTGTAACAGGGATAACTCAATGAGAAAGTATCATTTTATTTTTCTTTTCTTTTTAAAAAAATATATTTTATTGATTTTTTATAGAGCGGAAGGGAGAGGGATAGAAAGTCAGAAACATCAATGAGAGAGAAACATCGATCAGCTGCCTCTTGCACACCCCTTACTGGGGATGTGCCCGCAGCCAAGGTACATGTCCTTGACCGGAATAGAACCTGGGACCTTTCAGTCTGCAGGCCGACGCTCTATCCACTGAGCCAAACCAGTTTCAGCCATTTTATTTTTCTTTATAAAAATAAAATGCCCCTGTTTCACTGCTAGAAGGTGGTACTTCTACAGATTTGTTCCTCCCAGGGTTACAGGGAAAAGCAGAACATTGGGGACTAGTTATGATTATGAGAAATATTAATTATGCTGTTAACCATGACTGCCCTTTCTGTTCAAAGAAAGGACATACCAACCTGGCAGGGAGTCATATGCCCCAGGACCTGGGAGTCACCCTTGGACTGCAGTCCATCCTCATTCAAGAACTGCCCACTATCATGGAAGCATTAAGGTGTTGCCCAAACCAACCTGTTTGGCTTACTTCTCCATATTCATAAACCAGGAAAAAGCAAACTAAAGTCCCTAAAAGATAGAAAGCCAACATTACATTACAGACATACATACAGAAATAGCACTAGCTAAGAATTTCTGGTGGCTAACACTCTAAAAGGGAGAGCAGGAAGAGTCTCCAAGATTAAGGATTCTTGGCAGCTGCGGGGACTTTCCTACAGTCTCTGTCACATGTTCAGCCTCACCACACATAACTGGGCTTCCCCAAAGTAGGACTTGCCCCATCTTTAAACAAATTAAACAAATAACAAAGAGACACAAAACATCAATAGAAAACTTTTATACAGGCACACGCAATACTAAAAGAATCCTCTGCATTAAGAACCACTAACGCAGAACAATGTTTTCTGTCCCTGGCTCAGGAACTCGCCTCCCCAGAACCTCAGCATTCTCCCAATGGACTATTCAGGGGAACGTATTCCTAGGCCTAGAATTTCTGTTTCCCATCCTCAGCACGTCCTTTGTGACTATGTACTCAACCCCCCATGTTAGAGGTTTCTCGTACTCCCTGAGATCTGCTTTGTTCCTCTCTGGCTGCTTCCCTCTTACCGCTTCCCTCTCAGGAGAAAAGAACCACAGATCAGAACTCCACACTTGTTTTATGTCCAAGACACATCCCAGTCACATATGCCCGACCTCCGAGGACACCCAATCACCAAAGCAGTACTCAGTCCAATTTCCAGCCTTAGCTCCTGCATGAGGTGCCCTGACTGCCGTGGGTCTTGTTTGGGCCCTTCATGTGTGGCTGACTGACTCTCAATCCTGAGCTCATAGTCGACCCAGGGGGAATGTCTGTCCCTCCTCACCGAGGCTGCCACAACTTGGTCACAGGGCATACCTCCTTAGAAGAGGGGTCCAATTTCCCTGTGATGACAAACTGTATCCTGGATGAGCCCCAGAATTTCAAGAAATAAGGCGAACCCCTCAATCCAGAGGTCCTGGTGGAACACAAAGCATACTGGGAGCCAGGCAGCAGGCAATATCTTTCCTCCTGCAGGAAGGTGCGCACGCACACTGAGCAGGTGGTCACTCCACTTTTTAATCCTGACGCACGTGACCTGTCCCTCACTCCTGATTGAAGCTCAGGCGGGTTGGCCTTTGTTGTTTCAAGAAGGCCAGTGGCCCCCAGGGAGCTGCAAGCCATTCGGCCAACATGGCAGCTGTCTAAACTGTTCTTTGACGGGAAAGGTGACTTGCTTATTCCCTCTCTCTCTCTCTTTTGTTGTCTGGGAGAAGGAAGGGCAGCTGAGTAGCCATCAATGATGGGGTCTGAGGGCCAGAAGGCAGCTGAGATTCCACACTCACCTGGGCATCAGGGTGGGAAAGGCAGCAATGGGAGGGGAGGAAAAGGGCCTCTGTGAACTGCAGGGTGCAGGCCCTGGCTGCTGCGGGGTGTCCTCCTGACCCTCTCAGCAGGACTCCTGCCCCTTTTGTGTGCAAGGAAGCAGAGACCCTGGTGGGGTCACCGATTCAGCCCCCCATCTACAGTCCCTCAGCCTGGCTTTCTGATGGGGAGAATGGCCCCACCAATTTCACAGCCAGCAATGGGCAGAGCCAACATCTCAAAGCCACAGCCAGGGCACCCTCCTGTCCATGGGCCGCAGTAGACTCGGCGTCTGGACCCTCCTCCGCCATGGTAGCTCCTACTCTGTCCTCCGAGTGCCCTTCCTCAGTTTCCCTGTGGCTACTTGCAGGAAACAAGAGTTTCTGAAGGGGTGATGGGGATCAATCCCTGTCCTCTGCCCTCACCCGACAGCCTGGACCAGCCCCCCAGTCACACACTTTGCCCCCTTCCACCCAACTCTCCATCCAGCCCATCTGCACCCACCTAGCCCTCCACCTACCCCTCTGTCCAGCCCACCTGTGTCCACCCAGCCTTCCCACCACCCCTCAGCGATCCCTTCACCAACCCTCCCCCCACTCCCCACCTACCTGCCCCCACCCCCAAACCCATCTCTCCACCAGCTCTCCCCCACCCTTCCACCCCCCACCCACTCCTCCACCCCCTTTTACCCAGCCCTCCACCCAGCCCTCTGCCTGCACCCACCCAAAGCCTTGGATTTGAAAACTGCTCGGGTCCCATCTGGTAACCACAGCACAGAGAGGGACTTTCAGATCCCCAGCTTTCAGGAGGAAGCAAAAAGTAGTGTTGCTGTTGTTGTTGTTGTTGTTGTTGTTTTTAATCCAGCGGAACCAGGCAGCATGGCTCAGTTGAGCATCGACCTATGAACCAGGAGGTCAGGGTTCAATTCCCGGTCAGGGCATGTGCCGGGGTCGTGGGCTTGATCACAAGTCTGGCAGCCAATCAATTATTCCCTCTCGTCATTGATGTTTATATCTCTCTCCCTCTCCCTTCCTCTCTGAAATCAACAAAAACATTCATAATACAAAGTGTGAGTCTGAGCATGCCATGCCCTTACACAACACCTCTCACAGCCTGTCCTCTCTCAGGACCACCAGACAAGACAAAGCCGGCGTCCTCCCGCGCCCTCCTCGGCCGCCACGCTCTCCGCGTTATTCCAGCAGCTCGCTCTCCACATCAGGCCGTGGGCAGTTAGTGCTGTTTCTGAGGAGCCCCCCGACTCAGGCCCACGCTGCCCCTTGGTTTGGAGTGTCTTTGCTGATCAATCCTGATCATCACTAGGTCAGCCTGGACACACTGCCTCCCAACGCTTCCCAGAGGAGGCCGGAGTCTCTTCTGATTCTGCGTGGTTCCAGTTACAACAGTTGTAATTTAAATACTTGGGTTTGCACTTATTTTTTTAATGCCTGCTCCTTTTGCTGCTGTGGGTTTCATTGTAGGATAAGGGATTGTCACACCTGCCTTGTCTGCTTGCTGTAATGGCAGCAGTGAGCACAGTCTGACCGACTGGGTGAATGAAGAATGAATGAATGATGAATGAGGGAGTGTCCAGGGAGGGTGCAGGAAAGGCCTCCTAGAAGAAACAGCCGTGAGGAGGGGACGGTCATGTTTAAAGCTGCAGCAGGAGTCACACACGGGCTGGAATAAACGGGGGAGAAGCACCTTGTCATTCCCATCATTTGGCCCTCCTTTCCCTTCTAAGGCACCGATTCAGCCCTCCATCTACAGTCCCTCAGCCTGGCTTTCTGATGGGGAGAATGGCCCCACCAACTGTCCCAGCTGCTCTTTCTGTTTCACTCACCACACAGGCCCTGCCCCTGCTCCCACTCGTCACCACACCCTCAGATGTGCGTGTCTGAGGACTATGATGCCTGCGCTTCCCATGGGCAGCAAAGCGACTGGAGCCTTGCAGCTGGCCTCGAGGGGCAGAGGAGAGGGCCCACCCCATTCCCAGAACCCTCATCCCCCAGCACCCCTATTCCCAGCACCTGCATTCCCAGCACCCCATCCCAGTACTCCCTTCCCAGCACTTCTTCCCATCACCCCCACCCCCAGTATCCCCATCCCAAGCACCCCCTTCCCAGAACTCCTACCTCCAGCCCCCTCAGCCCCAGCACCCCCAACTCCAGCCCCCCCCCCAGCCCCAGCACTTCCAGGCACCCCCAGCCCCAGCCCCACTCTGTTGCAAAGTACAGCAGCCAGCCCATCTACAACCCAGGCCAAACACCAGCCACAAAAAGAAATTGGAAAAAATCTTCCCACAGTGGAAAGATGAGGTCCCCATTGCACCCTAACAGAGCTCACTTCCCTCTGACTTCCAGGGGACCTGCCACGCCTGCTCTCTGAGCCAGGGTTGGGAAGTGATGTGTCATCCCTCTTCCTGCAGCTCATGCACACTAAGACCGAGGGGCAAAGTGGGTGCCTCCCAAGGCTTGGCGGCCCACTTCCCAGCTTCAGAGCTCCAGGCAGCATGAAACAGAAGACCAGAAGAGGACAAAGAGAAGGGAGTTTCCAAATGAGTGAGTGAGTGGTGTGTGTGGAGGGTGGGCCTGGGGAGGAGGGGGCTTGTGTAGGTGACACAAGGATGTAATATTTGATACAATGGGAAAGGAGAAACAATATCTATACTAATAAAAGGGTAATATTGAAATTGGTTAGGACACCCTCACAGTAACAACCGAACAGCAGGCTGTGTGGGGTGGCCAGGCCAGCAGGGGGCAGGTAGGGGAGATGAGGCTGGCAGGGGTGGGGCAGTAAGGGCCAACCAGGCCAGCAGAGGGGGGAAGTTGGGGGCAACCAGGCTGGTAGAGGCAGGCAGTGAGGGGCAACCAGGCCAGCAAGGGGGACAGTGAGGGGCAATGAGGCCAGTGGGGGCATTCTGGGGAGACTAGGCTGGCAGGGGGGCAGTTGAGGGCAATCACGTCGGCAGGTGGAGGCAGTTAGAGGCAATCAAGCAGGCAGGCAGGCAGGATCAGACCTAAACCAGCAATCGGACATCCCCGAGAGATCCCAGATTGGAGAGGGTGCAGGCTGGGCTGAGGGTCCCCCACCCTGCACAAATTTTGTGCACCAGGCCTCTAGTTAAGTAATATAGCTCCATTTATTGGGCCTTTCCTATATGCTGTGAAGTGTTTTGTACTCAATATTTCATTTACTTTTCCAAACAACTCAGTAAGGGCAGCATCTATGTGCCCCTTTTATAGATGGAGACACAGGCCTACTGAGTCCCACAAGCTCTCGAGTGGTCAGGCTCCGGGATGGAGATGTGAAGCTCTTGCTGGGAAGCACTCCCTGCGGCTGCTCTCCAGGGCTGAAGAGCAGAAGGGAAGGAAACTGGTTTATGGCGGCAGAGGCTGCAGCCAGAAACAAGGAGCCTCTGACAATGGGGCTCTGGGTTACAGTCGGGGTTACAGGCATGGAGAGCGCTCCCTCTGAGGGCCTTCACAGTCATGATGAATGGACGCCTGTGTCCGGCTGCGGTGAGGGAAGCACTGTGCTCTGATGCCAGCCTCACTGGGCACAAGATCGCCCGCAGGAAGCTGTGAGATCTCAGAAGACAGCACAGGATGTGTCCGGGTGGCAGGAAGAACGCAGGGCTGCGGGCAGGCAGGTGCCACTGTGCTCAAAAGCGAAAGCGAATGGCCCGGAGGCCTTGTGTTTTCAGTCCCTGCTGGCTCTCCTGCTTGTATGGCCTTGAGTACGTCACTTAACCTCTTTAAACCTCATTTCCTGGGCAGTAAGGAGTGGCTAAGAATAGAACCTGCTCTGGAGGGTTGCTATAATCATGTTTTAAAAGGTGATATGTGTAAAGTACCTGGCACAGAACTTGAACACAATAAAGATACAATGAATGGGTGTTGCTATGACAATTGTTGGAATTATTGCTGGAGTCAGAAGTGGGAGCAGACAGCACAGGGCAGGGCTGTGCCTTCATCAGGAGCCAGGAAAGTCTTCCCAGGAAACTTGTGTTTTGTTCTGAATTGTGAAGAGCTGGTCAGGTACAATCCAACTGAAGGAGTAGGGACAGAGGTCGGGTTCACATAGTAAAGTGAGACTTCACAAGTCCTAATGTAGTTTGATCTTCGGTTTAACTAAGATGTTGATTATGTGGGAAGAGGTGGTAGAAAGAGAGGAGGTGGAACCTTATCTCCAAACCCAGAATTTAAAGAGACAGAGACAGCAGGAGGGACCGAAACTGGAACACAGACACAGGGAGGTCTCTGCTTCCTTCTTCTGGATTCCATTGGGGAGAAAGGGAGGGACTTGGCAAGGGCAGAGCTGATTGATGAAGGACGGGGGACAGAACCTGAACAGGAGAGTGAGGAAAGGCCCCCCATAGGGGAGGCCCTGAGAAGTGGGGGGATCTCACAGGAAAAAGTAACAGCAGGGTTTTCCCACCCGTCAGGCCCAGGCTGCTTTGAGACAGCTCTCTCAGTCCTGCCAGCCGGGGCTCTGGAGAAAAGACTATTCTGTGCCAACCGCCCCTGTACCCGCGTGGAGGTGAGGTCCCGGGCCAGCCCACTTTCCAGGAAAGATGTTTGCTTTATATTCTCTATCCCTAACCCTCAGACAAGTACCAACTTTCAAACCCTTATATCACATATCACCGGGGATTTTTTTTAAAAACGTATTTTCAGGGTTTTGCTCCGGGAGTTTAATTGGCTAGATTTTTGGGATCAGGATTTTTTTTTTAATCTCTTTTTCTTATTGATTTCAGAGAGGAAGGGGGGGGGGTGGGAGAGAAACATCAATGATGAGAAGGGAATCATTCATCGGCTGCCTCCTGCATGCCCCCCCACTGGGGATCAAGCCCACAACCCAGACAAGCGCTCTGATCAGGAATTGAACCGTGACCTCCTGGTGCATAGGTTGATGCTCAACCATGGAGCCACGGCCGGGCCAGGACCAGGTTTTTAACAGGCATCCAGCGCATGTTGGTGAGGCAAGCTCAGAAAACCCCAAGCTAGCTAAGCCTGAGTCCCCTCCATCCTAAATGCAGGCAGCATGTGTCGGAGGAAGAACCCTGAGTGTGTAGCAAGAGATGGTCTTGGCCTGACTCTGGCCCCAAAGTCCCAGGACACGGGGCCCTGCTCTCGGTGCCTGCACAGCGCCTGCAGCCGGGCCTGTTGGCATCGCTGGTCCTGACAGGAGCTGTGCCGGGGAGCCATGGAGGGGAGGAGGTTTAGGGCAGAGGGTGTTTACTTATCTGCACTCAAGATCTCATAACAAAACATGGGGACACAGCCCTGGCCGGTGTTGCTCAATGGATAGAGCATCAGCCTGCTGACTGAAGGGCCCCCGGGTTTGATTCTGGTCAAGGGCATGTGGCTGGGTTGCAGGCTTGATCCCTGGCCCTGGTTGGGGCACATGCAGGAGGCAGCCAATCAGTGATTCTCTCTTATCTTTGATGTTTCTCTCTCTCTCCCTTTCTCTCAGAAATAAAAAATTAAAAAACTAAAGACGTGGGGACACAGAATAAGCGGAATTGATCCATGGACATCAGGGAACAAGAGTCCAAGCATCACCTCCCGGCTTCCCCTCGCTGGAACTGGCCTCAGCCACTCCCACCCCCACAGGACAAGTAGGCCAAAGACTGTCTAAAACTTGCCCCAATCACACAGATAATCAGAGGAAGCAGGCATCTAGGCTCCCAGCCTTCACCAAGTCCATCGCTGGGGTGCATGGCAGGGTAGTCCTGTTATCTTGGGGGTTGTGGAGACCCCTGATGGTGGCCCCAGTGTCCTGAGTCCCTGGACAGTCTCCAGAGTGGCCTGGAATCTAGCCTTTCCCCGGATGTGCTGACAGTGACAGAGAACGGGCGGGGCGGAGGAAAGCACTGAAGGGGGAAGCGGGGCTGGTGGGAAGGAAGCCAGGCAGGGGCCAGAGTTGCCCTAACCCCCCAGGATGTCACCCTGAGGGCCTGGAGCAGCCAGCAGCCTCAGCCCCTCTCCTTCTAGGTCAGAGAGAAGCCGCCGAGAGTGAGGTCTGGTTTTGTAGGAGCCTTCAGAAACCCGCTTTGTCAGAGAAACTCGGAGCCCAAACCAGACCCTGCAACTCCAAGCCTCATGACTGCATCCACGTGGCAGAGGACCAGCCAAAAAATGGAGGCGGGGTGAGAGGCCCCAGCCCCGCCCCTGCCGAGAGAACCAGCCCCTGACACAGCGGGGCGGCGGAGGGGCGGTGGCGGCGGGGCGGCGGGAGCCCCGAGGCCTCCCCACAGAGTGGGCAATGCTCCCCTCCGGCCAGGCAGGCGCGGGCTTGGCGGGCCCTTTAAGGCGGAAGGTGCGCGGCCTCTTTAAGGCAGGTCGGGCGGTTTGTTTTCCGAAGGAAGTGACGGGGGGCGGGATTGAATGAAAAGTGCAACAGGGAGTCCCGAGCGCCCGAGTCGGGAGCCGCGGAATCGCGGGGCCCGTCCGCCTCAGAGCGCCCCCGCGCCCCAAACTCTCCTACAACTTTGAGCGAAGTTGGCAGCGCCCCGCCCGCCGCGAGCCGGGCCGGGGATGCGCCCGCCGGGCGGCCGCGGGGTCCCCCCTGCGCCCCGCGCGCTGCTGCTGGCGCTGCTGGCGCTGCTGGCGGACGCGGGGGGCGCGCGGGCCGAGCTGCGGGTGCGCGTGCGGCTGCCGGGCGGCCGGGTGGCCGAGGAGCGCCTGCAGGCGGACAGCGCGGGCAACAGCGTCGGCCTGGAGCTGCGCGAGCCCGACGGCGCCCTGGTGTCGCTCACCGCCGACTTCGGGAAGGTGAGCGCCGCCCGCGGCCTCGCGCCCCGCCCCGACCCCGCACTCAGGCTTGCGGACCTCAGGCCGGACCGGGAGGGGCGCCACCGACCCACGTGTGTGCAGGCTGCTCTCTACCCCCGGTGCCTGGGTCCCCAGCGCCCAGAGGGCCCGTCCTTCTCCCGGGACCCGCTCCCCGACCTCCAGGCCCTCTCAAGTGCAGACCTTGTTCAGGTCCTGCCCTGCCCTGCCGCCTCTTGCGCTCACCTCGGGGTGCTCCTGCGGGAGTTCCGGGCCGCACACCAGAGACCCGGGTCCTGGCTGTGATCCGCCAAGTCCTTCTCCGGACCTGGACCTCCTTTCTCACGTGTCCTGGACAACTGCGTGGTTCTGGGTCCTGCGGCCCCACTTGGAGTCTGTGAACCACCTTCTGCTCCGCTCTCCTGGGCTGGGGAGGAGGGAGCCGGTGCGGGCAGAGCTGGGCCCTTGGTCTCAGGCCCAGGACGCCTCTCCGTGCCGGGCTGGGACGCCGGTAAGCCTGCAGCAGGCTGGCCTGGGAGAGACCTCGGAGGGTCCCTGTGCTCTGGGGTGATGCCACTCCTTTCCAGGCCTGGAGAGAGGGCTGCTGCCCCATGTCCTGACCCTGATTGTGGGAGGAGAGGAGAGACCAGCCTTTACTCAGGTGTGTGTTGTGGAAGGAATAGAGGCGGACCGGCCCCTGGTCAGGTGGGGCCTGGGGAGTGGTGGCGCTGGAGCTCATCAGCAGAGGGCCCTGAAGGGTAATGCATGACAATGACCCAACGAAGGGAGTCCTGAAGGAAGAGGTGGGTGAGGAATAGCACTCAGCACATCTCCCCGCCCCTCCCTCTTCTGATCTGAGAGGCCCTGCTGTGTCCAGGGCAGGAGACAGTGAGCCAGCGAGCAGCTGGGCCCCGGGGAAGGTTAGGCTGCAGGACCCTGGCTCAGCCCTCTTCTCCTCCCTTGTAGAGTCGGGAGCGTGAGAATGGGCAGTTGGGAGGCAGCCGGGAGGGAGATCCCGTGGGCAGCAGAGGCCAGCCCGACGCTGGCCTGTCATCAGCATGTGACTTGGGGGGCGGGTAGGACCCTGTGGCCTGTCTTACTCAGCAGGATGTGGGCCAGCAAGGTTCTCCTTCAGGGGTGTGTGTGTGTGTGTGTGGCCAGAGGAAAGCCATGGGGCAGACACCTCCTGCACCCCCTCCTCCTGCTCCCCCTCCTCCTGCTCCCTCACCCCCTGCTCCCCCTCCTTCTGCTCCTCCTCCTGCTCTCCCTCCTCCTGCTCCCTCATCCCCTGCTCCCCCTCCTCCTGCTCCCTCACCCCCTGCTCCCCCTCCTGCTCCTCCCCCTGCTCCCCCTCCTTCTGCTCCTCCTCCTGCTCTCCCTCCTCCTGCTCCCTCATCCCCTGCTCCCCCTCCTTCTGCTCCTCCTCCTCCTGCTCCCTCACCCCCTGCTCCCCCTCCTTCTGCTCCTCCTGCTCCTGCTCCCCCACCTGAACTCCAGGGAGGTGTTATCAGGTGTGCTCTTTTCCTAGAAAATCCAAACTGTGGCTGGACCCCTCAGGAAACAGACCCATCCTTCCCTTCCCACCCTCCATGGAGCCTTTGCCAGAGAATGAGCTTCTGGCCGTGCTGAGCCCCTGCCCAGTGCCTGCCCAGTGCCTGCCCAGTGCCTGCCCAGCTTCTGTGAGCAGGAACCTGGAGACCTCCCTCAGAGAGGGAGGCAGCGGGGCTGAGTGGTGTAGCCTCTAGCTGTAACATGAAGCATGGCCTGCTCTCCCCTGGAGGCCAGGAGAGGGGAGAGCTTGAGGCATGGAGGACTGAGGGTGGGCCACGTGTGGTGGGAAGGCCAACTGCCCGGTTAGGGACCTGTTTGTGGCCAGTTGCAGGAGTCCGTGTTAATTCCCACAGCAGCTCAAACCTCCCCACCCAGTGTCTGCCATTCTTCTCAGGTTAGCCTCTGCCCCAGAAGCTGCTGTGCACCCGCTGCTGGCATCTCCGATGTCACCAGCGAGGGTGGGAATGGGAGTGGAAGACTCAGAAAGGGAACCTCCTGCTCTTAGTGCTGGGTCAGCCCGCAGGGTGGAGCTGGGGAATGCCAGCACCAGGTGTGTGCCATGTGGACTAGTATTCACTCCTACCCACTTCCAATCTCCACAGCCCAGTTCTCAGGCCTCAGGCCTCAGAGCCTATGGGGCCGACTGCAAGAAGTTCTGTCTAGAAGTAATTAATTTTTCTTGTAGGAAAAAAAATGCCTGGACATAGTGTTCCTTTTGTTTCCTGTACCAAATCCATTAGGGGTCGTTTGGGGAGAGTCCCTAGTCTGTTTAGGAATAATGGTGTTTGCCCTTTTATCACCTTTGAGAAATAGTCCAGATTGAAATGAGACAGATTTAACGCTGGGCAAACTACTTGGTCTCTCCAAGCCTTCACATATTCATCTGAAAAATGGGGATAATGTGGCACAAGCTCTGTGGCTGTTGTGAGAACTAAACAGGAATGCATGCAAAATGCTCACGTGTGTAGGCTGTTGTGCCAAGTGCTCAAGAATAGAAGCCATTCACTGTCATAGTCCTGGCTCACATAGCATATCAGCATGGACCCTCCCTGCTAAGCTTGGGCTCAAAGAGGTTGAATGACAGACCCAAAGTCACACAGCAGCCGGCACCGAGCCTGGAGCCCCTTATAGTAACCTCTGTTTGAAGCACTATGTGTCAGAGTTCTCCAGGGAAAACGAAATAAGACACACACACACACACACACGGAAGAGAGAGAGAGAGGTTTTCAAATATGACATTAAAAATTTTTTTTATTCAATGGGTATTAAGGCAGTTCCACCTTTAATTTTTGAGGAAACTCCATACTGTTCTCCACAGTGGCTCACCAGTCTGCATTCCCACCAGCAGTGCATGAGGGTTCCTTTTTCCCACATCCTCACAAGCACTTGTCCAGTTTGTTGATTGTTGACGGTAGCCGTTCTGACAGGTGTGAGGTGATACCTCATTGTGGTTTTAATCCCCATCTCTCTGATGATCAGTGACATGAGCATTTTTTCGTTTGTCTCTTGGCCTTCTGAATGTCCTCTTTGGAGAAGGGTCTATTCAGGTCCTTTGCCTGTTTTTTAATTGGATTGTTTTCATTTTGGTGTTGAGTTACATAAGTTCTTTATCAGTGTTGGATATTAGCCCCATATCAGATGTAACATTGGCAAATATCTTCTCCCATTCACAGGTTGTTTTTTCATTTTGTTGGTGGTTTCCTTTGCCGTACAAAAACATTTTAGTTCGATGTAGTCCCATTTGTCTATTTTTTCTTTGGTTTCCCTTGCCTGTGGAGATATATCAAAAAAAATAGTGCTAGGAGACATGTCTGAGATTTTGTTTTCTTCTAGGATTTTTATGGTTTCAAGTCTTACATTTAAGTCTGTGACCCATTTTGAGTTTATTCTTGTGCGTGGTATAAGAAATGTGGCTTAATTTCACTTTTTTGCACATCTGTCCAATTTTCCCAGCACCATTTATGGAATAGACGATCTGGATCCCATTTATATTCTCGCCTCGTGTGGTGAACATTAATTGACCCTGAGCATGGGTTTGCTTCTGGGCTTGCTGTTCTGTTCCATTGGTCTGTGTCTGTTTTTGTTCCAGGGGCATGCTGTTTTGATTACTGTGGCCTTGTAGCATAGTTTGATATCAGGTAGCATGATAGCTCCAACGTTGTTGTTCTTTCTCAAGATTGCTGTGGCTATTTCGGGGTCTTTTGTGGTGTCATTTATAATTTTGCAATATTTGTTTTAATTCTGTGAAATATGCCATTGGTATCTTGATAGAAATTGCATTGAATCTATAGATTGCTTTAGGTGGTGTGGACATTTTAATTATGTTAACTCTTCCTATCTGTGAACTCAGTATATTCTTCCACTTATTTATATAGTCAATTTCTTTCTTCAGTGTCTTATAATATCTGAGTATAGATCTTTTACATCCTTGCTTAAATATATCCCTAGGTATTTTATTTATTTATATATTTATTTTCTTTTTTTATATATATTTTAATCTTTATTGTTCAGTTTATTAATTACATGGTTCCCCTTTTTTTACCCCTATAGCTCCCCTCCACCTGGTACCCATCCCACCTTCCACTCTCACCTCCCCCCCCACTGTCCTCTCCCATAGGTGCATGATTTTTATCCAGTCTCTTGCTGCACCTCCTACACCCTTTTTCTCCTCAAGAATTGTCAGTCCATTACCTCTCTATGCCCATGATTCTATTATATTCAACAGTTTATCCTGTTCATCAGATTTTTAATTCACTTGATTTTTAGATTCATTTGTTGATAGATGTGTATTTGTTGTTCATAATTTTTATTTTTTACCTTTTTCTTCTTCCTCTTCTTAAAGAATATCTTTCAGCATTTCATATAATACTGGTTTGGCGGTGATGAACTCCTTTAGCTTTTTCTTATCTGCGAAGCACTTTATCTGACCTTCAATTCTGAATGATAGCTTTGCTGGGTAGAGTAATCTTGGTTGTAGATTCTTGCTATTCATCACTTTGAATATTTCTTGCTGCTCCTATCTGGCCTGCATCGTTTCTGTTGAGAAATCCGCTGACAATCGTATGGGTGCTCCCTTATAGGTAACTAACAGTTTTTTTCTTGCTGCTTTTAATATTCTCTCTTTGTCTTTTGCTCTTGGCATTTTAATTATGGTGTGCCTTGGTGTGGTCCTCTTAGGGTTCCTATATATTGGGGTTCGGTATGCTTCTTGGACTCCTAAGTCAATTTCTTTCACCAGGTGGGGGAAGTTTTCGGTCACTATTTCTTCAAATAGGTTTTCATTATCTTGCTCTCTCTCTTTTTCTGGCACCCCAATAATTCGGATGTTGGTATGCTTGAGGTTGTCCCAGAGGCCCCTTACACTATCTTCAATTTTTTGGGTTCTTTTGGCTTCTTGCTTTTCCGGCTGAGTGGATTTTGCTTCTTTGTATTTCAAATCTTTGACTTGGTTCTTGCGGTCCTCTAGACTGCTTTTAGGTTTGTGTATAATATTTTTTATTTCAGTCAGTGTATACTTAATTTCTAGTTGGTCCTTTTTCATATCCTCGAAGGTCTCATTCATATCCTCGAAGGTCTCATTAAGTTCATCGGCCTTTTCTAGAAGACTCTTGAAAAACCTTATAACCGTGGTTTTGAACTCTATGTCCAGTCGTTTTTTTTCCCTCCATTTCTTTCACATCTGATTTCTTTCCATGTCTCTACATGGTGGCTGCTTTCCTGAGTTGGTCAATTAGCTTTGTGTGGTAGATGTCCTCTAAGGGACAGTGGGTCAGCCTCCCCAGTTACCTGAGGTGGATACTCTTGCTGCAGCCCTTTATGGGTTGCACAGTCTTGTTGAAGTTAAGCCCAGATTATTGTTGTTAGCACTAGGACGGTTTGACCTCCAGGCCAGTTGGCTGTGAGGATCAGCTGTGCTCAGGTTGGATGGGTGGAGTCTCCAGGCTGAGCAGGGAGCCTTGATTTCCATCAGCTCCGCCCTATGTGGCACCTGGGTCTCTGTGCCTGGCGGTAATGGCTGCACGCACCACTGAGAGAAAGCTGCCGCCGAGCTCTACCCGGTCCTGGACAATTCAGCCTCTCCCCAAATGAGTCTGCACACCCAAAGTCTCACCCAGGGTTGTAAAACAACGCAGTCCGGTGGTTTCCCGAATGAGGGTGCAAATCACGAGTCCCCTCTGTGCGCTCATGCGCTTCTGCTGTTCCCATGTTTACTCGCCCTCTCCACAAACTCACAGACCTCTGCAGCGCCTGAGTTTCAGTGTGCTTCCTTACGGTCCGGTTTCACTCCGTGTGATGTGGGTTCCCCAGACCTCGCCTGGAACTGGGGAATCAGTGCAGTGGGAAGCCTTTGTCTCCCTCCCCGTTCGAGAAAACCAGCTGGGTTTGAAGCCGCCTGCCCTATCCGCTTGCGTGCGCACAGGGCTCCAAACCTCTGACTCTGCACATATCCTCAACGCTGCCCTCCGCCGCTCCTCTGAGTCACAGTGTCCTATCTTTACTTTTATTTGTGGAATTTCCACTCAGCCAGCTTTCCTGTGATTCTGGATGATGTTTGTCCTATCCTTAAGTTGTAGTTTTGAAGTTGTTGTGTGGGGCAGCAAGATAGGTGTTTACCTATGCCGCCATCTTGGTTCCTCCCCCATGGATATTTATTTTGTATCCTGCTACTTTACTGAACTCATTTATCAGTTCTGGTAGTTTTTTGGTGGAAATCTTTAGGGTTCTCTACATAGAGTATCATATCCTCTGCAAATAACGATAGTTTTGCTTCTTCCTTTCTAATTTGGATGTCTTTTCTTTCTTCTGCTTGTCTGATTGCTATGGCTAGGATCTCCAGCACTGTGTTGAAGGAGGGTGGTGTAAGAGGGCATCCCTGTCCTGTTCCTGGTCTTAGAGACACACTTTTAGTCTTTGCCCATTAAGAGTATGAGCATTTGTCATATATGGCTTTTATTATGCTAAAGTATGCTCCCTCTAGTCCCAGTTTGCTGAGGGTTTTTATCTTAAACTAGTGGCCCGGTTCATAAAATTCATGCATGGAGGGGGGTTCCCTCAGCCCAGCCTGCACCCTCTCCAATCAGGGGCCCCTTCGGGGATCTGACTGTTGGCAGAAAGAGATGTCTGACTGTTGGCAGTCGGACATCCCTCTCACAAGCTAGGAATACTGGCTCCTAACTGCTCATGGCCTGCCTGACTGATCGCCCCTACCCCTAAGTGCTCCCCTGCTGGCCTGATTGCCCCTAACTGCTTCTGCCTTGGCCCACACCTGGGACCTAGGCTTAGATCAAAGATATCAAACTATGCCCCCTGGGCTAAATCTGGCTTTCTGCCTACTTTTTTTTTATCAATGAAGGAAAAAAAGAAGTTATTTTGTGACATGAAAATTATATGAAACTCAAATTTTAGTGGCCATAAAGTTTTGTGGGGACACAGTTCCTTTGGGCTTTGCATGCCAGGACTGCAGAAGTGGAGTATTCGAGGCCATGCGTAGCCACAAAAATTGGGCTGCACTCTGGCTCCTCATGGCAATGGCATTTGGCTCTTGCCCTGGATAAATTCTGGGGTGTTAGTATGTGAAATGTGCATACTGTAAAATATAGGCTTATAAAGTGGAAACATTTTACTTCAGTGTTCATAGTCATTTTAAAGGGCACTTTTATTTGTAGCAAATTCGGTTTCCATGGGATTTGTAGAGGCCGATGCTGGGGAGCGGCAGGCGGTCCTGGCGCTCCGTGAGGCGCCCGCTCCAGCCTCAGGGGCGGGGCCCAGGCTGGGCAGGGGGGCCCAAGGCCAGGCTCTGCGCGGCTCTCGCAGTAGTAGTCGCGGCTCCAGTGGCTGCGGGGGGCGCAGCATCCTCCAGTGAGGGCCTTTCTGGGTGGCAGCCGCGGGACCTCTCTCCTGTGGTCCAGGGACACCTATCCCCGAAACCCAGCAGCACAGCCCTAATCCCCTTGGTTCCCCACCCCCCATCTGTCTCCTCGCTTCCTTCAGCTGCCCTCCTCCCTGCTGCCTCTGCTGTTCCTGCGGAAGCCCCGCCCGCCCCGAAGGGAAGCCACGAGGCCAGAGGATCTGGGACTGAGCTCGTGGGCGCGGGGTCCTGTGCCCCCTTCCCCATCTGTATTCAGTGCGCTGAGATCCGGAGTGACTGGTGCTGGTTCTGCGGCAGCCCGCCAGAGGGAAGAGGCATCGGCCTGGGGAGCTGATGCCGCGCGCCGGCAATCCCGGCCAGCCCACAGTGCCCCGCGGAGCGGACTGCTGCTTGGCTCACAGCCCCGCCTCACACCTGGCTCTCATTACCCAAGGTGCCCCAGGCACTCATTTGCATGTGATTCAGTCACCATAACTTAGGGAGGACCGGCCCTTAAGTACCGTGCGGGCAGAGCTTATAGCGTGGTGGTTGCTTTCACGGCACTGCGGTCATGCCCCTGCCGGCCTCACTCCCTGTGTGCTGGCCACGCCCCCTTCTCCTGATTGACTGGTAGTGTAGCAGAGGTATGGGCAATTTGCATGTTACTCTTTTATTAGATAGGATAGGTGCTGGTTTTTATCAAATGCTTTTTCCTGCATCTGTTGATATGATCATAAGGTTTTTATCCTTCATTTTGTTTATGGTGGTGTATCATGTATGAACCTTCCATCCCTGGAATAAATCCCATTTTATCATGATGTATGATTTCTTTAGTGTATTGCTGGATTCAGTTTGCTAATATTTTGTTGAGGATTTTAGCATCTATGTTCATCAGGGATATTGGCCTATAATTTCCTTTCTTTGTAGTGTCTTTATCTGGTTTGGAATGAAGATAATGCTAGCCTCATAAAATGAGCTTGGGAGTCTTCCTTTCTCTTGAATATTTGAGAATAGTTTGAAAAAGACAGGTGTTTCACCTTTGGGCCCCATCCTAGGAGCCTAGTCAGCTCAATTTCATTAGTTGTAATCTGTCTATTCAGTTTTCTAATTCTTCCTGATTGAGTTTTGGAAGATTGTATGTTTCCATGGAATTGTCCATTTCTCCCACTTTGTCCAATTTGTTGGCATATCATTTTTCATAATATTTTCTTACAATTTTTTTTGTATTTCTGTGGAGTCCGTTGTTACTTTCCCTTTTTCATTTCTGATTTTATTTATTTGGGTCCTCTTATTTTTTTAATGAGTCTGGGTAAAGGTCTGTCTTGTTTATCTTTTCAAAGGACCAGCCCTTGGTTTCATTGACCTGTCGTATTATTTCTTTCTTTAGTCTCTCCTTGCTTCTTTAGACCCTGATTTTTATTACTTCCTTTTTTCTCACTTTGCGCTTTGTTCTTCTTTTTCAAGTTCCTTTAAGTGTACAGTTAGATTGTTTGAGATTTTTCTTGTTTCTTGAGGTAGGCCAGTAATTCTAAGAATTTCCCTCTTAGTACTGCTTTTTCTATGTTCCATAGTGTTTGAGTTGTTGTGTATTCATTTTCACTTGTTTTAAGATATTTTAATTTATTTCTTGATTTCATCGTTAACTCATTCATTGTTTAGTAACATGTTATTTAGCTTCCCTGGTGTGTTTTTCAGTTTTTTCTTGGATTGATCTCTACGTTCATGCCATTATGGTTAGAGAAGATGCCGGGCCCATCT
This sequence comes from Antrozous pallidus, assembly GCA_027563665.1. NCBI lineage: Eukaryota > Metazoa > Chordata > Mammalia > Chiroptera > Vespertilionidae > Antrozous > Antrozous pallidus. Next base: position 87,871,438 of record CM050520.1, read on the forward strand.
CACAAGCTGGTAGCCAAGGTGAGATTTTTAAATGTGTTTCTGTGGATCTCAGAGAGGTAGGGAGAGGGAGAAAGAGAGAAAATTGAGCTGACTAGGCTCCGATGATAAGAGAGAATCATGGATCGGCTGCTTCCTGCACACCCCACACCTGGGGTTGAGCCCACAACCCAGGTCTGTGCCCTGCTCTCCTGGCTCATAGGTCGATGTTCAACCACTGAGCCATGCCAGCCAGGCTGGCACAGGAGGAATTTAAATACCAACCCCTTGACATTTTTGCACCTGAGACTGGTCTCTTCCTCCCCCTTCTGTAGCGTCTAGAGAGACAGCGGCAGGCGGTGGGGCCCACCCTCACCAAGGCTCACAGATGCTATGGAGCATGCTCTGTGCACCTTTCCACTCTTCACCAGCCGTAGTCTCTCTGCGCCCTGAGCTCAGACTTGTAGGCACACAACAGGCCCAGAGTGCAGGGCTCCAGGCTTGTCGTGGGAGGTACAGGCAAGGCCTTGGCCCAGCAGACGTGGTGGACTTGATGGGAAGCCGGGTGCCTGCCAGGCCCGGCAGGCCGCTCTCTCCTTGCCTGCTGAGCCATTGTCCCAGCTGCCGCTGCTCAGGGACCAAAGCACTGTCCTTTAGGTTGAAGGTGTTTCCGTTGCTGCACCACGAGGGGTCTCAGTGACAGAGGGAGCTGGGAGTCTCAGTGAGAGGCAGCTCTGAGCCCCATCCTAGGAGCCTAGTCAGCAGCTTGTTGGGCCTCACTGGGTCAGGGCATCGTCCTCACAGGGTCAGGCCTCAGGGCAGTGCTAACCTTGGGGACTGGGCTGAGGGTGGGGTGAGGGTGGGGGTGGCGGGGGCAGTGGGCGCAGCCCTGTGACAAGAGCCCCATCCCCAGCCGTGCCCAAAGGGCAGGCACACCTCCTGATGGTGGGCATGCCCCGGGCAGCAGCCTGGGATGTGCTTGGCAAGCTTGGGGGGAGGGGGGACTCCACTCCCAGTCTTCAAGGGCCCTGGGCAGGGCAGCCGCACGGGCTGGGAGGCCTGGGTCTCGGCCGGCCCTGTTCCCTGGCCAGGGCCAGAGGAGTCAATATTGAGGTTGGCTCGGTCCCTGCCTCAGGTTGGACCTCGGGATGGCGCCCCCTGGTGTGTGTGATGAGAAGAGGCTGGGACAGGAAGCTCGGGGGAGGGTGCTGGCTGTGGAGAGCAGGGAGGAATTGGGGAGTAAGGGGGCAGCTGCTTCATGAGAACCCGGCGCTGGGAGACATGAAGAAGTCCTCAGCTCCCTTGTGGTGGAGGCTGGGGGCACAGACAGGTCTCACCACCCCTCAAGTGGGCTTTCTGGAGAAGGGCTCTCTCAGAGGGGGAGCAGCGGGGAGCTGGGGGAGGTGTCAGCAGGAGGGATGAAGGGCAGAGGAGGAGGACGTGGGAACAGTGTGGGCACAGGGCTGGGGAGAAGAGGGGGGGAGACAGAGACTTCACTGAGGGGAGGGGTGGGGACCTATGGGAGGACAGTCTGGGAGGGAAGCTGCCCCATGACTGTGACGTGGAGGGAGCGGGGAGAGGAGGTGGGAGGGACAGGGCTGTATGCACAGCTGTGCGTGTGGAGAGCGAGATGTGCACTGAGCCACAGGGAGCCTGGGGCAGGGGTGCAGGAAGAGCCGTGGGGCCGGGCCCCTGCTCAGATGCTGAGCACCTGGGTGTTAGGGTTCGAGAAGCAGCAGGTGTATGAGAAAGACGTGGCTCCGGGCACAGGTGGAGCCAGGCCGTCCTCCAAGAAGGCAGCTCGCCGAAGGTCCTGGCGCAGCTGTGGCTGGTGCTGGGAGGGCCAGTGCTGGGGTTTGGGCCCCGGGAGGGTGCGGGCACTGTGTGCAGACCCCGGTGCCGGGACAGAGGGGCCTCTGAAGGCCCTGGCCTCGGTCCCACCCACCCTCCTGCGCCATCCTGGCTGTGCAGGCTCCCCCGCTGACTGGCTGTTACTCCCAGGCCCAGAGTTGTCACCCGCCCTCCAGGTCTCGGGTGCATCTCCACGGGAAAACGCGCCTCCTGCCTCTGCAGGTTGGAGCCAGCAGCGGGCAAGGCCAGGGCCGCAGGTCATAGAGGTCCGCCACTGCCCTGGGACCTCTCGCTCTCCCCCTCCTCACATTCCTTGAGGAGGTGCTGGTTATAGTCACCCACAGACATGGGGATTCAGGTGCTGAGATTCAGAAATCCCTCGAAGTCACCTGGGCAGGTGGCCCCGGGCCCAGGTCCTCTGTTCACATGTACCCGCCCTGCATTGCACTCAGACATGCAGGACTTGGGCAGGGCTCTCTCCATGGCCACTCACCAGGCCTCCACCAGCCCAGACCTCACTCCTGGCCCAGGGGACCTCGCCTCCTCCTGGTGGCCTGCGCCTGGCGAGCAGCAGGTTCCAGGACCTCGTGGGAGAAGGACCCTTAGCCCTAGGTCTGAGGACCTGCCTCGAGCCTGCCGTGGGCTCTTTGCCAGCTGTGACATCTGCCTTGGGTGCAAGGCCACATCCGGTGGGCCATCCCAGGACATTTTCCAGAGGAGAAAGCCTGGGCATGGAATCTGGCCAGGTGTGCTCTGAAGTAGGAGGTCCCTGGTCGGGTTGGGAGAGTCAGAGACCCAGAAACTAGGGCTGCCCCTCCCCTCCCAGGAGCCAGTGAGTGGGGGTTGGTTTTCAGGAGAAACAGGACGAGAAGACAGGGCGGAATTTAAAGAGGCTGGAGGGCAGGTGGGTCATGGTTGTTCAGCCTCGTCTTGCTCAATTTGTGTCAGATGTTGCTGTTCGTTGGTCACACAGAGGCATGGGGTAGGGGGGCTGCCACTTCCCCAGCCAGGTGACCAGGGGCAGGCACAGCCGGAAGAGGGTCTCCTGGCTCTGCCCCTGCCGTCTGTGTGGCCCAGCAGGCAGCACAACCTCTCCGGGCCCGAGCGTCAGTTTCTGTAGCTGGGCATCCAGGAGAGGAGACTCTCGGGCCTAGGAGCGCTGGTGGTGTGGCTGTAGACCTCGGCCTGCAGTCAGGCTGCCTCTGTTAAACTCTAGCTGCGTTTCCTCTTGTCCCATCACCTGGAGCAGTCCCCCTTCCCCACCACAGTCCTGTGGCAGATGTGACGCAGGGCAGGCTGTCCTTTCTGACTCGGCGTGGCAGTGATGTGTCTCTCCAGGTATGAACCTCAGTGAACCTGTGTCCTGCACAAGTAAATGCGACACCGAGGACGCCCTGTTTCAGCGGGAAGTCCCTGCTCCCTCTTTTCACCCCCACTGTGCTCCCAGTGGGTAGCGTATTGTTGGCACTCTTGTTTAGTACGGACACGGGAGGAGACTTGGATCTCTTTCCTCCTCTGCCTGGTCTAAGGGTTCAGCCAGATGAGCCCTGGCTGGTGTGGCTCGGGACGGAGTGTCGGCCTGCAGACCAAAGGGTCCCACGTTCAACTCCAGTCCAGGACATGGACCTCGGCTGCAGGCTCCTCGCTGGCCGAGCCCTAGCTGGGGCTCCTGCAGGAGGCAGCCAATCGACATGTTTCACATGGATGTTCTCTCTGTCTTTCCCTCCCTTCCATTCTCCCTAAAAGCCAATGGACAAATTCTCAGATGAGGATTAACAGCAAAAACAACAGTTGCTCTCTATTGCTGGTGGGGGTCCCCAGCGGTGCGACGGGCAGGAGGCGTGCATGGGAAAGACACTCGGAGCGTTCCGGACCAGGCTGCAGGGGCCCCTGCTGAGAAGTCCCCGAGGAGGCGGCGGGGAGTGGGCAGCGCTCTGGGATCTGAACAGGCCCGGGGTGCAGTCCATGTGAAGTCTCTGGCGGGACAGCCTGCAGGGGCAGCTGCAGAGAGCAGCGTGGGATGGGGGCGTCCGTGCAGCTGTGTCCATGTGGTGGCCTCACGGGCCTCACTGAGTGCTGCGTGGGCTCTGGAGCCCCCCAGTCAGCTGCACTTCCCCTCCCCCAGCACGTGAAGATCTTACGGGCGCTGGTCCTGGGGGAGCTGGAGAAGGGCCAACGCCAGTTCCAGGCGCTCTGCTTCGTCACCCGGCTGCACGACCACGAGATCATCCCCAGCGAGGCCATGGCCAAGCTCCGACAAGTGAGGCCACCGCCCCCCCCCCCTTCCACCCAGTGCTCCCTCTTCTGCCTAGTGCTCCCGTCCCTGCAGCCAGCATGGCCCCTCATCCTGCCAGAACCAGTCCTTTAGCACTCAGACCTGTATCCCGCTCTCCCTCTGGGCCTGAACCACCACTCCCCCAACTGAACTCGTACCCCAGATCCCTGGTCTGCACTGAGCCCTCTGCTGGCATCCCTCCACCCCCTAAAGTCAGCACCCCCACTTATGGTGCAGCTGGGTGCTCACACCCTGAAGGTGGCTCTGCCTCAGACCCAGTGCCGCCCTCACTATCTGGGTTGCATAGGGCACATGACCCACTTCAGAGCCTCCACCTCCCTGGCCTGTCCCCTGTGCCTGTCCTTACCAGAGACTCCTCTGGGAAGCATGGAGCCCCGAAGGTCACTCTCCTGGGACAGCCTGCCCCCTGGTCCCTGGGACAGCTAGACTGGGTGCTTCGTGGGCCACAGGATGGCGCTCTGGGCATCAGCGTCCCTGCAGCCAGAGGAGGGCCGGGTATTCCTGAATGCCCCCAGATTGGCCCAGGCCCTAAGACCACCAGCCTGCGCCTGTCTGGCTCGATGATGGGGGACGTGGGCGGGTGATGGGACGTGGGCGGGTGATGGGACGTGGGCGGGTGATGGGGGACGTGGGCGGGTGATGCAGGGCGGGGGGTGGGGGGGCCGGTGATCAGTGTCCCTGCAGCTGGAGGAGGGCTGGGTATTCCTGAATGCCCCCAGATTGGCCCAGGCGCCAAGACCACCAGCGCACCCAGAGACCTGGTAGGAGCGGCCCTTTTCCTCCCACAGAAGAACCCACGGGCGGTGCGTCAGGCAGAGGAGGCACGGGGCCTGGAGCGGCTGCACATGGATGTGTCCGTGAACTTCAGCCAGGGGGCCCTTCTGAGTCCCCACCTGCACAACGTGTGTGTGGAGGCCATGGATGCCATCTACACCCGCCAGGAGGACGTCCGGTTCTGGCTGGAGCAAGGTCTGCTGGGTCTGCCCGCTGCCCCCCCTCAGACAGGAGAAGATGCACATGGCATGTGGGGTTCGGAGAAGGGACTCCAAACAGGCTGGGCATCAACCAAGGGAAAGGGAGCTCCCCAGAACAAGTCTCCACGGCCCAGGAAGGATACTCCCACCCCCACCCCGATCTTGGTGAGGGCATAGATGGGCCCAGGCATGAGTGTGGGGGGTGGAGCAGACACCCCTGGGCTGCACCTCAAACTGAGGCGCGAGCCTGACATGTCCCTAGAGGCCGGTCCCCAGTGGCCACTGCGCTGAGCCCAGGCCTGGGCCCTGCCGCCTCCCGTAGCCCGAGTGCCCATCCCGTGGGCCCCATGCCCTAGCATCCTGAGCTCCTGGTGCCCCTGCCCTCCCTCCTGGTCCTCAGGTACCTTCCCTTGAAGAAGCGTTTTCTGATTTCTTGTGCTTCTGGCAACCAGCAGGTGGGCAGTCCCCACTCCTTCCTGCTGACACTCCCTGCTGGTTTCCTCACTGGAGGCAGCAACAGGATGCTTAGCTCCTGGGGGTGATGAGGTACCCAGAGTCCTGACATGGGGGCCCTCTGCCAGGGGATGCCCTCCCCCCCACCTCCCCCTGACCTTGCACCCTCCCCCGCCCGCCAGGTGTGGACAGCTCCATGTTCAAGGCTCTGCCTACGGACACAGAACAGGCGCTGCCTCGCTGCAGGCAGGTGGGGGACCGGGGGGCACCCTGTGTCTGCCACTACGGCCTGAGCCTGGCCTGGTACCCCTGCATGCTCAAGTACTGCCACAGCCGGGACCGCCCAGCACCCTACAAGTGCGGCATCCGCAGCTGCCAGAAGAGCTACAGCTTCACCTTCCTCGTGCCTCAGCGGCAGCTGTGCCCCTGGGAGGAGGACCCCTAGCTGGGGAGTGAGGGGGACTCACCACACTTCCCCCAACCCCCAGGAGACCTTACTCTCCCTCCCCTTCCCTCAGCCCAGAGCCTCTGGCCCGTCACTCATGACTGTGAAGAGGGGTGTGGTGTGTGGGGTAATCGTGAAGGCAGCCCCACTCCTCCCTGTGTGTCTGACAGAGGGGCTCTGCCCACTGCACCCCTCCTTCAGTCCCCCGATTTCAAGCCACCAAATGCCACGGCCTGTGATTCTCCTTTTGAACTCTGCAGGTTTAGACCCTACAAAGTGCCTTTTCCTGTGGCCCCTCCCCACAGCAGCCACCCATGCCTTTCCCCAGACGGCCCCAGCCACAGGCACGGGCACCTCCTTCCCTGTGAGCAGAATCATGTCTGCAGGGTTCTGAGACGGGGAAGCATGAAGCATGAGGAAAACTTGAATTCCAGATTTTTAGTGCAAAGTATTTATCATTTCTACCAGAAATTAAACGTTTCCATTTCTACTTGACCGGCCTGGCCGATGCTGCCCCTGGTGTTGGACCTGGTGCGGTGGGGTGAGGAGGGGGATGGGGTGTCACTGGAGTTACAGACGAACCCTGCACTAGGAAGAGGAGACAGACACAGGTGAGCAAGCCAGACGGTGGCAGGCGGTATGGAGTATATTCAGTCAAGAGAGATGATGAACATTCCAAAACCAGACTTCAAGGCTTCAAATCCTGAGGGTCTGGCTTATTTGCTGTGCAGACTTGGTCAAGTTGCTCTCCTCTCTGCCTCAGCTCTCTTGGCAGTAAAATCAGCTTAATTGTGAGAGGTAAGTGAGTTCACACATGGCAGGTGCCCAGCACGGTGTTAGCTATTATTACATCACTAGAGGCTGGATGCATGAATTCATGCACCACTGGGGTCCCTCGGACTGGCCTGCGGGATCGGGCTGAAACCAGCTCTCTCAACATTCCCTGAGGGGTCCTGGGTTACAAGAGGGCACAGGCCAGACCAAGGGACCCCACTGTTGCACGATCAGGTCCAGGGAGGGATGCAGGAGTTTGGCCAGCTGGGGAGGAACTGCAGGAGGACTTCAGGTTGTGTCTAGCCCATCTCAATGCTGACCTGCTGGACCCCAGCAGCAAGCTAACTTACCAGTTTGAGTGTCTGCCCCCTGGTGGTCAGTGTATGTCTTAGCAATTGAGCAGCCTTAGCATATTATTGGCATATTATGCTTTGATTGGTTGAACAGATGACTGGAAGACTGGACACTTAGCATATTAGGCTTTTATTATATAGGACTAGAGGCCTGGTGCATGAAATTCATGCATGGGGGGGGGGCCTTGGGTGATGTCCCTCAGCCCAGCCTGCACCCTCTCCAATCTGGGACCCCTTGAGGAATGTCCTGGTGGATCAGGCCTAAACAGGCAGTTGGACGTCTTTCTCACAATCCAGGACTGCTGGCTCCAAACTGCTCACCTGCCTGCCTCCCTGATTGCCCCTAACCGCTTCTGCCTGCCAGCCTGATCACCTCCTAACCACTCTCCTGCCAGCCTAATTGATGTCTAACTGCTCCCCTGTCAGCCTGTTTGCTCCCAACTGTCCTCCTCTGCCAGCCTGGTCACTAACTGCCTTACCCCTGAAGGCTTGATTGCCCCCAACTGCCCTCCCTTGCAGGCCTGGTCCCTCCCAATGGCCCTCCCCTGCTGGCCATCTTGTGGTGGCCATCTTGTGTCCCCCTGGGGGCAGGATCTTTGACCACATGGGGGCAGCCTTCTTGTGTGTTGGAGTGATGGTCAATCTGTGTATTACTCTTTTATTAGATAGGATAGGATAGAGGCCTGGTGCATGGATGGGGGCCAGCTGGTTTTCTCTGAAGGGTGTCCTGGATCAGGATGGGAGTTACTTTAAGGTGTGGGGCAGCCTGGGTGAGGGGCCTATGGGGGTTTGCAGGCCGACCACACCCTCCAGTGACCCAAGCAGAGGCCCTGGAATCTGGAATTAATTTATGTTCTACAATTGAAACTTTGTAGCCTAGAGTGGAGGCCTAGGCTAGGGCTACAGAAGTTTGGCTTCCTCTATCGCCCCAGCAACCCCAGCCTCTTCTCTCTCCCACTCCGTGGCTGCCGTCATTTCTGTTGGGATTATGTATCTTATATAATTGAAACTCTGTAGCACTGAGTGGAGGCCTAGGACAGCAATGGCAGGTGAAAAGCTTGGCTTCCTCCATTGCTAGGGAAACCCAAGCCTCCCTCCTGCTCTCAGTGGTAGCATCCATCTTGGTTGGAGTTTATTTGCATAATTTGCTCCTGATTGGCTTGTGGGCATGGCTTGATTGGGGGCACGATCAATTTGCATATTGTTCTTTTATTAGATAGTATTTCTGTCCTCATCCATAACCCAGATCACCAGCCCACACTCCTGAAGCCCCTCCCTTCGAACGTGCCACCTGTGTGAGGAGGTTGTCGCTGCCATGCCGGCCGGGTGCCGCAGGACTCCCAAGAGGACAGATAGACACTTGGATTCAAAGTGCCTGGATGCGAAGGGGTGTGGGTGGAGGCTGAAGGGTGGTGAGAGTTTGGCAAGGTGGGGGGGGGTATGCTTCAGGGGGTGGGAAGTCCTGGGGTCCCAGCTCCTCAGAAAGGGGACCAGGGAAGTCAGCCTCCTCACAGGCCATGGAGAGGAGGCAGCCCCCCCACTCTGCTCCCAGCACCCCAGAACAGGCTACGACTGCCCCTGAACCTGTGTAGGCTAGAGGGGGGCTGTGGGGAGACTTACTCAGGTGAGTGTTCCTCTCTCTGAACCTGTTTGCAAAGGTAAGATTTAGCCGCGCTGTAAAGGGAGGAGGTCGCGGGCAGGGATGGGGGGCATTGCTCCCTGGGACTCTCCAACCTCCCCTCCTGTACATATGGCCTTGGGCTTAAGCCCTCAGCTCTCCTCAGGATGAGGGAGGCACTATTCAGAGAAGGCATCTTCAACCCTGTGTATCTGCCTTTTTGTTTTAAATCCTCACCTGAGGATTAGGGAGAGTGGAAGGGAGAGGGAGAGACAGAGAGGAACATCGATGTGAGAGAGACACATTGATTGGTTACCCCTGCATGTGCTTCATGTGCTTCAACCACAGCTTGGGGCCTTGAATAGAACCTGGGATCTTTCAGTTCACAGGCCGACGCTCTGTCCACTGAGGCACACCAGCTGGGCCTGTGTGTCTGCTTTTATTGAGGGGGGGAGTCCCCAAATCATACGCCTTCCCTACTCACTTTCAAAATAGCCAAAATCAATACTTTTGTAAAAAGTAATGTTTTCAAGACTTGAAGTGTTTTTCTGATATTTCTTTGGGACTGTCCCCTGCTTGGTGTTGGTCATGGGGATGAGAATTAAGGTCCCCTGAGACCTGGGGCCAAGCTACCAGGACACCCCAGTTCCAACACTGCGGCCATGCCCTGCTGACAGGTTTTGGGGTGTCGGGGCTTCGAAACTTGTTAAACAGACCTAGGCTGTCGGCTAGTAAGCATGGAGGTGCGGCTTTGCTGACCTCGGAGGCGCTTGGGGGTGCGGAGCCCCGGGAGGTCACCTGCCCACAGGGTTCTCCTTCCTTTGGCCCTTCAGGTTTTATAAAGTCCCTCAGTGGGCTCCTGGGAGTGATTCCGGGACATCTTACGAGCGTGGCTCTGTGCTCCCCAGAAGTCGCCCCATGACCAGCCCCAGGGCCTGCCGGGAGAGGCCCACCATCACCTCCTGTCTCCCCTGCACCACATGCGAGCCAGACTGCTGCTGGCACCCAGCTCCGACGCTTGGCTGTTGGGCAGCTAGACCATTGAATTGCTCACTGTGACTTGCCCTTACTGGCCATGGCTGCAGAGAATGTAACAGTGAGACCCGAACTGGCCAGTTCTTGGTAAGAACCATCACACCCCCCCAAGTGGGCCGTCCCAATCACTAGCATGTGTGGGAGGCCTTGTTCCCTCACTCCTGCTGTAGTGAGGAGTGGTCTTGAGAGAAAGAGATTGAGATTTTTGAGGAATTAGTTCATGAGATTGTGGAGTCTGGTAAATCCAAAATCCTTACAGGCTGGCAGTTTAGGCAAAACTTAGAATCTTTTTTTGTTGTTGTTAATCCTCACCCGAGGACATTTCCCCATTGATTTTTAAAGAGAGTGGAAGGGAGGGGGAGAGAGAAACGTCAATATGAGAAAGACACATGGATTGGTTGCCTCCTGCACAGGCTTCAACCAAGGCTGGGGACCGAGCCCACAACCCAGGCACGTGTCTTTGACCGGAATCGAACCTGGGACCTTTCGGTCTGCAGGCCGCGCTCTGGCCCCTGAGGTCCGCCCCCCGCCCCAGGTGGGGCTTGTTGCCCCCGAGGTGCGCAGCGGGAACACCGCAGGCTCTTGGCGGGCTCGCAGAATTGCTGCTTTCCTTCAAAACCTCAGCTGTGCCGAGTCGGCAGCTTGTTGGCAGAACCATGGTCCTCAGCAGAAGGGCGTCCAGTGCACCGATGGCTGCGGGTCGGCTCTGCTCCGCTCAAACCAAGGCTGTGGGCTCGATCTCGGTTGCGGTGTATACAGAAGGCAGCCAATCAAGATCCACACCTGTCTCTTCCTCTCTCAAACCAGTACACCTATCTTCTGGTGAAGATTAAAAAAACAGACAAAAGCTTCACAGCAACCTCGAGACAAGCATTAGATCAGATCACCACATAGCGGGCGCCCAGCCTAGCGCGGGCACGGCTAGCATCACCCTCCCCACTTGATAGGGTCACTGCCATGGCCGAGAGCATCCAGCATGCCGAAGCTGGTTCCAGGCGTCGGCACTAACCAGCCAGTAACAGCTGGGCTGCTGTCCCTGCTCAACCCCTTGCCCCTGCCCCATCCCATCCATCCTCCACTTCCCCTGTCTGTGCCCACACACACCCCTCTGGGCCCTGCACCTCTGCTTGCCAGCCTGTCGAAAGAAGTCAGACCCGAGGGCAGGACTCGAGACTCAGACGGCCTGCTCAGCCCCACGCCTGCTGTGCCCACGCTCCCCTCAGTGTCTAGCAGCTCTTCCTCCTCTTGCTTCTCAGACCTCTCCCCCCTCTCCTCTCTTCCCCTCTCTTCTGCGCCCCCCCCCCCACTCTCTCCTGATGGTTCTGTTTTCTAGTAGAGACCCTGGCTGATGACCACAGTGTCCCAAAGGAGGCCCAGGACAGGAGCCGTTGGGGGGGGTGGGGGAGGCACTCCCCGGGGAGAAGGCCTGCCTGAAGGGCTCCCTCAGCAGGGAAAGGAGAATCACAAGCTGCCTCAGGGCAAGGCCTGTGGGAAGCGCATGCCCCCTGAGGGGTGGGAGTGCTGGGGGAGTGGCAGTCCCTGCGACCCCCCTCCTGCATCACAGCAGCAGAAAGATCACTCAGGCTCCAGACTCCCCCGTCTTTCAGAATTCTCTGTGCCGTGGTGGTGGGGGTGTCCCTTCACCCAACCCTGACCTCAGGTACCCGCCCCTGCTCTGAGTTCCAGCCCCACTCTTTCCTCTCTTCCTCTTCTCTCTTCCCTGCCTTCTTCCCATCCACCCTGAGAGTATTTAAATCTTTCCTAAGTGAAAACACCCCAATCGGAGGCCTTCCCTCCCGTTGCTGTCTGTCCCTGTCCCTCCCAGGGAGACTTCTGCTGGAGCCCCACGGCCAGCGATGCCCAGCCTGTGGTCAGCAACGAGCCTGTCACTGGAGCTGGCGAGCTGGCTGCCTAAGTCAGGGCAGGTGGAGGCCCCGCACCGATGCCTCCTCATGCCATGAGCGCCTCTGAGCTCTATGCCGCCTGCCCTGCTGGGAGTTGTTTGTGGTCCTTGCACCCACCCCGGCCGCCCAGGGGCATCTCACTTGAGGCCCTTCCTCTGCACAGCCTCTCCCGATGCCCATGCTGTTAGCAGCGTCAGCACTGAGGGACTCCTCTGGTCACTGGCCTGTAAGCATCGCAGCTAGAAGCTCCCTGGGCGCCAGGTGTGTCTGGGTGCCATCCCTTCCCAGCTCCCTGCCCAGTGGCAGCTGCAGGAGATCCTCAATCCAGGCTCTGAGTGGCGGGAAGGACACTGACGTCCTCCATGTGGGGGTACTTGGACGCTGCAGAGATGGCGACCACAGGACGAAACACCCAGAAGGCAGGTCTGCCGCTTGTCACCTGGGCAGAGGCTGGCTGACCCTGCTGGGGTTCCAGGGTAAAATCTGGCCTTTGTTGGGGAGCAGGGACTAGGAGGCCCAGCAGCATTCTGAAGCTAAAGCTCAGTGCCTCGGTCTTGCCAGGCACTGGGCCCTCACCTGTGAACCCCTCCTCCCAGTCCCCCACCCCCATGCTCAGCCCTGGGCAGGCTCTCGCTGCTGGGTCCTGAGGCCTGCAGGGAGGGATGCTCAGCCGGCTCACACCCCTCTCACCACAAGAGGGCCCCATGGACTTAGACTTCCACTGAGCATGAGTGTGAATTTGGAGGCTACCTGGTCTGGGGCAGGCCTGACTGAAGCATAGCTTTGTTGAAGGTGCAACTAAGATGCTGGTCCCAAGATCAAAAACGTACATTTAAAAACAGAATTTCCCTAGCTGGTGTGTCACTGTGTGGACAAGGGGCCAACGGGGGCGGGGGACAAGTTTGAGTCCATAGAGCATCGGTCTGTGGACTGAAGGGTCCCGCGTTGGATTTGGTCAAAGGCACAGGCCTGGGTTGCAGGCTCGATCCCCAGTAGGGAGAGTGTAGGAGGCAGCCGATCAATGGTTCTCTCTCATCGTTGATATTTCTGTCTCTTGCCCTCTCTCTTCCTCTCTGAAATCAATAAAATATTTTTAAATAAAACAGCGTTGTTATGCCATTTTAACATAAAATACTTCTTAGTATGTTCTAGTATTTGGAAACTTCAAGTGCAAAATGGGCGATGAGTTTGTGTGTGTCTCCCCTGCATGTAGGCGGAGGCTGGGTCCCAGGTGGAGTGGGATGTCCAGGAGTGCCTCAGCATCGGGGACAGAGAGGCAGGGGGGAAATCTTGACTCGCGTGTCTTCTCCAGTCGAATCCCCAGAAACAGTGGTTTTATCATGGTTCCTGAGCACCTCTCACTTCATCACCCTGACACCCACACACACCCCTATTCTGCAGTACCCCTCTGGTACTGTGTGACTCGAGGTGTGATGTTTAGAGAGGGCTCCAAGTTCTTCCTGGTGTCTGCCTTGTTCCCATTAGCCCTTTGGAGAAGCTGAGCTTGGGTTCAATCACTGTGGTGGCACCAAGGCAGGGAGCCGGCTCCGCCACGCAGCCCCCGCTCCGGCCTCCGTCCATCTGGCAGGCGGAAGAAGCTAGAAGGGACTTGTTGCTTGGTGGCCTTCCAGGGCCTTGCTTGCTCCCCGCCCTTTTCCCAGCTCTGACAGCTCAATCCCGCTGACGGCAGGAAGTGAGAGTGCGCAGCAAGACCTGCAGCCAAGAAGGCCTCTGCTCTCTGCTTCAGGGGAACGGGGTGGGGCGCTGTGACCAGGCCCCGCAGTGTGTCTGGAAGAGTGTTTCTAGACAGCCTGGGAGCTAGAGTTGCAGTCAAGGAGACCCCAGGGCCGGGAGAGTCCACAGTGATCACTTTTGGAGACCACAGCGTCCTGGAGGAAGACTGGTTGCTCCCTGAAAAAGCCCTCCAGCTACTGAGAGGGGAGGGGATGTGGCCCAGGGAGAGGTCATTTGCATGTTATTTGCATAATGTCCAAAGGCTCTGAAATTTCCTGTCCCTCTTTCAGCCTTTCTTCCTAATGTTCCTGTCTAACCCCAGGCAACCCCTTCTCTCTCTTTCCCCCTGGTTTTCCTCTCCCAGATGAAGCACAGATGTGGACGGACTATCAGGCTCCAGGGGCTGGAACCCCTCCCCCACTCATCTGCCCCAACCTACAAAGCTGAATTCATGGGGGGCTCCATGTGGGGAGGAGGGAGGACAAAGGGGGTCTTTGAGTTCCTGTTCCAGATCATCTCGTTGAAATGACCATTGCACAAGTCAGCGAGAGGAGGACTCAAACTTGTCCACCCCCCCTCCCTCGGCCCCTTGTCCACACAGAGACGGAGCCCACCCACCTTTCTAAGCCCCGGAGGAGCAGGTGAGGGAGCAGAGGGCAGGGTCTCTGCTCTGGGTGACGTGTCCTTGTATGGATGACATCTAAGTTCCGAGGTTCTGGAGGGAGAGGAGAGAGGAGACAGGCCAGGCAGAGGTGAGTTAAGTGCCAGCTTTGGAGACCGGCAGGCCGGGTTGAAATCCCTCCCCTTCTGCCGTCTACATAGCTCTCCACGAACCTCAGTTTCCTCTATAGAAGGAGCCTAAAATTATACCTTCCTCCCTTGCCAGTGTAGCTCAGTGGATAGTGTCAACCTGAGGACCACAGGGTCCTGGGTTTGATTCTGGACACATGCCCAGGTTGTGGGCTCCTCCCCGGCCCGGGCACTGGTCAGGGGCATGATGGAGGCAACCAGCTGATGTTTCTCTCTTTCCCTCTCTCTTCAGTTCTCTCTAAAAATCAATGGAAAAATATCCTCCAGTAGGGATTTTTTTTTTTTTAAAAGGACCCCTTCCTTCTACAGCTGTGCTGACTAAGATGCCCAGCATGTGGCAGCTCTCCTGGCTCACATTGGAGTGCACAGCCAGTGTTTATGGAATGGTGGAAAAAGAAGTGAGCAAAGGAATGAATGTGAGGTCATGCCGGCCCCTCCCACCCTTCCACATCCCATGTCTGACACCCAAGGCCATGGTTCCAACTGTGAGCCTTCACGTGCCCATCTCTGTCCCAATGGGCATGGTCTCTGGAGCTCCCCCACCTTTCCCCACCCCTGGGCCCCAGAATCCCAGGCCTGGAGCTGGAAGACCGTCACTTAGGATTGCGGTATCATCAGGCACATGCTCCCCTGGCTTCTGGAAAACACAGAGAGACAACACAGCTTTGCCCATGGACAAGAGAAGCAGGTCTCGGGAACAGCAGTCAGAGAGTCAGGCCCTCCTAGCACACAGCCAGCAAGTGACATGCAAATTGAGATAGGGAAGTTGCAGGCAGGCACACAGAGTATGTAAACATGTGCTTTATAGGATAATGGTAGGTGAGGTGCAATTGCAACCCAGAAATGGACCCCAGGAAAGGGGCCTGCCAGCAGGGAGGGGAGGGAGAGGAGGAGACAGCAGGGGAGGGGAGGGAGAAGAGACAGCAGGGGAGGGGAGGGAGAGGAGACAGCAGGGGAGGGGAGGGAATGGAGACAGCAGGGGAGGGGAGGGAATGGAGACAGCAGGGGAGGGGAGGGAGAGGAGACAGCAGGGGAGGGGAGGGAGAGGAGACAGCAGGGGAGGGGAGGGAGAGGAGACAGCAGGGGAGGGGAGGGAGAGGAGACAGCAGGGGAGGGGAGGGAATGGAGACAGCAGGGGAGGGGAGGGAATGGAGACAGCAGGGGAGGGGAGGGAGTGGAGACAGCAGGGAGGGGAGGGAGAGGAGACAGCAGGGGAGGGGGGAGAGGAGACAGCAGGGGAGGGGAGGGAGAGGAGACAGCAGGGGAGGGGAGGGAAGGACAGGCAGGAAGTGCCAAGTGGGGCTCCCTGGACTCACTGGGCCACAGAGAAATCTTGGTTGTTCTCTTTCCGCAGCAGGAAGATTGGGGGGGGGGGGGGGCAGGGGAGGAGATAGTGTAACTGGGGAGGGAGGTCTCTGTATCTGAAGATGCATTTCTGGCTCTAGCTGGTTTGGCTCAGTGGATAGAGCATTGGCCTGTGGCGTGAAGGGCCCCAGGTTTGATTCCAGTCAAGGACACATGCCTGAGTTTCAGGCTTGATCCCCCATGGGGGGCGTGCAGGAGGCAGCCCATCGGTGACTCTTTCTACCTCTCTCTTCCTCTGCCTTCCTCTCTGAAATCAATAATAATAATAATAATAATAATAATAATAATAATAATAAATGCACTTCTGAAGCTCTTCCTATTATCCCAGGGTGCCCTTCCTGAGAGCTGAGGACCCAGCACAGTGCCAGGGCTCTAGGGGACCAACCCATTAGCAACAGGAGGGAGGGCAGGAGAAGCCTCAAAGCCACCACAAGAGGGCTAAGAACATGGAAGTGTTATTTAGTAAAAGGTCAGGCCAAGTCCGGCTTCCGACAGGAGGAGGCCTTGAACTGTGTGTAGAGGGAGTAGAGGGCAGTGCTTTACAATAGGAGCTCTGGTGCTTGGCCGGCTGTGTGACAAGGGGCCAGTCACACACGCTCAGCCTCACCTGTCCCATCTGTAGAATGGAAACAATAACAGTCCAATTTACAAGTTGTGATAACCGAACAAGGTGGATGCTTTGAAGTGTTAGTACAGTGCCCTGCACAGAGTGAACGTTCAACAAGTGCTGGATACTACAACGGGCGACCGGGGTGGCTGTGGGTGGAGAGAAACAGAGAGCCAGGCCCAGCAAAGGGAAGCGGGCCCTACTCTGTGAGCGGGAAGCCGTCCCTGAGACGCGCGTGCTCGGTAGGAAGACCTGTGGGAAGAAAGGGCCTGCCCTCCTGTTGGCACAGGGTGTTCTGTGCCAACCAGACAGCTGGCCCCTTGACTTGGGCACCCCTTCCTGAAACCGCAGCTGGGCGGAGGAGGCTCAGGTCTATGATGGGTGCACCGAGCACTGGAATGGGAGCCCAGACACCTGGTTTGTCACTAGGGAACTGTGTGACCCTGTCACCTCCCAGCTCCATTGATGAGGGCGCCAGCTGTCCCCAGAACCCCTCACCTGATAAGTCACTTTCCCATCACCCTCTCACTGAGCTGCAGAGCAGCCCAAGCCTGGGTCGGGCAGGCAGGGGGCACTGTCCTTACCTGGAAACCGTGACCATAGCTGGGCCCATCTCAGTCCCAGGACGTTTCTCAGGTGCCCTGGGCTGGTGAGCCTGGCCACCTGCTAACTTCATACAGAGAGATGCTGGTTAGGGTTTGCACTGCCCCATTTCACAGATGAGTAAACTGAGTTCAGGGAGTTGAAAAGCTGTGTTTCATGTGGCACAGTGGGTAAAGGTTTGAGAGGATTCCCAAACCAGATTCTTTCCAGCGCACCTACTGCTTCTCCAAACACCCGCC
Source organism: Antrozous pallidus (assembly GCA_027563665.1). Classification (NCBI taxonomy): domain Eukaryota; kingdom Metazoa; phylum Chordata; class Mammalia; order Chiroptera; family Vespertilionidae; genus Antrozous; species Antrozous pallidus. The sequence goes on from CM050520.1 coordinate 87,888,475, forward strand.
CCCCTGCAGCCTCACACTTAGCAAGTCTGTCCAACGGGTCACCTCGGGGTTCCTAAAAGACCCACTAGATCCGGAGTTCTGGTGGCCGAGGGCTGGTTTTGCGGGGACTAGGCTGGGCGCTCAGGGACCCGCGGGGTCAGGACCCGCCCCAGCAGCTCCTGCCCTCCCCAGGCCCGGCTCCACGTATGCAAATCGCTGCTTTGCCTGGGCGGGGGGCCAGCGCGGGCTGCCAGGGGGCGTGGCGAGGTCCCGCCCCGAGCGCTCACCTGGCAGGCCGCAGTCCCGCAGTCCCGGCAGCAGAGCCGCCCGCAGGAGAAATTGCGCGACAGCGGCGGCCGGTCCCAGAGGCGTCCAGGCAGCAGCGGTAGGGCGGGAGGAGGGGACCCTGGCTTCCCAGGGGGCCCGGCTGGGGCCCACGCAAGGAGCCTGGGGGTGCGCTGGTCTCGGCCCCGCCTGGGGCAGGATGGTGAACCTGGAGCTCATGCACTCAGGTAGGGAGCAGGAGTGAGCCCCGGGTGTGCCTGCACAGGGTGGTCCAAGGGCACCCTCTGGGCCTCCCTCCAGGCAGGAGAGGCAGTGTGCTAGCTGGGGGGGGGGGGGGGGGGGAGGTAGGTGTTGGGGGACCTTGGAAAAGCATGCAGGTGGGGCTATGGGGTCGGGGGGCGGCAGGCTCCTGAAGTCTCTCTCCTGGTTGTGGGCGTGTGAACTCTGGCCCCTGCATGGCCTGTCCACTGACTGTAGGCGTGGCTCACTCGGCCAGGGGTGTGTGGCCTGGAGGGAGTCAGTGAGGAACATACTGACATATTACATGTGTGGTGTCCTGGGCGTTTATGTGAAGCGGAGGCAAAGTGGGCATCTGTGCGGTCTGGGGGTGGGGGGAGTGGAGAGAGGCAATCACAGAGACGGTCTGGGCAGGTGCCAAGCCCCCAGCAGAGAGTAGGGCTGCACCAGAGGTGAGTCCACCTGTCCCCAGGGAAGCTGGGACCCATGTGAAGGTGGGCCCGCTGAGGCCTGTGGGCTTGGCAATGCTGTGGGCTCCGGGTGTGGGGGCAGGGGCATCTGGCAGGGCTGGGCGGGGCCCATGGCAGAGGCGCACCCCCTGATCAGACAGGAGCCCTCCTCTCCGCGGGTGGGGCCCAGCAAACAGAATGTGTTCCAGGAGTCAGTGTCTCCTGCAGGAGTGGAGTGTGGGCCTGGGGTGAGCCAAGGTCGCTCCATCACCCTGCTGACCTCCTTCCTCAGCTGGGACAGGGCAGGAGGTACTGCCCCTGAGGGGTGGGCTTGGGGATAGGGTGGGCCTTCTAGCCATTTCCAATCTCCAAGCTGACTCTCCAGGGAACTGTCACTTAGGATTGCAGCGAGACAGGTGCTGTGGCCGCCTCCCTCCTGAAGGAGAATGGGAAAGTGGGGGAGGCCCACCCACTCGAGCAGAGCAGGCTGGAGTCGTGGGCCTGTCCTGGGCCACCAGTCCTGGAAACATGCAGGACCCCATGAAGGCAGGCTAGCAGGGGTGCTGACTCTGAGTGGACCCCAGGAGCTGCCAGGAAGGGCTGGGGGATGCTAAACCATCTGCCATCAGCCTGTTGGGGGAATCTGCTTCCGGAGCCTGAGGCACCCACAGGGCCTGGGCTGACAGGGCAGCCTCCTACCAACAGGCTTGGGCCGGATGGGAGCTTCAGAAATGCACCTCCCCACACCACCCAGTGGCAAGTTCTTTAGGGCCAAGATCAAAGACTTCCAGGGGGTTTCACCCACCTCCAGCTGGGTGGGGGGAGGGGAGTACCTGTGGTTGGCTTCCTGCCCTCTGCAGGCTGAGAGGATGGAGCAGAGAACAGGAAAGCGAGGGTCGGGAGGTGAGGGGGCTTAGCCCCCAGGCCTTGGTCTCGGAGGACCCAGACAGCCCCTCGCTCAGTGGGTTCCAGGCCAGAGGGGAGACTGAAACCCTAAGGGAAGGGTGATCCTCCAGGAGGGTCTCCATCCCTTCCTGGGTCACCTGTCATCTCTGCCTCCCCTCGGGCTGTGGGCCCTCTGCTGCTGGTGCCCCTCCCGGGCACTGCAGAGCGGCTCCCGAGAGGCTGCCTGTGGGATCTGCCTGGATCTGCACTCGCACCTTCTCTTTGCCGGTCCCCGGGCGGGCGGGCTTGCCAGCCAGGTGGCCTCAGTGGGGCCCTCTGCGTGGCATGGCCACTGCGCTCCGTGAGGTTGGCCCTCTGTGAGTGGCTCAGTCTGAACCCCTCTCTGGGGCTGCAGTCCAGGACCCTCTTAGTGGAAACCCAGTCTTCTGGCCCTATTCCCTTTCCAGTAGCCTTTCTCCTGCTGATTCCTTGCCAGCAGCGCTTCCCTGTGAAGAGGAGTCCTGGGCTCTTGGGGCACCTCCATTCATTCACTGGCACAGGGTGAGTGGGGAAGGTTGGGGAGCAGGAGCATGCAGAGTGGGCACTGTGGCCTTTGAATCAGCCCATCCTTCTGCTCTGATATCCCGGGTGTAGGCCGGGGCGGGTCAGCCTGGGGCCTTGGCCATGTGTACTTCAGAGAGCAACTCCCACGTAGGAGCAGGAACACGGAACAGGCGGGCAGGCTCCAGACCTGGGACCACGGCCAAAGAGGGGCTCCCAAGCTACCCCGACAGAGGTGGGGTGAGAGGGAGATGGGTGGGCAGGGAAGGAGAGGAGAGACAAGCAGGGAGAAGCCGAAGGGGATAGGCTGACCACAGGCTCCTTCTCTGACTCCTCCTGTGAGTTGCTCCCCTGGGGCTGGGAAGGGTCAGTGACAACCCCAGATCTCTGTGTGGGAAGATGGGGGATCTGAGGCAGGAAGATGGGGGATCTGAGGTGGGAAGGCGGGGATCTGAGGCGGGAAGATGGGGGATGTGAGGCGGGAAGGCGGGGATCTGAGGCGGGAAGGCGGGGATCTGAGGCGGGAAGATGGGGGATGTGAGGCGGGAAGATGGGGGATCTGAGGCGGGAAGGCGGAGGCGGGAAGGCGGGGGATGTGAGGCGGGAAGGCGGGGGATGTGAGGCGGGAAGGCGGGGGATGTGAGGCGGGAAGGCGGGGGATGTGAGGCGGGAAGGCGGGGGATGTGAGGCGGGAAGGCGGGGGATGTGAGGTGGGAAGATGGGGGATGTGAGTCGGGAAGGCGGGGACGTGAGGCGGGAAGATGGGGGATGTGAGGCGGGAAGATGGGGGATGTGAGGCGGGAAGGCGGGGACGTGAGGCGGGAAGGCGGGGGACGTGAGGCGGGAAGATGGGGGACGTGAGGCGGGAAGATGGGGGACGTGAGGCGGGAAGATGGGGGATGTGAGGCGGGAAGATGGGGGATCTGAGGCAGGAAGATGGGGGATGTGAGGCGGGAAGATGGGGGATCTGAGGCAGGAAGATGGGGGATCTGAGGCAGGAAGATGGGGGATGTGATGCGGGAAGATGGGGGATGTGATGCGGGAAGGCGGGGATCTGAGGCGGGAAGGCGGGAATCTGAGGCAGGAAGATGGGGGATGTGAGGCGGGAAGATGGGGGATGTGATGCGGGAAGGCGGGGACGTGAGGCGGGAAGGCGGGGATCTGAGGCGGGAAGACGGGGGATGTGAGGTGGGAAGGCGGGGGACGTGAGGCGGGAAGATGGGGGATGTGAGGCGGGAAGGCGGGGATCTGAGGCGGGAAGATGGGGGATGTGAGGCGGGAAGATGGGGGATGTGAGGCGGGAAGGCGGGGATCTGAGGCGGGAAGATGGGGGATGTGAGGCGGGAAGATGGGGGATGTGAGGCGGGAAGGCGGGGATCTGAGGCGGGAAGATGGGGGATGTGAGGCGGGAAGGCGGGGATGTGAGGCAGGAAGGCCTTTGGTGTGAGGGAGTGGATTTCTCCTGAAGGGTAGAGTCTCCTGCAGGAAAAAGGAAGCCCCAGCTGACTCCAAAGTGGAACCTCGGGGCCCCTTGAATGTTCTCTAGTGGACATGCCCCCATCATGGCGCCACAGGAGTCGTTAGGGGGGAGCTGGACCCCAGAGGCCTCAGGCAGCGAGGATGCCAGCCTGCAGCTGAAGGAGGGCTTGAGGGTGGGCTGTGCTGCCCAGGGCCTGGCGACTGTGGGTCACATGGCGCCCTGGTTCCCAGACGCTCCTGGTCATGCGCAGGGCGGGTGAGGCGGGCCACCAGAGGGCTGCCCCAGCTGTGGTGTGGGGCCCGCGGGCTGCGGGAATCTGCCCTCACCCGGAGCCGCCAGCCCCCCGGGGAGGGAGTGACGGCAAAGAGCCTACTCAGTTGCAGGTGAGATAAGCGCCGCCGGAGCCGCCCCCCCGCGCCCGCTGTCTGACGGCAGCAGGTCGCGGCTTCCTGGGGAGTTTCGGTGTTGGCCCATTTTTAGGCTGAGACCCAAGAGCTCCTCCCACCCATCAGCCCAGCTCCGACTGGCAGGAACCAGTTCTCAGCAGTGGAGTCCCAGTGGGACTGAGCGGAGCTCTCACAGGTCACTTCAGGCTGCCCTCCACTCAGGCGCAGGCCCCGTCCGGCTCCGAGGGGCCAGCGCCGCTTCCACCACGGGCGCCTCCCCCGGGAGCAGGAGTCCTGTGCGGGTGGGACCTGTGACTCCCTCAGACAGCGTGTGTACAGGCCAGCAGCACTGCTTCTTAAGCGCCAGGAAAGGAGGGTGGTGGCTTCGGGATCCACTGAGAGGCAGTGCAGTGACGGGTATTGGGAGAGAGCTTGGGTTATGGCACAAAGTGATGATTTAGCTAGGGGAAAAGTGCCCTTCTTGAAGGGCAGGGCTTTGAAATAAGCTGATTGTGAGGCTCTGTCATCAGCCCAGCCTCGCTGGGTCTGAACTCTTCCTGTCACATGCGCATTTTTCAGGCGAAGTCAGAATGTGGAGACTGCCAAAGGTTCCCAGGTAGAGGCCAGGCTGTCACAGAGCTGAGGGCAGTGACGCCGATGGCTGTGTAGGAAAGGGCTCCCATCCAAACCTGCTCTGCTCCGCTCAGCTGTGTGTCGCCAGGTTATTTCGTGCCGGGCAGGCTGCGTGCACTATTTTATTCACTCCTCACCGTAACTCTGAAGAGTATCTTTGTTCCCATTTTTCAGTTGAGAAAACTGAGGTTCAGGTAAGTGGCCAGGATTCTCCAACTTACTGCGAAGCCACTGGGATTAAACCCAGTTCTCTCTGCTACCCAAACCCAGGCTCTGAATGACAGGCGCTACTGACAGATTAAAGAATCACCAAGGGGCCCTAGCTGGTTGGGCTCAGTGGCTAGAGTGCCGGAAGCGGACTGAAGGGTCCCGGGTTTGATTACAGTTAAGGGCACATGTCCAGAGTCAGGGGCACAAGTTCAGGTTTTCGGCTTGATCCGCAATGAGGAACGTGCAGGAGGCAGCCAGTCAATGATTCTATCTCATCATTGATGTTTCTAACTCTCCCTTCCTTCCCCTCCTTCTCTGAAATCAATATATATATATATATATTTATTTATTTTAAAAGTCTCCAACGGGAGGACTCCAGTCCTCCCAGCAGGCTCTGACTTTTTCTCAGTGCTGCCCAGGATCCCTGTGGGTGGTGAGGGTCAGGCCCGGCTCTGGGGCAGGGCTTAGGGGTGAAGCAGACAGAGCCTGATGTGCCACTGGCACCAAGGAGAGCAGCCCAGAGCCATTTGCAGATGAGCCCAAGTACCCCAGGGAACTGGGTTTCATTCCTAGGGAGTGCTGCTGACCTCTGAGATCCAGAAGACAGAGACAGGAATTGAAGAAGAAATGTGAGCAGGTGACACCTTAGTTCAAGGTGCTCTTATCTTCCAGGATAGGGTTATTATAGGAGGAGGAGGGAAGATGGCTATTCCTTATGCTGCTTTAACAAGCAAAATAAATTCCCCAAATCCAAAAGGAAATGAGGATTGAGAATGGCAAGGCTTCTCTTCCGCCCCTGCTTAGCCCTATCCCCTTGTTACATGTTTACCTTGGAGCTTAGTGATGGGAGGGAATGACCATAAATAACATGAGGTGAGCAACCCCCAGAAGCCTGGGAGGAAGGAGAAGGTGGCCAGGAAAGGGAAGCAAGCTCCAATCCCGGAGCTTATGAATATGCGAATGGCTGTGGTTCCAGAAACCAAGAATTTGAAAGTTGGATTGTTGTAAATTACACATTAACTTTGCTGTTTAGTTAAAGCCACATATGTCATAGCAAGAAAAAGTGTGACCTGTTGTTGAAAATAGATGTGCTTTCCCTGCAGATATCAAGATGAGTGGGGCCGGAGCCGATCCCACAGATGGTCACAGCGCCCTCAGCCAGGTGGACACTGGTAAGAAGGGTCTTCTCTTCTGGGTGGAACAGGAAGACAGTGGAAGAAGAGTTGTTGAAAACCTTCCAACAATGTGGTGTCTGTTCTTACTTGGTCTGTTAGCCAATCAGACCCAGAAGGTGGGCCCTAGGGCAGTGGTCGGCAAACTCATTAGTCAACAGAGACAAATATCAACAGGACAATGATTGAAATTTCTTTTGAGAGCCGAAAACCGACTTCTGCGCATGGGCCACAAAGTTTCAATCACAAAGTTTCAAATGCGCACCCACACGTATTTTATGGAAGAGCCACACTCAAGGAGCCAAAGAGCCACATGTAGCTTGCGAGCCACAATTTGCCGACCACTGCACTAGGGAGTGAAGGAATCCCGAGGGACATGGGTAGGTCCCGAGCTTCTGAACAGTGCACCTTGATCTGCAATGTAACTGAACCTCTAGAAGTTGGCTAGAAAAAGGCCAGATCCTTAAAACAAAACAAAAGAGGTTAGGGGAAAGATTTGCATCTTGATACTTCATTCCAATAGCCCTAAAAGCAGCAGGCATGTCCCGGCTGCTACTGACAGACAGAAGGCAGATGCTGTCTTCAGGAAATGGAGACCGTAGCCTGCCCACCGCCCCTGGTTTCTCATTGGTCCTCAAGGATCCACCAGACCTGTGTGCAGAGCAGGAACTGGAGAAGGGGAAGCCGTGGGTGTGAGGACTCACAGAGAAGGCCTTTGCCGTGTCAAGAAGAAAGAGAGGCAGGGGAGAATGGGAAGGACATTTCACACCTGCCCGCTTTTAACTCTCTGGTTCAGGCCTTGCTTTGAAAGCTCCATAGTGAAAGATGAAACAGATGGCGCAGAGAGACCAGGGCACCAGGATTCAGGCTTTGTTGAAGAGAAGACCCTGCCGGCTCACTTCCCAAGGGCGAGAGAGAGAGAGAGAGAGAGAGAGAGGGAGGGAGGGAGAGAGAGAGAGAGAGAGAGAGAGAGAGAGAGAGAGAGGAGAGAACGTGCGGGTTGAAGGTGTCTTTTAAGGGGGAGAAGAGGGGGCTTAGGGTACCCGGCACGCGCTGATTGGCAGCTTCATATAAGGCGCATGACTGGGTACTCCTGGACCCAGGAGTCAGGGGGCTTAAGGTATTCGGCAGGTGCTGGTTACATCGTATCTCCGCCCACCAGTTGGGGAGGGGTACCTATCACATATAATTAAAAATAACTTAAAGAAAGATGAGTATGAATTGTGATCCTCCAAATAACTTAAATAGCATCCCAAGAAGACTTCAATTAGCCTTTCATCTGGGTCACTGGAGACATAGAAATCAGAAGTGGAAAGGAATTGGTGACCCCAGAGCTAAAACACCTTCTCAGTCTTCAAGTTGGTCTCCAGGTACCATCTAGTTCCATTCTTGACGCTAAAAGACTGGGTAAGGGATAAAATAACTGGGTTCTTCAGGGGCGGGGCGGGGTGTCTGCAGGATGCATTTGTGGTTCACTCTTCTGCCCCCATTTCATACCAAATCAGAGTCTGCTCGCACAAGTACAGCGGAGGCTTGGAGGCGGCTCATTCCGCTTGGTGTGTGGAGACAGCTGAGCTAGGAGAGTGGGCCAGTGGCATTCGTTTTGCAAGTGATTTATTAGCTGAGTATGTTTTCCTGAGCTTCTGTGGTGTGAGACACCTGTCCTTCCCAGTCAAGAAAGTCTCTCCCACTTCAAGAACTCCAAAGAGGCTTTAAAACCAGTCCCGCTGGAGACGGCACAGTCCTGGCTCTGACACACTCACTGCCCCGGAGAAAGCCAGATGAGGTGTGCCGGGGAGCGAGGTGTGTGGCTCTGGAGAGAGCGAGGACTCGGCTCCGGGCTGGGATAGGACAGTGAAGGTGTTGTTGACAATCTGAGCGAGGCTGGCCTCTTCTCGGGGACTGTGGAGCTGGGTGCAGACGGTCGAAGGAGAAAGAATCCAGACATCATCCCAGGGTTACTGCCGATCAGGTGTGCAGCCTGAGCCTACTAGCACTGTGCCTCTGAGCAGGCAGGAACAGGTGCCTGGAGCCGTGAGCTTGGGCCTGACAGAGTGGGGTGGGAACTGCAGCTCTGAGATCGATAGGCGGATTTGGGTGCGTGATCGATACGTGGATTTAGCCTCTCTGTCCTATAAAAGGACAGCTCGTGCACGTCCTCGAGACTGGCTGAGAGCCCACAGAAGGTGTGTAAAGGCTCACGGCAGCTGAGACCATCACTACCTGACTGGCACTGTTGGGATTTTGGACCTGAACTACTTGGCGCTTTGGTGCTGTAGCCAGCTGGGGGGCCCTTCTCCCCGTCATTCCTGCCAAGCCAGTCAGTTTCGGAGGTTGGTCTTTCTCCTTTCGCCTTCAGTGAAGGGTTCTGTGTGGCTCCTGGACTCCAAGGAGACTGAGTCCACGCTGCCTGGCTCTTCCCTGCCGTCTTTCCCTTGCAGCCAGCTCAGTGGCTGGAGCAGCACTTAGGTGATCACCAAATTCCAGGCGAGAAGAAAGAGGTTGCTAATTAAGTAACCACACTTCCTGGAAAGCCACTGTGACTCAGTTTTCACAGAGGAGTGCTCATTAACATCACCATGGCTACCAGCTTGGGTTAATGGCTTTCTTTGGGGTTTTAAGAGGCAGATTCCTCTTCCCAGCAGGGCATGAATGAAGAGGCGGTTTGTGTCTAGGTTTAAAGGAACTATAAACAGAGGTGACCTAGAAAACCCCAGTGCTCCAGGGCACCTTCTGTGTTGTGTGAAATCCCCACGAGGCACAGGTGTGGAGGGTAGCTGGAAAAAGAAGACGAGTTTTCCCATTCACACTGGCCCGGATGGCCAGGGCCAGCATTCCCAGGCCCAGACACAGACTCCTGGCTGGGGAGACAGCAAGACAAGTCTTTTCCCCTCTCATTCTGCCTGCCAGCGTGTTGAGGGTGGAGTGTCAGCTGCCCGGGTCTCAGGATGACAGCTCTAGGGTCAGGGAAGGCCCCCACCCCTGCCCATGCCTGCCCACCCCCAGCAGAGGCGTGAGCCTAGCTGTTTCTGGATTTCTGCACTCTCCCTCTTCTGTCACCCCTCCCATCCCCACCTGCTGCTACTCTACTGCATCCTGGAGCTGATGGCCTCTTGACTGGTGCTCATTGGAGGGGCTGGTAAGGAGACACCCAGCATTCCACAAGCCCCAAGGTGTGTGACTGCCAGCCCCACACCCTGCAGCGAACCTCCACATCTGACCACACTGGCCCAGCTCACAGCACAGTGAGGAGAGGACAGGGAGATGAGGTCCCCACTTTGCAGGTGAGGCTGGTGAGGAAGAAAGTCAGCTCATTTTCCCCAGGACCCCGCACCTAGCAAATGACAAAGGAAACCTGGTCTTCCTAGTGACTCTGTAGTCAAGGGTGGTGGTGGGGAGACCAGGGACCAGCACGGGGAACCAGAGATGGGAGAGAGGGAGAGGGAGAGGGGAGGAAGAGGGAGAGGGAGAGGGGAGGAAGAGGGAGAGGGAGAGGGAGAGGGAGAGGGAGAGGGAGAGGGAGAGGGAGAGAGAGAGAGAGAGAAGCAGTGAGATGAGAGTGGCAGGAGGGAGGGGAGTCTAGTCTTGAAAAGTGGGCAGGTCTCACTCCAGAAGCAGCGCCTGCCCGTAGGGGTACTGGTCCGGGAGGGCAGGGCTGGCCACTCACTCTTCTTCTGTGGAGGGTGAGACTCTGGCCCTCAGAGAACTCTCTTTCCCTTCTCTTCTGCACCAGCCTTGCCAATGCACCAGCCCCTGCCCACTGCCCTCCCCCCCCCCCACTGTCTGGGGTGGGAGGGTGCAGCCAGATGACTGTGGAGCAGATGTCTGAGGCGGCACCTTGTCCTCCTCAGAGATGTGGGAGGGGAGGAGGGAGAGGAGAGCTGGAGACCGGGAAGGGCTTGGTCAGCTGTCCCTTCCTCTCTGGCTCCCTTGTCTGTCTGTGCCAGGAGTGACTGATGCCTGCCCTACCCTCAGGTCGGCTACCCGGCGTGCAGCTGTTTGGGGAGCCTGGGCTCCTCATTTCCCCTGAGCTTCCCAGTAAAGAAGAAACAGCATGAGCTGTAGGGGAGCCCAGAGGCTCCGGGGTTACAGGAAGAGAAAGACCATCTGACCCAAGACTAGAAGGTCCTTCTCCATCAGTGCACCCCCAGGGCCTCCCACTCCCCCTGCACAAAGTCCCTAGGAACACAGGCCTCGGGGCAAGCAGGAGCCTCCTCAGGACCCAGGGGCAGGGCCAGCAGAACAGGCTGAAGGCTGGGGAGAGCGCGGCTTCTCCAGCCATGTAGTCATCCAGTGAGTCCTTTCACGGACAGAGCAGGGAGACATCTGGGGAGTCCTTGGGAGCAGGAGAGCTGGAGGGAAGTGGCAAGGCCTCCCATGGCAGCTCTTCCGAAGGAGGCCTGTGCACATGAGACACACACACACACACACACGAGTGCACACGCGCACTCTTCGCTGGCCGGGGCCCTGGTCGGGCGTGTGCAGGGGGCAACCAATCCATGTGTCTCTCTCACACCAGTGTCTCTTTGACTCTCCCTCTCTCTCCCCCTCTCCCCAAAATCTGATGGAAAACACCCTCGGGTGAGGACTAACAGCAGCACAGATACAATCTATCCTCAGGCTGGTGATTGTTGGGAACATTCAGGGGACAAAACCCGGCTCTGGGCTTGGTCACTGAGAGATGTGGGACCCACCTGCTGTGCTGGCCTGCCACATCCGGGCGGGCGAGTGGGGTGAAGGGGTTGCAGGTGTGGGAGGGAGGGGTGAGCCAGGTGGCCCCTGGGGTTGGAGCCTGGTGACTGACTCTGTGCCTCGGCCTATGCCAGCTTCGCCCCCATCTCCCGGAAGAGAAACATGAAGCCCCAGTTCGTGCAGACCTGGGAGGGTGGGGGACCTGATCCGAAGGTATGAGGTGTAGGGTTCTGAGGGGACAGCTTGTCCACACCTCTCTCTCCTCTGGAGATATTTTAAAACCAGCCCTGGAAAAAGAAAAATGCACTGTTCTTGGGGCTGTTTTTTTCCTCTTAAGAACAGCTAATGCCACAATTTCTCTTGGCCACCTACTCTTTTATTTTAAATTTTCTTTCCCTCACATCTCTCCCCTCTGCTCTTATACAATCCACTCCTCAGGCTGGAAGTCCCCCCACTTCTCACTGGGGCCTCCTGCTGCTCTGCTGCCGGAAGCCGCCCTCCGGGCCGGGCTCTCCTCCTCCCACCTGGTGACAGCAGAGGCTCTCCTCGGCCGCCCAGGCCGCCCATGCAGCCCTGTGTGTGGGAGACGCCAGAGCAGCCTGGGTGCCAGGACCCCGGCTGCCGGAAGCCCTCAGAGAGCCTGAGCCCATAAACCAACTCCAGAACCGCTGTGCACCTCCCAGCTCAGAGCCCCTGCTGCTGCTGTTAACCCTCACCTGAGGCTGTTCCCAGGGACCTCAGAGAACAGGGGGAGGGAGAGAGGGAGAGGCCGAGAGAAACATCCAGGTGAGAGCAACACATTGATTGGCTGCCTCCTCCATGAACCCTGACCAGGGCCCAGGCCAGGAAGGAGTCTGCAACCGAGGTACCTGCCCTGGACCAGAATCGAACCCGGGATCCTTCAGTCCACAGGTTGGCGCTCTAGCCACTGAGCCACACCCACCAGAGCCACCCTCTATGTCTAGTCCATAGATGCCTGTAGGACAGACCAGGCAGGGTCTGGGGGCTCAGAGGGGCTGTGGGGGCTGAGCCAGTCCCCAGAGACCAGCTGCTCTTCCTTTGGGGTCTCTGGAAGGCAGTGCCCTTCCTGCACCCCGCTGCCCTTTTTTTGGCCCCAGAACCACAGGAAGGAACAAATGGAGGCAGCCTGGTGGGGCGGCCGCATCTCTCCTACCAGCCTGAGCTCGATGGTCTTCATCTGTGGGCATTCCTGGGAGCAGCACCTGCTCCACTTCCAGGAGGTCAGAGCCCAGTGCTCGGTCCGTGGGTGCGTGGCCTGCACCTGCGTCTGCACTCAGCAAAACCCACTGGTTCCCCGCCCCTGCGGGAGAGCCACTGACTAGTGCTGGGGATGCTCATGCCCTTTCTAAAGTCCCAAGCCCTGGGCACGTACACTGGCGGATAGATAGCATGCAGCCCTGAGGCGGGTGTAGGGAGGGGGTGGGAGGGTCCGAATGGCCCTTTCCACAGCAGCTTGGGGCCCGAGCCTGGGGGACGAGGGCATGGAGCGCAAATGGTGATGGAAAATAAATGTAAACAACACAGAAGAGCCCTTTCTCCAGTGCATCTGAGGGCCTTACATTCCTCTTCCTCCTGTCTGGGCACTGTGGGGTGAGGGGAGGGTCAGCAGAGGAGGGGGTCCCAGCAGGAGGGGGCTCTGGCTGGGGAGGGGGTTCAGGCTACCCTGCTGGCAGAGCTGGAATGCCATCCCCACACTCAGGTGAGAGACGTGGGTTGAGCTGCATCTAGAGACATGGCCAGGGCAGCCAGGGCCACAGCCCTCACTGGGCTCAGGACTGCACCCTCCCCACAGCCCTGAGTAAATCCCCGGCCTCTTGGGCGATGAGCCCGGTGTGAAAAGGTGTTGAACATGCGGGGAAAGAATTTAAAGTGAAATGAGCAACCAAATTAGAGTGCATCTCAGGGTCCTGAGGAATAGCCCAATCCAGGCAACTGAAATGCAATTCTGTTTTGTTCTGCCCCTCCTCCACACACAGACAGACACAGAGTCACTCACAAAATCAGAACCCTCGGGAAGCCCTGGCTGGTTTGGCTCGGGGTAGAACGTCATCCTGCAGACTGAAGGGTCCCAGGTTCGATTCCGGTCAAGGGCAATACCTCGGTTGCAGGCTCCTCCCCAGCCTGGGCCCTGGTCAGGGTGCGTGCAAGAGGCGACCATTCAATGTGTCTCTCACATGGATGTTCTATCTTTCCCTCCCTTCCACTCTCTCTGTAATCAATGGAAAAGTATCCTTGGGTGAGGATTTTAAAAAATAAATGCTTGAGGGAAGCTCGGGGTGCCCCTGGCAGTGCTGTCACAGGCCTGTCAGGTCAGAGGGGTTAGGAGGGGCAGAGAAATGGGCTGGCGGCCCAGCCAGCATCCAGTGGAGGGTGTCCCTCAGCCACGGCTGTGCCCAGATGCCCAGTGTAGGGAGAGCTGCTGGAGAGGTGCAGGGCCAGCTTCCCACTCACCCGCTCTCATGCTGCTTCGCGGGGTCTTGGGTTGGGAGGCATGGGAAGAGCCGGTGCAGCACCCTCCAAAGGGCAACCGAGAGAGGTCGCCTCAGCCCAGCCCTGCCCAGCCCAGACTGCATCACCTCGCTGGAACCTCAGGGTCTGGAGGGCAGCCAGGGTCAGAGAACAAAGAGACCCTCCAAGGCTGAATTTCATTTCTGGGGAATTCCAGCCACTGGCACTTCAGAGGTCCCCCTGGCACCTCCATGGATGAATACTGGGGGGGAGGGGCCTCCTTGGGTAGCAGCAGGGCCCTGGGAGACTGGGTGCGGGGGCATCAGGCCTTGTACGGAGCCTGGGAAACCCAGCCCAGGCCTCTCCCAATAATCCTCGTGCAATTGACTCAGATAATAATAGGTGCTCATTTGCATGGCATTTTACATTCAGGTTTCAGCTGTGCCTTCACAGGCTGCCCTGGCACCAGGAAGATCCCAGGCCTCCCCTCTCCTGCCCCCCTGACCCAGCCCTGCTCTCCCACCAGCCAGGCCGGGATTCGCCCTGCAGGGGAGGGACAGCTGTTCAGGGGCTGGTAGCTTGGTCTGGCTGGGCATCTGGGTTAGTTAGGGGCACCCTACTTGCTTCTCTTCTGCCAACATTCTCCCCACCCAACAGCCCCTTCCGCGCCTGCTTGGCCAGGAGCCTGGGAGCCCCAAGAGCTGCTGAGAAGAGAAGCTGCTCAGTGTTTACCATAAAGCAGGGTCTAGTGGCTGATTTGCATAGGGAGGTGATTTCCATACTTGGGGTAAATTTCCATATTCCTGCCTCAGAGCCTGTCGGGGCAGAGAGGGGAAGAGGGAGAGGTCTTTTGAAATTCAAATGAGCATGATTAAGGTTTTCTCTTGGAGGGAAGCCTGGACAGAAGGGCTAAGCTGCCAGCAAACGCCTGGGAAGCCTCTCACACCATCTCTGAAGGCCCAAGAGCGGCTGGGGGTCAGGCGAGGCTGCTTAGTAAGGAAGACCAACCAGGCTCCATTCTTCCAGTCCCTGGACTCAGTTTACCTCCCCGTGTCCTGAGGATGCTCGTGAGGACACAGAGTGTGTTCTAGTTTTGGGCTCAGGCCCACCTCCCAGGAGCTGTGAGATTAGCACATCTCGAATGGCCCAGGAGGTGTGAGGGCCGAGGAGGAGGTGAGGGCTGAGGAGGAGGTGAGGGCTGAAGAGGTGAGGGCCGAGGAGGAGGTGAGGGCTGAGAGGAGGTGAGGGCTGAGAGGAGGTGAGGGCTGAGGAGGAGGTGAGGGCTGAGAGGAGGTGAGGGCTGAGGAGGAGGTGAGGGCTGAGGAGGAAGTGAGGGCTGAGAGGAGGTGAGGGCTGAGAGGAGGTGAGGGCTGAGAGGAGGTGAGGGCTGAGGAGGAGGTGAGGGCTGAGAGGAGGTGAGGGCTGAGAGGAGGTGAGGGCTGAGAGGAGGTGAGGGCTGAGAGGAGGTGAGGGCTGAGAGGAGGTGAGGGCGAGGAGGAGGTGAGGGCTGAGAGGAGGTGAGGGCCTGAGAGGAGGTGAGGGCTGAGAGGAGGTGAGGGCTGAGGAGGAGGTGAGGGCTGAGGAGGAGGTGAGGGCTGAGGAGGAGGTGAGGGCTGAGAGGAGGTGAGGGCTGAGGAGGAGGTGAGGGCTGAGAGGAGGTGAGGGCTGAGAGGAGGTGAGGGCTGAGAGGAGGTGAGGGCTGAGGAGGTGTGAGGGCCACGGAGGTGTGAGCGCCGGTGACCCTGAGTTCATCTCCACCCCTAATCTGTGCCCGTGGACAAGTCGGAGTCTCGTCTCCGGGCCTGAGGTTGGGCACTGGTTGTGGGTCTGAATGTGAGGGTGTCTGAGGCCCTTTCAGCTCTAAGATGTGTGGTTGCCAAGCACACTCAGCTCCTTGGCACACACCAGTCAGCATGTGTAAGGCGCTGTGAATGGGTGACTTGCTTCACCCTCAGTTCCACTACTGTGGGGAAGCGGGGGCAGCTAACGTCAGCTGACCGGGGTGCAGCCGGAAGCCCCTGGACCTGGGGCTGGAGCCTGTGTTCAGATCGCAGCTGTCTTGCTCATGCCCGGTATGGTCCGGCCGCTCCCAGCGTGCTGGGTCCTGGCTGTGAGTGGGGAAGCACAGTGCCCACCCTCTAGGCTCCTGGCCTCACACTCACACTCACACTCACACTCACACTCACACTCACACTCACTGTATGTGGGAGCAGGAAGCTAAGGGCTGGCTCCAGGAGCAGCTGCCACAGCTACTGGTCACTTCACCAGGAGTCCCCCAAGTATAGTGGTCTGTCCCTCAACCAGTGTGGGCTACTGGGGTCCACCGAGCCCAGTTTGGCTTCCCTTCTCAGGAAGGAGGAGAGAGCAGTTCCCTGGGACCCAGTGCTAAGAGAGGCTTCCTGGGGGGGGGGGGGGGGGGGGGCGGGGTCAGTGCTGGGAAAGCCCAAGGCACCTCCCCCGGGGTTTCTGCAGCAACTCCAGGTGAGGGGTATTTGGAGACAGCATGGTAGTGTGGACATTGGTTTCAGCTTCCTTTTTAAAAAAAATCTTTATTCTTGAAAGCATTACACAAGTCTTCCTTTCCCCCCATTAGCCTCTTCCAGCTGCTCCCGACCCCTTCACCCGCCTGCCCTCCCCACCCCATTGTCTGTGTCCAGGGGCGATGCATCTGTGCACACAAGTTCATTGGTTGATCTCTTCCCACCCTCCCCTGCCTTCCCTCTGAGGTTCCACAGTCTCTTCATGTGTCTGTGTCGCTGGGTCTGTTTTTGTTCATCAGTTTATTGGGTTCATTAGATTCCACAAATGAGTGAGATCATGTGATATTTATCTTTCTCGACTGGCTTATTTCGCTTAGCAAAATACTCTCCAGGTCCCTCCATGCTGTTGCAAATGGTAGGAATTCCTTCTTTTTTACTACAGCGTAGAATTCCATTGTGCAAATGTACCAAGCTTTTCTATTCACACATCTGCCGATGGGCACTTAGGCTGTTTCTAAATCTTAGCTATGGTGAATTGTGCTGCTATGAACATAGGGGTGCATATATCCTTTCTGATTTGTGTTTCAAGTTTCTTGGGGTATATTCTGAGAAGTGGGATCACTGGGTCAAATGGCAGTTCCATTATTAATTTTTGAGGAAACTCCATACTGTTCTCCACAATGGCTATACCAGTATGCATTCCCACCAGCAGTGCCCGAGGGTTCCTTTTTCTCCGCATCCTCGCCAACACTTGTCATTTGTTGATTTGTTGATGAAAGCCATTCTGACAGGTGTGAGATGGTACCACATTGTCGTTTTGACTTGCATCTCTCCGATGATTAGTGACTTTGAGCATGTTTCCATGTGTCTCTGGGCCTTTCTTCTGTCCTCTTTTGAAAAGTGTCTTATTAGGTCCTTGCCCATTTTTTAATTGGGTTGTTTGTCTTCCTTCTGTTAAGGTGTATGAGTTCCCTATATATTTTGGAAATTACGGGGGTTTCAGTCTCTACTCAGTGACTTAATAATCAATAGCCTTGGGCAGGTTATGAACCCCTTTGAGGCTCAGGCTTCTTGTCTGTGTAATGGGGTTAATGGAGCACCTACTCACAGGGCGGGGAGGATAAATGCTGTCATGTGTGTAAATGTTCACTACAGAGTGTGGTGTGTAGTAAATACTTAATGCACGTCACCTAGTAATTAGTTCTTATTATTTGAAAACAGTGTTTTGCTGCCAAAATGTTTAAAATGCTCTGACCTAGGCCTGGTCTCCTGGTTTATGGGGAGGAGCATGAGATCAGCACAGGGGATGACTTTCCCAAGGGGCTGACACTGAGGTTCCCTTCCAAAGCCCTTCCCCACCCGAGGGTATCCTCCATCCTTTTGTTTTGTTGATTTTAGACAAAGCTTCCCCCTCCTCCCCTTCCTCTCTCAGCAGAGGCCCCTGCAGCCCTGGAATGTGGGTCTGGAGCAGGGGGACAGGAAGCAAGTGGGTTACTCCATTTGAGGAGAGGGACTGGTGTCGGGACTCAGAAGATACTGTGTGACCTCTGCAAAGGCAGGAGCTCACTGGAGGGGGTGGGGGGAGAGAAAGCCTGAGAGTGCAAAGCACTGAGCCCCAGTTCCCTCTCTCTGCTCTGGTGCTGAGCCAGCCTCAGCTTCCTCACCTTAGACGAGTGAGTGGTGAGGAATGGGTGAGAGGAGACTGCCTCCTCACAGCTTGCCGAAGTGTGAGCTGCTCTGCAAACAGGAGCTAACATTTTTCATCCGAGCGTCTACACACGTGCCCCTCAGAGCCGCACGCCTCTGGGTGCCTGGCTGCAGGCCCCTGTCCCGGAGCTCCCCCATCATCCCCACCCCGTTGCCCCACTGCACTTGGGAAGAGGTGAGGATACAGGCAGCTGGCCGCTTACTGACCTTGAACCCCTTGGAACCTCTTTCCCCTCAAGTCTGGGTGAGGGTGGAGGATGCTGACCTGAAGTGGACCGTTAAAGGCTCTTGGGCTGTTATAAAGGGAGGCAGGCCTAGACGTGGAGCTCAGGGATTGGTTCCTGCTTTGCTGCCTGCTACCTGCAGGCCTTTAGCTACTCACTTCTCTGGGGAGCGCAGTGTCCTGACCTGCGAGTGGCACGTGCAGCGCCGGGCACACTGGGGTCCCCTCGAGCATGGAGATGTGCTGAAAGGAGCATTGACACCCTGGTGCTTCTCTGAGGGTGGGTGCTGCCCCCCCCCCCCCCCCAAGCCAGGTTCCTTTGAAGGTGGATTTCTTTCTTTAAATGTTTTTATTGATTTTAGAGAGAGGGAGAGAGATAGATGGGAACATCAATGAGAAACATCATTGATCAGCTGCCTCCTGCATGCCCCCTATTGGGGACCAAGCCCACAACCCCGGCATGTGCCCTGACTGGGAATCGAACCAGCTACCTCTTAGTTCCTGGGTTGACGCTCAACCCCTGAGCCACAGTCAGGCTGAAGGTTCAGGGTATGAGGAGTTCTGACCAGGGTGGGGAATCGGCTCCCCGGGATGCATTCGCTGTGCCTGGCCTGGCTCCCGGCCCCTGACTGTGAAGCAGCCAGGCACTTGTGCTGACTGCATGACCATGTGTGTCCTCTGGAGAGAGGGGCGCTGTGGAGAGCCAGAGGATCCCTCCTGTAGCTCAGATAGAGAGGAATGGGGGCCATATTTTCTTAAAAACTTCAAAGGTGGTGGTGAGGTGCCTTCCATGTATCAAAAGGGGAGCTGGGGGGAGGTGGGGCTCCCCTGAGCAAAGGGGCACCGAGAGCCCTGTCTACCATGGCCTGCATACCACGATTCTATGGGAGGGGCAAGGCCTTAGGTCCATCTTGTGACCAAACGTGGCAAAGGCTACCAGGACACTCACAGAGGCCACGTGTCGTGAGGCCTGAGTCAGTGTTTGCTCGGTTTTACATCATGAAAACCCAAAACCCACAGCCTTCCAGCAGGAGAGGGACCTGAGAGGTCTCTTGCCTGGGGCAGGCAAGATAGTGGGGCCTGAGCACTGAGCCCTGAGCACTCAGCTTAGGAAAAGGAAGGGGGCGGGTCCCCAAGGAGTCCTCCAGGCCCAGCTGCAGAGAGTGCTGGGCATCCTTGCTGCCTGTAGCTGGGAGCTGAAGTGGCCGTGCCAGGACACAGCTGATGGGGACTGGCAACCAGGCCTCCAGCTCCTTGGGCAGTCATCCACCCAGAGTCTCCTGGTCCTGCTCCTCAGGTTCCCCTTGGCCCCTCACCCCTGGGGGGCAAGAATGCAGACCCCAAGGGAGGAACCAAGATGGTGGCATAGGCAAACACCTATACTGCTGCCCTGCACAACATTTTCAAAACTACAGCTAAAAGACAAAACGGAAATCATCTAGAACCATCGGAAAGCTGGCTGAGTGGAAATTTTACAACTAGAAGGAAAGATAAAAGGATACTGAGACTCAGAGGAGCTGTGGAGGGCAGAGGTGCGGAGACATGGAGACAGAGGTGCGGAGACACAGACACAGAGATGTATGTGAGTGGAAAGGGTGGCTGAATACACAGCTGGTTTTCTCGAACGGGGAGGGAGACAAAGGCTCCCCACTGCACTGAACTCCAGTTCCAGACAAGTCTTGGGGAACCCAGACTCATACAGGGTGAAGCTGGACTATCAGGATGAAGCACACTGAGTATGAGGGGGCTGCAGAGGCGTGTGAGCTCATGGAGAGGGCCAGGAGCTGAGCACCTGGCTGGCTGTCTTATTCAGGAGGAAAATAAACCTCCTGACTGCACTATACTCCAGTTCCGGGTGAGACTTTGGGTATCCAGACTCATTCAGGGAGAAACTGAACTCTCTGGCAGTGGGCAAAACTGGAGGCCAGCTTTCTCTCAGATGTGCGTGCAGCCATTGCCATGGGACACGGAGACCCAGGCGCCGCTTAAGATGGGGCTGACGGGAAAACAAAGCTGCTCAGCCCTGAGACTCCGCTCCATCCAAGCTGAGCACAGAAGCTCTCCTGGCATAGACACAGCTGATCCTCACAGCCAATTGGCCTGGAGGTCAACCCCTCCCAGTGATACCAACAACAATCTAGACTTAACTACAACAAGACTATGCAGCCCATAAAGGGTGTACCAAGAGTATCCACCTCAGGTAACTGGGGCTGCTGAGCCACTGTCCCCTAGAGGATACCTAAAACACAAAGCTACTCAACCAACTCAGGGAAGCAGTGAAATGCAGAGACAAGGAAACAGTTCACAATGGAAAGAAATGGAGGAAAACAAATGACTGGACATAGAGTTCAAAACCACAGTTATAAGGTTTTTCAAGAATTTCCTAGAAAAGGCCAATAAGTTTAACGAGACCCTCAAGAATATGAAAAAGGACCAGCTAGAAATTAAGCATAAACTGACTGAAATAAAAAATATTATAAAGAGACCTAACGGCAGACTAGAGGATCATAAGAATCAAGTCAAAGATTTGAAATACAAAGAAGCAAAAAACACTCAGCTGGAAAAACAAAAAGAAAAAAGAACTCAAAAAATTGAAGATAGTGTAAGGAGCCTCTGGGACAACCTCAAGCATACCAACATCCGAATTATGGGGGTGCCAGAAAAAAAGAGAGAGCAAAATATTGAAAACCTATTTGAGGGAACAGTGACCGAAAACTTCCCCCACCTGGTGAAATAAATTGCCTTAAAAGTCCAAGAAGCTCACAGAATCCCAAACTATAGGAATCCAAAGAGGACCACACTAAGACACATCATAATTAAAATGCCAAGAGCAAAAGACAAAAAGAAAATGTTAAAAGCAGCAAGAGAAAAACAGTTACCTACAAGGGAGCACCCATACAACTGTCAGCTGATTTCTCAACAGAAACTATGCAGGCCAGATAGGAGTGGCAAAAAATATTCAAAGTAATGAATAGCAAGAACCTATAACCAAGATTACTCTATCCAGCAAAGCTATCATTCAGAATTGAAGGGTAGATAAAGACCTTCACAGAAAAGAAAAAGTTAAAGGAGTTCATCACCACCAAACCAGCATTATATGAAATAGTGAAAGGTATTCTTTAAGAAGAGGAAGAAGAATAAAAAGTTAAAAATAAAAATTATGAACAACAAATACACATCTATCAACAAGTGAATCTAAAAATCAAGTGAATAAAAAATCTGATGAACAGAATAAACTGGTGAATATAATAGAATCCGGGGCATAGAAAGGGAGTAGACTGACATTCTTGGGGGAAAAGGGGTGTGGGAGATACAGGAAGAGACTGTACAAATAGTGTACACCTATGGCTGAGGACAGTGGTGGGTAGGTAAGGGCAGAGAGTGGGGTTGGAACCAAGTGGAGGGGAGCAATGGGGGTGGGAGAGGAACAATTGTAATAATATGAACAACAAAGATTATGAAATTAATAAATAAAAAAGAATGCAGACCCTGTTTTGTTTTCATATTTGAGGAACTGAAAGCCACCGAGAGTAAGTAAGCCACTGGTCCAGAGGCCAGTGGAAAGCAAGTTTTCCTGCACTGTCCTATGGAGTTCTGACCACTGCACCATACTTTCCAGCTCCTGGTTGGAATTTCAAGTCATAGGAAAGCGAGTGTGTCTGTGGGTCCTAAACAGCTTGTCGCCTGGCGTGAGTGGCTGCACTGGGAGCCTTGAGTGTGGCTGTCTGCCCAGCAGTGTTCCCAAGGTCCTGGTGACTTCAGTCACTGCTCTCCCAGCAAGTGCCAGGCAGTTGCCAGGTGGTCACAGAGTGTCCCTGACAGGGATGGGGCTCTGCTGGGTGGGAGCTGGTGAGGAGTGGCCATCACAGTGGGAGAGGCTGGGCCTTGCCCAGTGCCCTGCAGTGTTTATGGCAGAAGTGAGCAATCCTGCTCATACAGCCCTTCATTCCTCTGCTCTCACCTCCCTTGCCCAGAGAGCTACTCCCCAGGCAAACGCACATCCCGCTGCCAATGCCATGCAAATCAGGGCCTTTGAGCCATGACGAGAGGCGAGGCTGGTGCCTGGGAGACTCCTGCATCTGCCAGGCCCAGCCTGCCTGCCCAGGACGGGGGTCCCGCCAGGCCCAGCCTGCCTGCCTGATGTTGAGAGGAGAGCAGAGTGGATGTTGCTCTTGATCCCCAAGTGCCTCCTGCAGAGCCATCCTTGGCTTCTGTCATCAGGACTCTGCTGGGCATTAGGTCCATCCTGGATCTCAGGAGACTCATCTAGGATTCTGGGCTCCTACTAACTCCGGGTGCCTTTCCTCTCTTGTGGTCACTAACTGTCACTTTTTATGGATGGGGCCTCCCTCCCTGCCTTGCCTCTAACTCTGAGGGAGGCTCCTCAGTACAGGTGGACGGGATCCATGTGGGACAGGGAAGCGCTGGGGTTGGGATGCTAGGTGGGGGCTTCGGCGAGTCCTCCGACGCCAGCAGGGATCCGTGCTGAGGTGGGAGGAAGCCCTCACACTGCCTTGGAGGCATGAGTTTTGTCTTTCCTGGATGATCGTCCCCCAGACATGCTCAGACGAGAAAAGCTCCTCCACTTTGTACCTATCGCTCCCCTTGCTGGGGCTGTTTCTTCACCTATAAAATGGAGTGACTGGTAATGCCTCATCATCCTAGCCGGTTTGGCTCAGTGGATAGAGTGTCACCCTGTGGACTGAAGGATCCTGGGTTCGATTCTGGTCAAGGACACATGCCCAGCGCTGGTTTGATACCCAGCAGGGATACAGGAGGCACCCGATCCATGATTTTCTTTCATCATTGTTTCTCTCTCTGCCTCTTCCTCCCTCTCTGAAATCAACTCAAATATTATTTTTTAAATAGTAACCCCTCATCTCCTCAAAGGCAGGCCCAGACCCTGATGTCTCCTGAGGCCCCTACTGGCCCGTGAGCTGGGCTCTCAGTGTGCTGGCTCTCCTACTGCTTTTGTGCTGGGATCTCAGGGCCCAGGGGTTCCCAGGAGACCCTACGATTCAGAGGCCTGGATAGAGGCCAGCTGGTGGCCCTTCCAGCTTGGCACAGACCTCACCTGTTTGCCAGGACAAGCAGGACAGTGGGAAGTGGTCAGGTGCTGCGATCCTTCCTTATGCCTTCTGGGAGGAAAGAGGAGGCCCAAGTGCATTGCAGTCATTTGTCTGAACCTGAAGACATCAGAGATCAGCCTGACTGGCGTGGCCCAGCGGCTGAGCATCAACCTAGGAACCAGGAGGTCAGGGTCCGATTCCTGGTCAGGGCACATGCCCGGGTTGTGGGCTCCACCCCCATGGGGCCCTGCAGGAGGCAGTCGATCCATGATTCCCTCTTATCACTGATGTTTCTCTCTCTCTCCCCCTCCTTCCTCTCTGAAATCAATAAAAAAGTTATTTAAAAAAAGGACTTCACAGATTAAAGAAATTTCAGAAGTCACCTGCGATCCCCCCTCTTGATGCTAAATTGCCCCTTAATTAAAAGAATACTTTGGTGACATCCCTGAACTAAATAACCTCACTATTCCTCGCAACCGAAGCTTCGTCGATGGGAAAACTCTGCTTGTGAAACCTTCTCCGTATGAAGAGGTAAAGTCTGCTCTCAGCGGCGTCCCCACCTCCCGTTGGCTGCTGCTCCACTCTCTGCACTGCAGGCGAGGCCTGCATGGCTCCCGGGCCAGTGTTTGGCATTTGCGAGTGCGCTGTGTCCTAGGCCCTGTGCCATGTGATTTCAAGGGTTTCCTCTTGAGTTGTTTTTTAAAACCTTTATTTTGAAAAACAAAAATACAAAAAAATAAAAATTCGGACATACAGAAAAAAGTTTCACAAATAATTAATAATCTAACAATTATTATTTGGCACTTTTATTTACTCCATTTTTGCAAAATACTTTATTTTTAACTTTTTATTGTAGACACTTTCAAATGCGTACAAAAGTAGAGACAAATACATGGACCACATTTACTCCTCGCCTACTCATAATGACCGTCGAGTTTCTGCCAGTCTTGCTGCAGGAACACTTTCTTACACGTTATGGACATGATTACATGTCAATCCTAAATATGGCAGCATGCACTTCTGAAGCATGCATTCTCTGAACAGAATACCATTATCACACTTAAAAACGGAATGTCTCATCCTTGCTCCCAGCACCCCCAGCAGAAGGTTTTGTCTGAAGGCCGTGTTCTCTGAGCTGCACATCCTCTCTGCCTGGTTGGTGACATCTGGGCTCTCTAACATCTTGGTCTTCATGCTCTTTGTCCAGTTCCTTGGGGGCCCTTTTAAGAACTGGAGCCTGGACTGGCCTGATGTTGTCGGGAAATCTGCACTGACCTGTGCGCCTGCTGATGCTCAGGACAGTGCGGCCTTGCGCACGTGCCTGCCGCTCAGCAGGAGCTCCTTTTGTACAGGTTTTTGTGGCACCAGTTCCCCTCTCCCTCCCCTCTAGGGAGTGTGGGGTGCTTGTTTCCACAAGCAGCAGCGAGGCCTGTTCCCTGTGTTCTCTAACGGGAAGCGCTCTGGATTCTCTTGGAGATTCAGCCTCTTTAAAAATGTAAAATACAACATGCAGAAAGATTTTTTTTTTTTAGTTTTTGTTTTTTGTCAGTCCTCACCTGAAGATATTTTCCCATTGATTTGTAGAGAGAGTGGAAGAGAGAGGGAAAGACAGAGAGAAATATTGATGTGAGAGAAACATGTCAATTGATTGCCTCCTGCATGCACCCTGACCAGGGCCCAGGCCAGGGAGGAGCCTGCGACCCAGGTGCCTGCCCTGGATAGGAATTGAACCCCGGGACCCTTTGGTCCACAGGCCGATACTCTGTCCACTGAGCCACAGCGACCAAGGCTGCATATAGATATCTCAGTGGTCGAGTCTCTTAAACTACGCATGCTTGAACTTTTAATCACCATGTGTATCAGCTATGTTTATTTTGTTGTTAGTTCCGGTTTGAGGCATGTTATTGGTGAAGAAACTCATGCTGTAGCCGGCAGTCTTTTCCCAGCTCTCTAGGGCACCTGCCATGTGAGTGAGATGTGCACGTCATGGTGATGCATGTGCACCGTGTGAAAGCGTGCCTCCCGTCTAGCTATTATTCCCTGCACTGCCTCACCTCGTCATCTTTTTCTGAGTGTAAGAACATTTAAGCTCTACTCTCTTAGCAAGTTTCAGTGGGACAACACGTGTTATCCACTCTAGTCACTGTGTTTACATGTGTCCTCAGAGCGTATTCATCTTATACTGAAAGTCAGCATCCTCTTACCAGCCTCTCCATCGTCCCCTGGCTACCACTGCTCTGTTTCTGTGAGGTTGGCTTTTTAAAAATTCCACACACAGTGATACTGTGCATGCATGGCCAGCAGTGTTTTCTTTTTCCATGTGGCTTATTTCATGTAATATAGTACCCTCAAGGCACATTCCTATTGTTGCACATGGAAGATTTCCTTACTTTTCATGGTGGAAGAATATGTTACTGTGTGTGTGCTGTACTGCATCGTCCTTGTGCATTCATCTGAGGGGGTGCCGTGGTGTGTCTGTATTTTGGCTGCTATGAGTCACGCTACAGTGAACATGGAAGAGCAGGTAGCTCTTCATAGCCTGTTTGCATCTTCTTTGGTGATATGCCCAGATGTAGGATGGCTGGGTCCTATTGAGCAGACTGTAATTTGACTATTGCATTTTGCTACAAACAATATAAATTAGAAAAGTAGATTTCTGGGTTAGCATACTTGTCAAAACAGAATTCCTTAATTAAAAAAAAAATCTTCAGATTACTTTCTTCCTTTCTAATTTTTATTGGGGGCAAAACAATGCATAAAGTAAAATTTAAACAAAACATAAAATTTGAACATAAATGTTTGCCACCTTCACCATTTCTAAATGTGTAGGTCACTCTTCCCTGTCTTCTATTTATAGAGGTGACTTTCACACCTGAATGTGCTGATTCCTATCACATTTTATCTTATTGGTTTAGCCTCTGTGTAGAATCTACCAAAATATTTTTCAATCCTGACTCCTCATCCAGTTTTTGGCATGAATCTTATTCTGGCTGTGAATCACTCCCAAATGCCATCACCCTTTTCCTCTTCATGTGCCCAAGAGTCCATTCAAGTTGAACCCCAGTTTTCTCTGTGTTGGACACTGAATCCAGTGCAACTGTTGGGAAAGTTGTTTGAGTAGAGGACTTGAGAAACCCAGGTTTTGGTGCTGACTCAAGCCTCTGAAGCTGTGTGGCCTCGGCCAGACACACCCCTCCGGGGCAGGGCCTCTGGACTCTAAGACAACGTTCCTGTGCCCCCATGTGTGTGTTTTGCCTTGTTTTTCTGCAAGTGGTGGCTGCCGCGAAGAGGCATGAGGGCACGGAGGCAGAGCATGCTGAGGTTCCTGCACATGGCACCTGTGAGGGCCCTGCACGTTTTCAGCTCTCGCTGGGGTTTCCATAGCTGTTCCTCAGTCATTTCGGTCAAATAGTCATCCAGCACCCACTCTTGTTGGATATGTTCAGGTCCTCAAGGTACAAAGAGAAATTAGATCAAATAGCCCACATTCAATGGGCTGCAAGAAGGCCTCCCGGAGCTCACACTTTCCTGAGGGAAACAGACTCTAAACAGGGTGACTGTGTG
Organism: Antrozous pallidus; assembly: GCA_027563665.1. NCBI lineage: Eukaryota > Metazoa > Chordata > Mammalia > Chiroptera > Vespertilionidae > Antrozous > Antrozous pallidus. The sequence continues at coordinate 87,914,956 of CM050520.1, forward strand.
CTAAGATAGAGATCTGTGCGAACAAAGGAGGAAACTCCTTGTTTGCTTGGACAAGCTTCGCGGAGGACATGGCACTCCTGGTTTGGAGGGTGGCTGTGTGTTCTAGGGAGAGAATGACTTGACAGTCAGAGGGAGCAGAACGTGCAAAGTGCCTGACCTGGACAAGGCTTGCCTATCTGAGAAAGAGCCCAGAACCCACAACCGGATGGTTTCCCAGCTTCCAAAGCTTGGTCACCAGCTTCATTTCCCTGGAGTTTCACCAGATTCCTGGGAAGTGGCCTGAATGGGAATTGTGACCTTATTTTGACACTGAGAAAACCTGAGGCTCCAGAACAACTTGCCTTGACCTTGGGGCAGGGCTGGGGTGGGGGAAGGGCAGGCCCAGGGCACAAGGCTGGCACTCCCATCCATGGACTTCAAGTCCAGGACTCTTTCCTGGTCCATCTCACTGCTCCCCCATGTAGCATCTCACAGGGCAGAAGTTCCTGTGGACCAGTGTCACACACAATGGGATAACTGCGTCTCCTCCTTCTCTGGGAAAGAGGGGCACCTCCCTCACTGTTCAGAGATGAGTAAACTGAGCCTGGGAACACTGGCCAGCCTCTTCTCCATCGGAAGCAAAGGGCAGCAGCAGACCCGGCAGGCTGGATCTTGGCATGACACTCCCGGCACCACTCTGGCCTTTCCGGTAGACAGGTGGAGAGGTGTAGACAGGCGGAGAGGTGTAGACAGGCAGAGAGGTGTAGACAGGCGGAGAGGTGTAGACAGGCGGAGAGGTGTAGCTAGAGCAAGGCAGTGGCCCTAGGAGAAAAGCCGGAGCCAGCTCAGCAGTAAGTGAGGACGAGGTAGTTCCCTTTCAGGCAGATCTGGAGGGAGAATCAACAGTGTCAGCATCACATGTAAGTCAATGCCGCTGTTTGCCTACATCCCAGAGTCTCGACCAGGACCCCCACATGCTCTGAGCTCCTTCTCACGGGCTGTGGACCAGGAGAAAAACCATGTCTCCTGAGCAGTGGAGTCAGAGTCAGCATGGGAACTGCAGTGTGGAATGGCCCCACTAAATGCCCAGTGCCGAGCTCTGGGCCCTCGGTCTCCCAGCAGGTGCTGGCTGGCCCGGGTACCTCAGGTTCCACTGTGTAGTTAGGCCAAGGTTCAAGGACCATCAGGCAGAGGTACCAGTGCAGGTAAGAATTCACTGCATTTTATTTTTCTTTAATATATTTTTATTTATTTCAGAGAGAAAGGAAGAGGGGAGGGAGGGAGATCAGTATTGAGAGAGAATCATTGATCGGCTGCCTCCTGCACGCCCCATGCTGAGAATAGAGCCCGAAACCCAGGCATGTGCCTGAGCAATCAAACCCTGACCTCCTGGTTCACAGTCAACACTCAGCCCCTGAGCCACACCAGCTGGGCTAGCTTGTTCACTGTCAGATTCCCAGTGACAAGAAAAGTGCCTGGCATGTGGAGTGGCTTCATGGAAACTTGTAGAATGAATCGATTTGATCTTTTGTTAAATTTTAAAGTTGCTCCTTATGAGGCATGTTTAAAATGGTGTGAAAAGATGTTTTAAAGTTAAAAGCACTTTTTCCTTTAAGTCGACGTTTCCAACGCAGCTAATTCTAGTCTGTGGCCTTTCCCATCCGGATTCCCCTCCCAGGTCTTATACGTCACCTTAGTTGCTCTGAAAATCAGGCTGCTACCCCGAGTGCACTGGATGTCTTGCCATGGTTCTCTTTCTTGGGCTCTCATAGCCCCTCCTCTGCTTTCCCTTTGCTGGCCCTGTTGCTCTTGGCGATGTCTGACAACCATGGCCTTTGTTTAGAAAAGAGCAGAGAGAAAAGGGCTTCAGTGAAAACTCCAGAAGAGCCCTAGCTAGTGTTGCTCAGTGGATAGAGTGTTGGCCTGCAGACCAAAAGGTCCCGAGTTCGATTCTGGTCAAGGGCAGCTACTTTGGTAGGTACCAATGTGTTTCTCTGTCTTTCCCTCTCTCTCCCTAAAAATCAATGGAAAAATGTCCTCAAGTGAGGATTAACATTAACTCCAGATAATTACTTAGAGAATCCATGAGGTCTGAAAGGTTGGTGACTGCTGTCTTAAAGAATTTCATTCATTTATAGGCTGTGTGTGTGTGTGTGTGTGTGTGTGTGTGTGTGTGTGTGTAACACAAGACAATCTTTAATTGAGTAATGACCATTTGACCTAGAGTAGGAGGAAACATGATATGATGTCGGAGAAGGCAGGGAGCCCTCGAGATGGGGTTTTTCATCTATAGGCATATCTCGAGCCTCTGATCTGTGTGAGGACCTATGGTGGCCATTGAGGGCATAAGAATGAGTGTCATCGTCCCAGTTCTCAAGGAGCCCATGCCTAGGGGAGAAAGAGCACACAGACAAATGAGGAGGCACAGGAGGCGCAGCTGGGGCTGGTGGAGGGGCTGCTTGACTCCAGGAGGGAGAGGCTGTATGAACGGGAACCATCCAGGAGGGATGGGCCCATGAGCGTGTGAGATTGGACATGAGTGATCATTCTATGTGCTGCCATGTAGGGTGCCCGGAGGAAGGCAGTGGGACAGTGAGTAGAAGAAGACAAAGCAGAGGTGGGAGGCAGGAACCAGGTTGCCCAGGGCACTAATTCCATATTACTCTAAGAAACATGGACTTTATTCCAACGCTATTGAAGGTCCAATGAAAAGCAGAAGAATTTTCTGATTACAAGGTCTGAATGTATTCACCTGTTCATTAATTCACTCATTAAATCAAGGCATATTGAGCTCCTGTCTTTACCCCATTGTGTATTCTTGTCTCCTCTGTCATAGATTAAATCAATATATTTTGAGCTCTCTGTTAAGCAGAGTGCTAGGCTCGGGGTATATGGTATATAATAGTCATTTTCTTTTTTTTAAATTTTCAATTACAGTTGACATAATCAATATTAGATTATATTCAGTAGGGGGAGGAACCAAGATGGCGGCATAGGTAAACACCTATTGTTCTGCCCCGCGCAACAATTTAAAAATTACAACATAACAACAAAACAAACATCACCCAGAATCACCAGAAAGCTGGCTGAGTGAAAACTCCACAAATAAAAGTAAAGGTGGGACACTGAGACTCAGAAGAGCGGTGGGAGCGCAGCCTTGAAGATCGTGCAGAAACAGGTTAGGAGCCGTCCTGGTCGCGCACACGGGCAGTGGCTGGAGCAGCAACCCCGGCTGGATTTCGCCAACGGGGAGGGCAGAGACGTCCCACTGCATGGATTCCCCAGCCCAGGCGAGGTTCGAGATCCGGGGGACGCACCCTGGAAGCCGGGCGCGGCAGAGGTCTCCTAGTCTGCGGAGAAGCCGGGTGCTTGAAAAAGAAGTTTGCGCCCTTAAACTGTGCGACAGCACAGACGCGCGACTTGCTCCCTGGAAACTTGTTTCCTGGTCCCGGAAACCACATGTTTTACAACCCTGGGTGAGACTTTGGCTGTGCAGACTCATTTGGGGAGAGGCAGAGTTGTCTGGCAAGGGGAAAAGACTAGCGGCTTTCTCTTGGAGGTGTCTGCAGCCATCCCCATCCAACAGAGACCCGTGTGCGAGAGTGCCGCATAGGACATAGCTGACACTGAGGCTGCCTGCACAGCTCAGAGACTCCACCCATCCAACCTGAACACGATCTCCCTTCACAGCCAATTGGCCTGGAGGTCAAACCCTCCTAGGGCTAACAACAACAAGCTGGGTTTAAATTCAAAAATACTGTACAACCCATAAAGGATTGCAGTAAGAGTACCCACCTCAAGTAACTGGGGAGGCTGTGCCACTGACCCTTAGAGGACATCTACCACATAAAGCAGCCACCATGCAGAGATATGGAAAGAAATCAGGTGTGAAAGAAATGGAGGAAAAAAGACGACTAGACATAGAGTTTAAAACCAGGGTTGTAAGGCTTTTCAAGAGGCTCCTAGAAAAAGGCCGATGAACTTAATGAGAACTATGAGGAAATAAACAAGACCAACCAGAAAATGAATGAGACTTACAATGAAATGAATGAGAACCTCAAGGAAATGAACAAGACCTCTGAGGATATGAACGAGACCCTCACGGATATGAAAAAGGACCAACTAGAAATCAAGCATACACAGACGGAAATAAAAAATATTACACAAAGTCCTAAAAGCAGTCCAGAGGGCCACAAGAACCAAGTCAAAGATTTGAAATACAAAGAAGCAAAATCCACTCAGCCGTAAAAGCAAGAAGCAAAAAGAATCCAAATAATTGAAGATAGCGTAAGGGGCCTCTGGGACAACCTCAAGCATACCAACATCCAAATTATAGGGGTGCCAGAAAATGAGAGTGAGCAAGTTAATGAAAACCTACTTGAAGAAATAGTGACTGAAACCTTCCCCCACCTGGTGAAAGAAACTGACTTAAAAGCCCAAGAAGTACACAGAACCCCAAAATATAGGAATCTAAAGAAGACCACACCAAGAAATGTCATAATTAAAATGCCAAGAGCAAAAGATAAAGAGAGAATATTAAAAGCAGCAAGAGAAAAACAGTTGGTTACCTACAGGGGAGCACCCATACGATTGTCAGCGGATTTCTCAACAGAAATGATGCAGGCCAGACGTGAGTGGCAAGAAATATTCAAAATAATGAATAGCAAGAATCGACAACCAAGATTACTCTATCCAGCAAAGCTATCATGCAGAATTGAAGATCAGATAAAGTGCTTCGCAGATAAGAAAAAGCTAAAGGAGTTCATCACCACCAAACCAATATTATATGAAATGCTGGAAGATATTCTTTAAGAAGAGGAAGAAGAAAAAGGTAAAAATATAAATTATGAACAACAAATACACATCTACCAACAAATGAACATAAAAATCAAGTGAATGGATAGGCTGATGAACAGGATAAACTGGTGAATATAACAGAATCATGGACATAAAGAGGGAATGGACTGACAATTCTTGGGGAGACAAGAGTTGTGGGAAGTGCAGCAAGAGACTGGACAAAAATCTTGCAACAATGGGAGAGGACAGTGGGGAGGGGGAGGTAAGAGTGGAGGGTTGGATAGGTACAGGGTAGAGGGGAGCTATAGGGGGATAAAAAAGGGGAAACAATGTAATTAATAAACTGATCAATAAAGATTAAAAAATGAAAAAAAAGATTATGTTCAGTGTACAATATAGTGATTATATACATATACATATGCATATTCATATACATATACATATACATATAACTTATGAAATGATCACCTCGATGAGTCCAATACCCACCTGACCCTGAACATGGCTATCACATGTTATTGGCTGTGTTCCTTATGCTAGCTGTGTTATAACTGCCAGTTTATACTTCTCCATTCCTTCATCCTTTCACCCAATCCTCCAAGCTGCCTTCCCTTTGGCAACCATAAGTTTGTTCTGTGTCTATGTTTCTTTCTTTTTTATTTGTTTATTTTGTTTTTAGATTCCACATATAAGTGAAATCCTATGATATTTGCCTTTATTTGTTTGACTTTTTTTCACTTAGCATGATATCTTCTGTGTACATTCATGTTGACACAAATGGAAGATTTTACTCTTTTTTATGGCTGAGTAATATTACATTGCATATATGCACCAGGTCTTCTTTATCCCTACATCTATCAATGGATGCTTAGGTTGCTTCCATATCTTGGTTATGTACATAATGCTGCAATGAACATAGGAGTGCATAGGTCTTTTTTGAATTAGTGTTTTGGATTTCTTTTTTATTTTAAATATATATTTTTAAATCTTTATTGTTCAGTTTATTAATTACATTGTTTCCCCTTTGTTTCCCCCTTATAGCTCTCCTTCACTGGGTACCCATCCCACCACCGCCCTTACCTCCCCCCCACTGTCCTCTCCCATAGGTGCATGATTTTTGTCCAGTCTCTTGTTGCACCTCCCACACCCCTTTTCTCCCCAAGAACTGTCAGTCCAATCCCTCTCTATGCCCATGATTCTATTATATTCACCAGTTTATCCTGTTCATCGGATTATTAATTCACTTGATTTTTAGGTTCATTTGTTGGTAGATGTGTATTTGTTGTTCATAATTTATATTTTTACCTTTTCTTCTTCCTCTTCTTAAAGAATATCTTTCATCATTTCATATAATATTGGTTTGGTGGTGATGAACTCCTTTAGCTTTTTCTTATCTGTGAAGCACTTTATCTGATCTTCAATTCTGAATGATAGCTTTGCTGGATAGCGTAATCTTGGTTGTAGATTCTTTCTTGCCACTCCCGTCTCACCTGTATCGTTTTTGTTGAGAAATCTGCTGACAATTGTATGGGTGTCCCCTTATAGGTAACTAACTGTTTTTCTTTTGCTGCTTTTAATAGTCTTTTACTCTCAGCATTTTAATTATGATGTGTCTTGATGTGGTCCTCTTTCGATTCCTACATTTTGGGGTTCTGTGCACTTCTTGGGCTTTTAAGTCAGTTTCTTTCACCAGGTGGGGGAAGTTTTAGGTCATTATTTCTTCAAATAGGTTTTCATTAACTTGCTCTCTCTCTTTTTCTGGCACCCCCATAATTTGGATGTTGGCATGCTTGAGGTTGTCCCAGAGGCCCCTTACGCTATCTTCAATTATTTGGATTCTTTTGGCTTCTTGCTTTTCCGGCTGAGTGGATTTGGGTCTTTGTATTTCAAATCTTTGACTTGGTTCTTGCGGTCCTCTGGACTGCTTTTAGGACTTTGTGTAATATTTTTTATTTAAGTCAGTGTATGATTAATTTCTAGTTGGTCCTTTTTCATATCCTCGTGGGTCTCATTCATTTCCTCGTAGGTCTTGTTCATTTCCTTGTAGTTCCAATTAAGTTCATCAGCCTTTTCTAGGAGCCTCTTGAAAAGCCTTATAACCATGGTTTTGAACTCTATGTCTAGTCGTCTTTTTTCCTCCATTTCTTTCACACCTGATTTCTTTCCATTTCTCTGCATTGTGGCTGCTTTTCTGAGTTGGTCGATTAGCTTTGTGTGGTAGATGTTCTCTAAGGGACAGTGGCTCAGCCTCCCCAGTTACCTGAGGTGGATACTCTTACTGTAATCCTTTATTGGTTGTACAGTATTGTTGAAGTTAAGTCCAGCTTATTGTTGTTAGCACTAGGAGGGTTTGACCTCCAGGCCAATTGGCTGTGAAGGTAAACTGTGTTTAGGTTGGATGGGCAGAATCTCCAGGCTGAGCAGGCAGCGTCAGCTCCACCCTATGCGGCGTGTGGGTCTCTTTGCTGGGTGGTAATGGCTGCATGCACCTCCAAGAGAAAGCTGCCGCTGGTCTCCACCTGTTGCCAGACAACTCTGCCTCTCCCCAGATGAGTCTGTACAACCGAAGTCTCGCCCAGGGTTGTAAAACAAAGCAGTCTGGTGGTCTCCCGAATGAGGAAGAAGGTCACGAGTCCTCTCTGCACGGTCACACACTTCTGTCCCCAATTTTACGCGCAAACTGCTGTTCCAAGTTTACGTGTACTTTCCTCAAACTCACAGACCTCTGCCGCGCCTGTGTTTTAGCGTGCCTTCCCCGTACCTCGGACCTCGCCTGGAACTGGGGAATCAGTGCAGTGGGATGCCTCTGCCCTCCCCACGAGAAAACCACAGTGTTTTGGATTTCTTCATATAAATACCCAGAAGGGGAATTTGTGGGTCAAACAATGACTCTATTTTTAATTTTTTTGAGGAAACTCCATAAAGGTTTTTAACTGTGGCTGCACTAATGACGATTCCACCCACAGTGCCCAGGGGCTCCGTTTCCCACACCTTCACAGCACCTGTCTGTTGTTTGCAGATGGCAGCCACTGACAGGTGTGCGGTGACATCTCGCTGTGGTGGCTGGCGTCTCCCAGGCGTCAGTGGTGTGGACGATCGTTTCGTGTGTCGATAGGCTGTGTGCATGGCCTCTTTGGAAAAGTGTCTGTTCAGGTCCTCTGCACATTTTTAATTGGATTTTTGTCTTTTTGGTGTTAAGTTGTCTGAGTTTCTTACGTGTGTTGGACATTAACTCCTTATCAGATGTGTCGTTGGCAAATTCTTCTTCTATTCAGTAGGTTGTCTTTTTGTTTTGCTGATGGTTTCCTTTGTTGTGTTTAATATGTTTAGTTTCATGGAGTGTTACTTGTTCAGTTTTCCTTTTATTTCCCTTGCCTGAGGATATTACAAAAAAAGTACTGCTAAGAGCAACATTGGAGAGTTGACTGTTATGCTTTTTTCTAAGAGTGACATAGTTTGTAGTCTTACATTTAAGTCTGAAATCCATCTTGAGTGTATTCTTATGTGTGGTATCAGAAAATGACTCAGTTTTATTCTTTTGCATGTGTTGTCCAGTTTTCCAAGCACCATTTATTGAATAGACTGCCTGTCTCCCCCTTTGCATATTCTTGCCTCTGTTGTCACAGACTAATTGACCATATTGTTGTTGGTTTGTTTCTGGCCTCTATGTCCACTGCATTGATCTGTGTGTCTGTTCCTATGCCAGTCCCACACTGCTGTGGTCACGTGGCTGTGGTATAGTTTGATGCCAAGTAGTATTCTTTCCCTTCCAGAATGCTGGGGCCATCAGGGTCTCTTTAGGTCCATGTTAATGGCAGGAATATTGGCTCCAGTTCTGTGATAAATGCCACTGGCATCTTGATACGGATTGCATTGATTCTCCAGATTGCTCTGAGTGGTATAGACACTTTAACAATAGTAAGCCTTCCTATCCATGAGTACCGTGTATGCTTCAATTTATTTGCATCTTCTTCAATTTCTTTCTTTCTTCCTTCCTTCCTTCCTTCCTTCCTTCCTTCCTTCCTTCCTTCCTTCCTTCCTTCCTTTCTTTTTTTCCTGGCCATGGTTGAGGCCATGGCCACTGTTAGGATTTTATTACTAGAGGAGCAAGAGACCTGGGTATTGTTAAGTCCATGGCTGTCTGACAGAAACAGAATACAAGCTATGTGTGTGGTTTTAAATTATCTAATAGTCACATTTATTTATTTATTTGTTTATTTATTATATTTTGATCTTTATTGTTCAGTTTATTAATTACAATGTTCCCCTTTTTCCCCACTATAGCTCACCTCCACCCGGTACCCATCCCACCCTCTGCTCTCACCTCCCTCCACTGTCCTCTCCCATAGGTGCATGATTTTTGTCCAGTCTCTTGTTGCACCACTCACACCCCTTTTCTCCCCAAGAATTGTCAGTCCATTCCCTCTCTATGTCCATGATTCTGTTATATTCACCAGTTTATCTTGTTCATCAGATTATTAATTCACTTGATTTTTAGATTCATTTGTTGATAGATGTGTATTTGTTGTTCATAATTTATATTTTTACCTTTTTCTTCTTCCTCTTCTTAAAGAATACCTTTCAGCATTTCATATAATATTGGTTTGGTGGTGATGAACTCCTTTAGCTTTTTCTTAGCTGCGAAGCACTTTATCTGACCTTCAATTCTGCCTGATAGCTTTGCTGGATAGAGTAACCTTGGTTGTAGATTCTTGCTGTTCATCACTTTGAATATTTCTTGCCACTCCCATCTGGCCTGCATAGTTTCTGTTGAGAAATCTGCTGACAATGGTATTGGTGCTCCCTTATAGGTAACTAACTGTTTTTTCTTGATGCTTTTAATGTTCTCTCTCTGTCTTTTGCTCTTGGCATTTTAATTATGATGTGTCTTGGTGTGGTCCTCTTTGGATTCCTATAGTTTTGGGTTCTGTACGCTTCTTGGACTCCTAAGTCAATTTCTTTCACCAGGTGGGGGAAGTTTTCGGTCACTATTTCTTCAAATAGGTTTTCATTGTCTTGCTCTCTCTCTTTTTCTGGCACCCCTATGATTCGGATGTTGGTATGCTTGAGGTTGTCCCAGAGGCTCCCTACACTATCTTCAATTTTTTGGATTCTTTTGGCTTCTTGCTTTTCCAGCTGAGTGGATTTGGGTCTTTGTATTTCAAATCTTTGACTTGATTCTTGCAGTCCTCTAGACTGTTTTTAGGCCTTTGTATAATATTTTTTATTTCAGTCAGTGTATGCTTGATTTCTAGTTGGGCCTTTTTCATATCCTCTAGGGTCTCATTCATATCCTCAAGAGTGTCATTCATATCCTCGAAGGTCTCGTTCATATCCTTGAAGGTCTTGTTCATATCCTCGAAGGTCTCATTAAGTTCATCAGCCTTTTCTAGGAGCCTTTTGAAAAACCTTATAACCATGGTTTTGAACTCTATGTCCAGTCGTTTTTTCCCCTCCATTTCTTTCAAATATGATTTCCTTCCATGTCTCTTCATTTTGGCTGCTTCCCTTAGTTGGTCGATTAGCTTTGTGTGGTAGATGTCCTCTAAGGGACAGTGGCTCAGCCTCCCCAGTTACCTGAGGTGGTTACTCTTGGTGCAGCCCTTTATGGGTTGTGCAGTCTTCTCATAGTTAAGTCTAGATTATTGTTGTTAGCACTAGGACGGTTTGACCTCCAGGCCAATTGGCTATGAGGATCAGCTGTGTTTATGCTGTGAGAGCCGCTGTACTCATATTGGATGGGTGGAATCTTCGGGCTGAGTAGGCAGCCTTAATTTCCCATCAACTCCGACGTATGGGGTACTTGGGTCTCTGTGCCTGGCGGTAATGGCTGCAGGCACCTCTGAGAGAAAGCTGCTGCCGATCTTTACCCGCTGCCAGATAATTCAGCCTCTCCCCAAATGAGTCTGCACACCCAAAGTCTCAACCATGGTTGTTAAACAATGGAGTCCAGTGGTTTCCTTTTTTCTTTTCTTTTTCCCTCCTGAACGAGAGAGTGAGTCATGAGTCCTTTCTGCACGCTCACGCACTTCTGCTGTTCCCAAATTTATGCGCCCTCTCCGCAAGCTCGTTGACCTCTGCAGTGCCGGAGTTTCAGTGTGCTTCCCTACTGTCCAGGTTTACCCCGTATAAGTGTGGGTTTCCTGGATCTTGCCTGGAACTGGGGAATCAGTGCAGTGGGACATCTTTGTCTCCCTCCCAGTTTGAGAAAACCAACCAGGTTTGCAGCTGCCTGCCCTTTCCGCTTGCGTGCAGCTCCAAACCTCTGACTCCGTGCGTATCCGCAACTCTGCCCTCTGCAGCTCCTCTGAGTCACAGTGTCCTATCTTTACTTTTATTTGTGGAATTTCCACTCAGCCAGCTTTCCTGTGATTCTGAATGATGTCCGTTCTGTTGTTTAGTTGTAGTTTTGAAATTGTTGCGTGTGGCAGTAGGATAGGTGTTTACCTATGCCGCCATCTTGGTTCCTCCTCTTTCTCTTCAATTTCTTTCTTTAATATCTTATACTTTTCTGAGTACAAGTCCTTTGATGCAATTATACTTAAATGTGATTGTTTTTCTTTTTATTTAAAAGTTTTTTAGTTCATTAACCCTCTCATGGGAAATCTACAGTCACCACCAATAAAGTCACTGGAGAACCTTTACTCCTGTTGTCCAGTCTCCAGTCCACTGTTTGCAACACCAGCACTGGCTTTTGCAGACCCCTGGCCTTTCTCATTCTGTCTTTGCATTCCTCTTGCTATTTTACTGAGGTCTTCTCAG